>CM029560.1:13958000-14552058 GCA_017141385.1 Sogatella furcifera | reverse complement strand
GTTTCTATTCTAACTACGTTCTCCGTTGTTTTATTTACCATTTCTGAAAATTTATCATAATCTGCTCGTAATATTTTCTTTTTCTCGAACTCAGCTGCAGCCCACTTTTTAAAGTCCAAGAGTCTATTGTTTAGTTCCTGAATATCCTTTTTGAATTCACAGTCCATATCTTCACTTATAGAATTTATATTGTTACCTTTTTGTAGCTTTACCTCCTGGTCCTGTTTCTGCTCCAAAGGGCTGATGGTAACGTTTTGTTGAAACGCCTCACCTTCTTCTTTCTCCTCCTCTTCTTCAAATTCTGGTATCACTCCATATGGTGTTTTTTTTGGTGATCGCATTTGTTGAATAAAACACTACACTATAATGATGGTGGAAACTAACACTATTCTATTGACCTACTTTTCACTACTGTTATTGAAAGCTATTCTACTCGCTAATTTAGATGTTTACTCTACGACTGCTCGACTACGACTTAGTCAAGTCGGTAATTGGTCAATGAAACAGCTGATTGAATATTAGCGGCCAAAATTGGAAGTACTATTATGAGAAATAATGTTATCAAATCAAGAAAACTTTTCATGTGGAAGTCATTATGTTATTATGGATTTCAAAGTTTAAGCATGTGATAGGAGTTTATTTTTATTCGAACAGCTGACAAGAATAAGCGGTAAATTTGAATTATTTTATCATTAGACATTTTTCCAGTATTTTTGTTGAAAGAAGTTGGTTGTTCCATTTGATTTTCATGCTTTGATAAATCAGACTAATAATAATATGTCAGCCGTGCTTTATTACGGAATTTGAAGAATGCTACTGAGGGGATTCATAATAATTAATTTATTTGATTTATCCGAATGCAAATACTGATCGAACTGTTGAAAAATTCCATTCTTGAACAAAGCTCTACAATGTTTGTTTATGGTTCAACTGATTTCAATTTGATTCATTTAGGAATTTACAAAATTCTAAAAACACCGAATTCTCCTTAGCTTTCTTGTAATCCGCCATTCTATTATTTCAAGATTTTCTATCATTCTTAGATAATGGATAGACTTCACACAAAGTTTAAATAAAGTATGCTTGGTTTTCAGCAAAGAAATAAGACAAAGTTATTACATCCATAATGTAAATTTGTCAGAATTTTTCAGTTATGAACTCTCTATGAATTTTGCAGTCAAGTCGTCTTGAACAAGTAAGTACGTTTTTATTGGTGCATTAGCGGCAGCAGATTTGCGGATAGTTGGAATAGCAAGAAATAGAAAAGATATATCAAAATATAACGTATCCTCAAAAAATAGAATCATTCAGATTTATTAATCTAGGTATCATGTTGGTATGATTTGTGGTTCATATTTTTAAATTATTAAAGCCATAAGTCGACTTTGAGAGTTTGCACACGAGTTCTTCAGCCCATGGGGCTCACTAGTAAATTGATTATTTAGATAATTGATATTCTTACACAGCTCAGGTATTAGAAAATTGGAATTCTAGTTGAAATTTAGTATCCACAAAGAAGAAATACAAGAACCTGATGCAAGGCCTCAAAATACAAACTACAATACAATACAAATTCCATACAAAACTACAAAGTATAGATAGTGTCAGGGAATATTTTACCTGGCAGTAATTAACTCAATCTAGAGCATTTGAAATTCAAAAACGCCCGCCTTCATGACGTCATGACTGTCAAACACGATTCACCCTTCTCTTGCGATCACGTGGGTGCCGGTACACCGGTTAAGAGGTTATCCCGCCAAATCATAATGCTCATATTGTATCACAAATTTATTTTAAAATTATTTATAAAATTTATTTATGTAACTCATGCATAGTTCACTCATGCCCTTAATTCAATTTGAAGTTATTTGGCTGTAATTAATATTTTCATGTGCTACAGTGTCTTGTCATAATTGCAAGCATCTTATTTGATTAATTGCTTAAGTTGGCTAATTGCCAAAAATCTGTCGTCAGCTGTAGGAGGAACCCTTTTCCGGGAAGAGAGAATTCTTCAAGAGAGGGAGAGACGGTTCAAGACTAGAATGATTTTCTGATCCACATAAATTTAAATTTCTATCTGTGATAATCCTAAATAAGTTCCTATTTTTTCACTGTAGCACTTGAAATTGGGTAATAGCTTTCTTGTATTAATGTTTCCGTGTTAGATGTTAAATATTTGAACCGTTCTCAAATAGTTTGTGAAATTGTGAACTTCAAGTGAATGTGAAACCAAATTCGTCGCTGCTTCATCCACGAGGAGTCCATATACCGGTATTTATTCAAATACTAGACTGACCAGCCGATCTTTATACAAGTGAGTGTTGCAATAATATTTAAATCCTGATCAGGTATCACAATTGCATGAGAAACATTGAAAAATCACAGTTCAGTGCGTGGCCAAATGTACACTCTACACGTGTCTCACACGCAAAGAACCAGCTGAATTTATATTAAAAAGACCGTTCAAATATTTCTATAATTTCAATAATTTGTTACAAGCGTTCTCACACAATAGACTTCAAAATCAATTCTTCTACAACTGCGCGTAAAACAAGATTTTATATACTGAATTCTCATCGTAAAATAGCCCATTTCCGAGGAGAATCTACTTTTTCGCTCGCTAACCATCTGCGCATGCGCAGTTGAATTACTTTACGCTCTCTAAGCAACTGCGCATGAGCAAGAGATGTACTTTACGCTTGCTAATCAGCTGTGTTGTGATAAGCTTCAGTCAGTGAAACAAAAAAGATGCAAATTCATGTAGCTAAATTTCCGCCCTCTTCTGTAAAAGCTGAATGGCCGAGGCGGTTGAAGTGGTGTTCATTACCTTGTGATGCGATTTTAGCAGGTTCAAATCTGATTCCTGACTAATTTTTTTGGAGTTCATAAAATTGTTTTTTTCTTTCGTATAATTAAAACATATTATGATAATTGAAAATTAATTATAATTTTCAAGTTTAACTTGATGGATTCATTTTATTATTCCAATTATCACCAGAGAAATTTAATAACAGTTTACAGTAGGCTATTTGACAAATCAAATTAGTTCAACAGGTTATTATAATGTGCAGTTGTAGAAAAAATGTTGTATGTAATTTGCGTGTAAAGCTTCTTCATCGCTCTTGCAAAATTATCACGCTCCGCTATTGCGTCGCGCGATAACTGTTTTGCGCGAGCGATAAAGTCGCGCTTTACGCTCTTAATACATAAATAGCTATTCAAATTCAAATTCTTTATTTACACAATCTGTACAAGTAAATGTAACAACAATAGTGTATCGTCATAAAAGCTTACAATGCTGTATTAAAACTAAAAATTATCATTAAAATACTCGTCTAAATTATAATATCCTTTTTTCACAAGTAGCGAAAATACACTTTTTTTAAAAGAGTAACTATCATTATTGTTTCTAATTTCTGGTGGTAGGTGATTGTAGAGCTTGACCCCCATATAACTTGGCTTTTTTTCAAAGAATTTCAATCTATGTTGGACTACTCTCAATTTCTCCTTACCCCTTGTATTATAATGGTGGACCTTCGAGTTAGTTGAAAACTTCTCCATGCACCTATGTGTGTAAATTAGGAGTTTATATATATAAATGCAAGGGACTGTTAGAAGTTTGTTACTTATGAATGCTTCTCTGCAAGATTGGGTGTACTGAAGTCGTGCTAGATATCTGATAGCTCTCTTTATTCAATAAAAATTTTATCCAAATTTGTCTTTGATGAACTGCCCCATAGTTCAATACCATACACCAGGTGAGAGTATATCAGAGAAAAATAGATGGTTTTTCCTGTGCCGTTTGGTGTGATTTTCATCATGCTACGTAATATAAATATGTTTCTTGAAATTTTACTAATTAAATCATCTATGTGCTGTACACAAAGTGAGTTTGCTGTCTACAAGTATGCCAAGTAGCTTTACAACATGAGAATTGTCCACTGGTAGAGAGTCAAGTACTAGCATTGGCTGGAATGACAAAGGTCTATTTTCAAAGTTAATCATATTTGATTTCCTTGCATTCACTCTGAGATTAATCTCATTGGAATACTGAATTAACTCGTTACTTTTTAAATTCATGCTCATCTCTAAATTTTGAATACATTCATACATCAGAATACATCAGCATATAAGGTAATGTGTGACTTGTCTTGGTAATGATATTGAATATCATTAATATATATTATAAACGAAAGAGGTCCTAATATTGAGCATTGAGGCACTCCTGTACTAAGTTTTAAATTATTGGATCTATTCCTACTGCTTTTACCAGTATAGACAAGCTGTACATATTGAAACCGGTTTGTCAGATATGAGTTTAGTAGTTTGTAGCAATTTCCCCTAATTCCTAATCGATATAGCTTATCAAGAAAAATTATCTTATCTACGCAATCGAATGCTTTGGAGAGGTCTATCAGCACACCACAAGCAAATTTCCCATCTTCAATATCGGATATCAGTTGCTCAAAAATATCTATCAAAGCAGTTGCTGTCGATTTACCAGGAACAAAGCCGTTTTGAAAAGGGGCTAAAAGATTGTTACTTCTTAGATATTTCATTATCCTGGTAAACAAAATCTTTTCAAATATTTTGGAAATGGCCGGCAAAATTGATATGGGACGATAATTGTTAGCATCCAATTTATCTCCTTTTTAGAATATGGGTATGACCTTCGCTATTTTTAGAGCATCTGGGAAGATGCCCTGTTGAAAGCAAGAGTTAATAATTTGAGAAATCGGTTCGGCAATTACCTCAGAGCAGTGCTTCAGTACTTTAATAGGAATTTCATCATAACCAATACATGATTTCATTTTTAGTGCTTTGATCACGGTAGTAACCTCAGATGGATAGGTGGGTAAGAGGAAGAGGCTTTTTTCTTGAAAGAGACTTATGCAATTATTATTCACGTTTATTTTTTTGTTTTTTCCATTTTTGGATCCTGTCTGAGCGAAAAATTCATTAAAAGCACAAGCTGTTTCGTAATCATTCTCAGTTAATTTATTATTGTAATTCAATTTATTAATATTTTCAGTAATACCGTTGTTGCCTTTACCTCTAAAATGATTAATTATTTTCCAACTGGTTTTTTGATTTATTACTTGATTTAGAAACTAAATTTCCAAAATATTTCTTTTTTGCTTCTATCACTTTAGTATCATACAAACTCTTTACCTTGTTGATTTAATCATAGTTTACATCCAGTCCGTTTTTACATCTAATTGTTGCTAGCCTAATCATCAATCTAATCTGTTTTAATTCTTCACTGTCCCAGTTGGACCTTTTTTCAGGTTTATCAGATTTAGCTCTTGAATTCGTAATGGGGCAGTATTTATTGAAGTTTTCTCTTAAAGCACCAAAAAATATGTTAAATTGCTCATTAGCATCGTTTTCTCTTGATAATAAATTAGTCCAGTTTACATTTTTCAATGCGTTATTTAATTTTGTCATATTAGTCTGACTACAATTATGGAATCGTATTTTATTCTTTATTTCTGTATTATTACCAAAACCATTACCAAAATTTTGATGAATGAGCTTAAACTTCAAACTTTGAGCAGTATGATCTGAGATAAACGTATGGATTACTTCAGCCTTATATTCGTTTGGAGATATATTAGTAATTATGTTGTCTATACAAGTATTGCTCGCCTGCCGGGTAGCCTGTTTGATAGAATAATGTATATCAAATTTATTTAACACATTTTTGAAACGTCTGGTATGAGAAACATTCGATAGAAAATCTACATTAAAATCACCCAAGATGACAATTTTATGTTTTAAATTTGATAATTGACAATCTATCATGAGAGAGATATTTTCTATAAAAATGTTAAAATCTCCATTAGGCGGTCTATAAATACCAATTACAATAATTGTTTCATTTTGAATAATCAATTTAATTTATTTGAAATTCAATCAAAGACTTTCTTTCATGAACTCTTTTAATAAATTTACATTACAGTATTTCTTACAATTTCTTGGATTTGCTCATTGCTTAAAGTATTTAATAAATCAAAATTTCAACATTAACTTGCTTATTCAGACCTTCCTTGCCTGGTAACTTGACAAAAATATTGCATACAAGCAATAATAATAGTAATAATACATTTTCATGATTATAGAACGCACTTTATGCTTGTGGTGGTCTGGATATTATATAACCATTTCATCGGGAGTATATTGGGTGGAATAAATTGTGAGAATTTATTTTCTAGAGTATTAAATAAAAGCCTACCATATCCGAAGCAGAGCTCTAAGAAAAGAAAATCTCACGATAGATACTTACAATAATGATTATTATTATAGTTGACCTCCATATCACCCCTTACAGCCAACCCGTTCCACCACATGGCGCCAAGTGACTATTTGAAGTTATGATTAGGCTTTTTCGTGCAATTTATCTGCATTTGTATAATGCATCTGTCAATATAGTTAGGGAAAGATTCAAAATTATATCTCTCGATTATGTATATTGTAAAGATCTTTTTTTTTCAAATATGTTGAATATGGCTTCAAAAAAATCCAATTACGTTCGACAATTTATTGGATACAATACTAATCATAGCATGATACTCACTATGCAAAGTAAATAAAACAGTTCATTTATTTATCAGATCATTTCAATCTTCCTGACACTGAATTTAGTGCATAGTGTAACATTGTTGGCATAAGTATGACTTGATCGCCATCAATCGAAATTGGTAGAATCAAAAAAAGCTAATAGTCTAAACTGAGTTAGATGTTAATAACGGATTAGCTCTCCGATAAAGGAATGGATAAGATTAGCGCTTCCATGATGCTTCAGTTAGTATCTCCTCTCTTCCCCACTATCTTCTTCTTTGTTACACACTCAAAACTAGTGATTTTAGAATATAAAAAACTCATTTCTATTTTCCCGGGATTCTATGTTGTAGAGCATAGCGATAACGTTATCAGACAGGCCAGATTAGATAGCCACCGATGCCATTAAGTTCCTTCTTACTACAGTATCAATATTCAATTGTGAATTCAATGTCAAAGGAGGAACAACGCAAAAACCAACGCCAACTGCTCGCTATTTACTGTACCTCCGTATATTATAAGATAGAAAACAACATAGAAGTAGCCTTATTCTTTTTCCTGATCTACAAACCGGTAACTCACTTTCCAAAATCATTTCATTCTCTTTTATTTGTTCACTAATTTACATTCCATTAACTAACTTATCGCCCCATCAATTGTGAATTTTTGTGGAATAATTATCTAATTGATTGTGGAATATAGAATAGAATAGCTTTTATTGCACTGAAAACATCATATACATGATATGTTTATAATAAAAATACACTGAAAACAATACATAGATAAATTGTAAAGCATTACAAGCAAGCTTATAACTAAACCTTTGGTCGGTGACCATCACGGCGAGTTGAGTTGTTTTTCCTGGTTGATTTACTATCAGTTGTACAATTTTGAAGGAATAATTCATACAGCAAAAGTTTTCCAATGATCTGTATCAATAACTGAATTTGGATTAAGTAATCAGATAATGTCTTTATTTTCATGTACCTGCACAGTACTCACTCACTGCCAGTTTTCTCCATATAGAAGGATTTTCACCTTCGGCCACAGAAGAAGTGATTTTCCCAAATTAGTTTTTCTCATAAGTAGTTGCTGAGAATTGAACACCTGCCAATGAAATGAGCAATACCCTCTTCTTCTTTTAAATTCCACAATGAGCACAGTATAATGTCTTGTGTGAAAGAATACTTGTTCAATTGTACCAGTTCATTCCTAGCTTCCAAGCACCACTTGATCAATCTGAAGTCACAATCCCATTAGATTGCTGGCTACTGCAAGAGTATCACTGGCTTGCTAAGACTTGCACAACTTCCATCCAGTTGCTGCCAACGAGCAACAACAACAACAACAATAATAATAATAATAATAATAATAATAATAATAATAATAATAATAATAATAATAATAATAATAGTAATAATAATAACTATATGTATGGCTTAAATTCATTTTAATTTGGAACTTGTATATCGAGTGTTTCCTTAAACATTTTTTCCCAGGAAATCAAACTTGCAACTCTTGTGAAACATGAAAGTTCTATAATTTTTATTGTCAAAATGAAGAAATTACAGCCTTCCAACTTGTATTCTTATATGGGCTCTAGAATTGACATGACGAATCCTTATACCCGTTCAAGAGGTGCCCAGATCTGATACTAATAATAAGCATCTCTTTTATAACATTCATCTTTGTGGGGTTCACCTTCACCTTCACTGTTCCCTATTTATTGTACTGATACTTACTGATAATTTAGAAAATGAACTTAAATCAGTCTCAATTGAATTTTGAGTGAGAAACGAGTTCTGGAAATTTTTTAAATTAACAGAAAATAGGTTGGTTATATTCTATAAAGTTCAAATATCAAACCTTTTCAGTAATGAAGTGACATTTATTTATAATAGTGAGAAATTATAACTTGATGATTAATGAACAACTGTTTTCATGAAATTTGTCGCTTTGATATACCTTTTAGCTTCAATAGTTCTTATCAAAAATTCTTATACACAGAGAAATTAGAGCTGAAATAGCATACAGCATAATCGTGAGAAAGTAGAAACCAAGCAAAGAGCCATATCTGGAAAATTACTTTGCTCCAATCAAAAGAAGTTTGTGAAAGGCCAGGTGGGTTAAGGACTATTTCATCTGAAATAATATGGCACTACTAAAAAATCGCAAAAATTGCAAGCATTGCCTTTTGCTAGAACGTCGAGTCAATCCTAGTCACCTTAAAGATTTGTTCTTGATATAAATTTTATGTGAAAAACTATATTAAAAATTTTAGATGTGAAATTGTGTTAATTTTTGTTTTTTTTGCGCCATATGTATCCCCTAGGAGTACTTGAAATTCTTTACTTTTCGCTGGTGGAATCTAGACTCCAATACGGATTGTCATGCTGGGGAGGTACTTAAGTTCCATAACAACAGTTAAGCCTCTAATAATTCCACAAAAGAAACTAATTGGAATAATTCCTAAAAAGGGAAGGATATTTTGATTCCAACCTCTAATTACATCTCTGAAGATTTTTCCCTTGAGACAACTTTATATTTTCAAAGAATTTTTACATTATGAGCGGAAATGTAGTAGGTGAAACTAATATAAATAGTCAATCTCTGAGAAAAACAAACCGAATTAGAGTACCAAGACCTTATTAAGAATATTTTCTGTATACTGTATTATTATTATTTCAAGTGATTGCATTAACTAAGTAAGTTAAGCACCAATTCAGTTTGATTGTTTATTTTTGACAAATTGTATTGAAAATGTGGAAATGAAATTATTTATTTATTCTTCATGCCATCCGAAATTAGATCTTCAATGGTCAGAGATTCATGACGATGATGGTTCACCAAAGTATCCTACTCGCGGATCCGAGATGGAGCAATCCAGCCACACGCAATATTATACTGGCACAAACATTGGAGTTCTCCAATTAAAGTTCTCCACGCGAAAAAAATTCCGGGCCCATCTCCAACTAACACCCTCTTCCTTCAACTCTTTCGAAAGAGACTGGCCAGAATATTAAATCCAATATGAAGAGAAATTCTATCAGTATCTCAATATTTACTCACAATTTATCATAATAATATGCCCAGGAATTCTATGGGAGAAATCATTTCTCCCCTCAATGTTTGCAAGACAATAAAGAAATGAAGATTTCATAATTCTATCAACCATCATATTTACAAAATTGATTTTTGACAGTGTAGAACTCGGATTCTCTCCATTTAATGATAATATTATTCAATAGAATTAATTAGCGTACAAGAAACAGTACATTCCCATAGTCTAATTTCCCGGCAGCTTATCCACGCAGGGTTCAAGATACTTTTTGAAGATATCGACTACCGGAATCCCCGTCGGGAGTAATTTAGTCAGAGCCTGGTTTCATATTGCAAACTATTTCATCAACATATAGTTTTGTTTTGCAACTGGAGAAGTGTGCCGCATAATGATAATAAGGATAATGGCGTTCCCAGTGGTCTTACTTCACTCAACTTATCGATTCAATCGTCCACTACATGGTGCTCACGTATGCTGTTCTGAAGATGCTGACTGGTTCAGTACCAAAATACATTCGTGTGATTGGTAGGCAATGGAGCTATGACTTTGTACAAATCGTTACGTACATGTCCGTGGCCCGGCCATGAAAGAATTTAATAAAACTAATCATGACAATATTAAGTACCTATTAAGTACTATTTCGTACCTCCAATCGTGGAATTATTACCTCAAAATTGACGGAGATATTCAATATTATAACATGGGCGGGCCAGCGACATGCCTCCCCGGCCATGGCCGAATTTGATCGAACTGATAATGCAAATTGAAAGTACCTATCAAGTACTATTTAGTACCTCTAGTCTCGGAATTATTACCTCAAAGATAACGGAGATACGGCAAGAAAATAACAAAGGTCAATGACCTCTCAGCCCGGCCATGTCCGAATTTTAAAAAAATGACCATGTAAATCTTAGGTACCTATTAAGTACTATTTCGTACCTCAAGAAAAATTAATTTATCATGAAAAATAACCGAGATATTGCACAATGAAGTTTGGGGTCAATGACCTCTCAGCCCGGCCATGTTCGAATTTTGAAAAAATGACTATGTCAATTTTAGGTACCTATTAAGTACTATTTCGTACCTCCAATCACGGAATTATTACCTCAAAGGTGACAGAGATATTCAATATTATAACATGGGCGGGCCAGGGACATGCCTCCCCGGCCATGGCCGAATTTGATCAAACTGATAATGAAAATTGAAAGTACCTATCAAGTACTATTTAGTACCTCCAATCTTGGAATTATTACCTCTAAGATAACGGAGATACGGCAAGAAAATGACTAAGGTCAATGACCTCTCAGCCCGGCCATGTTCGAATTTTTAAAAAATGACTATGTAGATCTTAGGTACCTATTTAGTACTATTTCGTACCTCTAATCACGGAATTATTACCTCAAAGGTGACAGAGATATTCAATATTATAACATGGGCGGGCCAGCGACATGCCTCCCCGGCCATAGCCGAATTTGATCAAACTGATAATGCAAATTAGAAGTACCTATCAAGTACTATTCAGTACCTCCAATCTCGGAATTATTACCTCAACGATAACGGAGATATAGCAAGAAAATGACAAACGTCAATGACCTCTCAGCCCGGCCATGTTCGAATTTGGAAAAAAAATGAGTATGTAAATCTTAGGTACCTATTAAGTAGTATTTCGTACCTCAAGAAGAATTAATTTATCATGGAAAATAGCCGAGATATAGCACGATAAAATTCAGGGTCTATGATCTTCAGCCGAGGCGAAGTTCATATGGAAATAGTCTTGCCAAGCAAAGAAGACCCTCTGGCTAGATGAGAAAATGATTCCAGCTCGGTCAATATTGGTTGAAAAAATATTATTTTGGTCTCAAATTGTAGATCAGAATGTTTCCTAGGATTAAGAACAAATCAATAATTTTTTGACCAATATGGACCGAGCTGGAGTCATTTTCTTATCTTGCCAGAGGGTCTCCTTCGCTTGGGCAGACTAGACTGAACACTGTATACGGAAACTGTAAATAGTCTGTCCAAGCAAAGGAGACACCCTAGCAAGATGAGAAAATGACTCCAGCTCAGTCAATATTGGTTCAAAAAGTATTGATTTGGTCTTGAATTGTAGATCAGAATGTATCATAGGATTGAGAACAAATCAATAATTTTTTGACCAATTTGGACCGAGCTGGAGTCTTTTTCTCATCTTGCCAGAGTGTCTTCTTTGCTTGGACAGACTAGACTATACACCGTATATGGAAGCTGTAAATAGTCTGTCCAAGCAACGAAGACTCTCTTGCAAGATGAGAAAATGACTCCAGCTCGGTCAATATTGGTTCAAAAAGTATTGATTTGGTCTTAAATTGTAGATTAAAATGTTTCCTAGGATTGAGACAAAATCATTAATTTTTCAACCAATATAGACCGAGCTAGAGTAATTTTCTCATCTTGCCAGATGGTCTTCTTAAGTTTGATGCGTATCCAACCCTACTAGACGTTCAAACTGTTGGGGTTGGTGAGGAGTATCAGTAGTAGTAGATTGACGGTTATGGCGCACCTAAAGGACATTGCATCCCAAGGTCACTTTTGACAACTCATCCAACCTAACATCGCCACAACCTCCTTCCTCCCACCACCATCACACCACAAACATTCCTCCCTCCATCACCCTCACCACCACCATACCCCCTTACAGATGACCTTCATCCATCACCCCCATCACATTTTCCATTGCAGATGAGCAGTGTATAATTACTACAACTGTTAGTGATAGTGATGATAGTTGTTGGTGTATATAATCCAATTTCAAGGACAAAAGAAGCTTGGAATGTTGTTGAAATCCTTAGAAAGGAAAATAAGAGTGGAGAAATTGACATGACAAGCCAATTCATCACCTTAATACATGCAATTATTGGGAAGTTGAACCTTTGAACCAGATGCCTCTTCATGCACACAATATACTTGAAATTCCCCAAGATTTGATTCTTGGTCTCTTGAAGTCTGAATTTATAAGCAATAAATAAACATTGTAGAGGCCAGCAATCAGACAATACCAGACAGTCAGGTGGCATAGAAGATAAAAGCCACCAGTTGGCTATTACAATCCATTTCCTTATTTTCAAGTTAAACAATGCTATATTTCTTTGCTATAACTATAACGCGCAATACCCTATTTGCACCATCTGGAAACCTGCTGGTAGAACAGTGTATGTCCATATTTTTTGATCAACAATTTGGTAATTTCTTTTCAATATTTTTTATTATTATTGAAAATAGTAAATAAAATTTGAATTATACAGTCCATTAATTTGCCAAGACCGCCCAAAAAAACATAACATTATTTTGTGCTGTCAGAGAATCAGATGGACTGTAACAAAATGTTACATACATTAAGTTAATCAGTACAGTTATCTTGTTTTTGAAAATACAGTTCCAACAAACAACTGCCTCACTCTAATTTTGCAATAAGTTTGAGTGAGATAGAGCTTGTTTGTCTGTTATGTTGATTTTCCGTATTTTACAAGTACTTTTTGCTTTGATAAAGAGTCTTTGTGCTCTCTCTATTTCTCTATCCTTTTCTTACGTAGTTCTTTCCAGATGACTTGCTACGTTACTCTCTCTTTCCTTCTCAAGATTCAGAATTGTACTTTTTGGTAGGCTTTTGATCTGATTCTATTATTGCTGCTTTGCTCAAGTCAGTCTGTTCACAGAGTTGGAAAGATGCGGAACACTTTCTGTTCAAGGTTATTTCTAATGATTCTTGTCCTAAGTTTCAGGATGTCTTTATTCGTAATTTTTTCTTTTGTCTTTGTCAAGGACACTGACAAAAAATTCATCTCATTGACATATCATTCCAATCAATCACTCAAAATTGCCAACATTTTCAAAAGACATAATTACCAGGTTGCCTTCAAAACTGAACACCACACTCATAGACAGCTCATTCACCACCCACCATCAGACATCTACAAACAATCAGGAGTATACAGAGTTAAGTGCAATGACTGTCCATGCTTTTATATAGGGCAAACAGGCAGATCATTCACAACTAGATTCAATGAACACATACGTGCAATATCACACTCTCACACCCAATCCCACTATGCAGACCACCTTCTTGACACCAACCACACATACACTGATATAAAAAACAATCTGGACATACTGCACATCATGAAAAAAGGACATAGACTCAACACAATAGAAGAATACGAAATCTACAAACACAACAAAACACAGCCCAGCAATATACTAAATAACCAACTCCAATACCAATCCCACACCCTATTTGATATTATCATTTAAATTTTAGTTTGAATCTTCCCGCCCAAAAGCCTTCCCCAGACCCTGTCATACCTCTCCTAACCCCCTTCCACCAACCCAACTCTTTTTCCCCACCTTCCACCACCTTCCCCCACCACCCACTATCCACATATCCCAAATTCTCAGACCTGCAAGACCTCAGTATCTAGTTACTCCTTGTATGCTGAAGATGTGGCTCAGTGCCACAAAACACGTCCAACAAGCATAAAAATCGTGAGTTCTGTTGTCAAAGTGAAAGTCACTAGTATCTACTAAGTTTTTAAGCTTACTATTTGTAATTTTTAGTATAAAGTAAAAATGAAATAATTTTTTTTAAGAATCAAATTTTCCAAAGTTCCTGTAAAATTTATCATTTAATAGTAAAGTTAGTGTTCCGTTATTGTCAATAATAAATTCATCTGAATCATGGATTACTGTATCCAAATCCGCTTTTAAAAGGTAACTATAAAATTTTATCTAGTATTTTTGTTTGAAAATATTTTGTACAATTAGTATTTTTAAAATGTCAAATAATAATTTGAGTATACAATCCTTGTAAATTCCAGATAATATAATTTGAATTTTTCATTATTGAAATTTAAAGTTTTTATTATTATTATTCAAATCATTTCATTTGAATTTTTGTAATTTTGAGTAATGTAATTGTTAGAAATCTCATTATATTGTAATAGGTTCTGTTAAATTGAAATTGTTCAGTTATATTATAAAGTCTCTGTTTTCTAAGTTCATCTGCAAACAGAGTTAATAGGAAGTTTATAAGGAAACTGAATTGGTTTTATATTGTTTTTATCCTAACAGCAGTTCAGCTTTACCCACAGAGTTCCATTGATTTTCCAGCTTTACCCACTGAGAGTTCCATCAATTTTCCAGCTTTATACACCAAGATTCCAGGTATATCCAGAACAACCTCAACCTTACCAAGATGTCCAGCAGAATCCTTTCAATACCACATTTACAAGATGGCAGTTTCTGTGGAGTACAGAAATTTCAGCATTTCCAGAGGTAACATTCAGTTGATACTAATGGCAGACTCCAAGAAATCATACACAGAAGCAGTTAGGCATTTCAACAAAAGTATCGTCATATATCAAAAGTAATCAACAAAAATAGTGAAGTGATATTTGTTTAAAAGCATATTTCTTCAAGTGTTGGGGCCCCACTTCTACAAAAATTGACGTATTTGAAAATGTCCATTTACTGTTTTATTGCATCATATGGTTTCTATAAATTCTTGTAATTTTTGGGTAATTCTGTTTTGTCAATTTTTGATATTTCTTTTTATAATATAATTTGGAAATTTTATTTTTACTTCCGTCTTTTTAATTATGAATAACCCCTTTATCAGACTTAGTATAATATTATGAGATAAGAGTTGATTGCTTATTGATTTTGATAGTTTGGTTAATTTGTTTCTTGAATTAAAATAATTCCTGACATTTAGAAATTGTGAAAAGATTGACAGAAATTATTCTAAAATTTGAAGAGATAATTAACTAACTAAATAAATAAAACAAAAATCCCATTACAGGACTTTATAAAAACTGGAAATAGTGTGTAAAATCTGTTTGTTACAGATAAGGGTGTATAGTAAAGCTGTTGCCTCTCTCCAACAAGAACAACTTGAAGAATCTTTCAAGGATAATTTGTTAAGGAGCCCCCCATCTTTTGTAAAAGTTAATAGATCTTGGCAAACTATAGTATATTGTATTAAGTTCTTCAAGATGGTTGAAATCCATAATATATCACTTGTTGAATTTGAGTGCTTTTAGTTCATTCTGATGTGCCAAAAAAAGACAGTACTATTTGTGTTCAAATGCATCATGGAAGTCATTGATTGGAAATAGTCACATTTTGGCTCATTTTTTATCATTATCATTTCATTTAATATAAAATTATAATAAAAGAGGGGATTATGTTATACAAATTAAGCCCAAATATGAAAGACAATTATTATCTCCAGAGGATCTTGGAATATACATTTCTAGCTCATCATACAAAATTAAAAACTGGGAAAGGTGAAATATTAGTTTCTCACAAAAATACCACTATTTAAATCAAAGCTTGGTCCATGTTCAAGATAAAGGGTTGAATTTGACTCAAATCTCTTGGAAATGTTATTGGCTAGGATAAGTATCAGAAATCTGTTCTCTATCTGACGCTTTGTTTTTGCATGAATTGCAAAAAACTAAAAACAGAACCAAAATTAAGTTGTTTTCTTGTCACTCTGTATTGTGCACACTTCAGAATCCATTGCAAACTTATATTGAACTTATTTGGGATGCCCAAAGTAGATTGAGACAATTTCCAGCCTTACATTAATTTTTTTGGAACCAGAAGTCAAATTTGCCTAAACTATATACCTATTACAAAAAACTTACAAATTTTTGAAAATTCATAGCTTGGTACTCATTGATTGTAGAGAAATTAGATGGATACTATCCTCTTGTGAATTTTATACCCAAAACAATAGAATGATTATTTTTCACCTAAGAACGTTTCCTTTCAAAGTAAATTGAAAAAAAAAACTGAAAAAAGGAACCAAAATTCTGCAGTTTTCCGGGCACCCTGTATAAAATGGTACTCAGGATGAATTGAATTTGCACATAAGTCTTACTTGTAGTGCCCAGAGTGAGTTGAGATCATTTCCTGATCTCTATTCACCTTCTAGGACCTAGAATTTAAATTTTCTGGAGCAATTACTATGAATAAAAGTGGGTGAACAACAATGGGCTGTAGGGGGTTGCTGCACCAAAATAACACCTGGCAACATCCAGATTCATAATCAGCATGCTTTTCTGAGTAGGAAACAGTTAACAAAGTGCGGTCCTCATATTTTGCATACTAAACTACCCCTGCCCCTGGTCCATGCCCCTGCCCCTACTAAAACTGCCCCTGGTCTATCAGATGATATACTTTCATTGAAGTCAGCTGAGATATCTCAGATAGGTTTTAAGGTAAGTTTTTCTTTATGCAAAACAGTTTGACAGTTGACCACAGGCTAACAACAAGTGCTGTGATTGGCTACAGCTATTTGACTGTAGCCAACCGTTGGACCGTTACCTGTGAAGAAAAACATTATTAAAATAATTATAGAGACTGATGCCCAGTTTTCCAACCGGCAAAGAGATGCCAACAAAGAGCATGACTGTGTTCACTGCATTGCTGACTTCCTTGCTTAGTTTATTGTTATTCTTCAGGTAATTTTGAACTTTGTTCTTGTTGGAGAGAGGCAACAACTTTGCTGTATGCCTTTATCTGTAACAAGCAGATTTTACACACTATTTCCAGTTTTTATGAAGTCCATCTGATTCTCTGACAGCACAAAATAATGTTATGTTTGTTTGGGTGATCTTAGCAGATTAATGGACTGTATAATGCAAATTTTATTTACTATTTTCAATAATAATGAAAAATATTGAGAAGGAATTATTGAAAAGAATATTGAAAGGAGTTTGTTGATCAAAAAATAAGGACATACACTGTCCTACCAGCAGGTTTCCAGATGGTGCGAATAGGGTATTGCACGTTATAGTTATAGCAAAGAAATTTAGCATTGTTTCACTTAGGAAAGCAGAGTGAGAACTGACTTGAAAATAAGGAAATGGATTGTAATAGCCAGCTGGTGGCTCTTATCTTCTTTGCCACCTGACTGTCTGGTATTGTCTGATTGCTAGCCTCTACAATGTTCATTTATTGCTTATAAATTCAGACTTCTTGAAAGTCTCAGTATTGGTACAATATTGTAAGGTTTCTCTAAATGATTTGTTTAATTGTAAATGTATCATCTGTACAATAGTGTCTTGCAGTTTTTCCTTTTCCTATACCATACTTATTTTTCTGGAATTCTCTTCTTTACTATGTGTTCGTACAGTCTCCCCTCTGTATTTTGTTAATACTGTTATGCCTTGTTAATTTATGCAGTTACCATATGGTCCTTTCTTGTGGATCAATGTCAAGAAACCAAGAATCAAATCTTGGGGAATTTCAAGTATATTGTGTGCATGAAGAGGCATCTGGTTCAAAGGTGCAACTTCCCAATAATTGCATGTATTAAGGTGATGAATTGGCTTGTCATGTCAATTTCTCCACTCTTATTTTCCTTTCTAAGGATTTCAACAACATTCCAAGCTTCTTTTGTCCTTGAAATTGGATTATATACACCAACATCTATCATCACTATCACCAACAGTTGTAGTGATTATACACTGCTCATCTGCAATGGAAAATGTGATGGGGGTGATGGATGATGGTCATCTGCAAGGGGATAGGGTGGTGGTGAGGGTGATGGAGGGAGGAATGTTGGTGGTGTGATGGTGGTGGGAGGAAGGAGGTTGTGGCGATGTTAGGTTGGATGAGTTGTCAAAAGTTAGCTTGGGATGCAATGTCCTTTAGGTGCGCCAGAACCGTCAATCTACTACTACTGATACTCCTCACCAACCACAACAGTTTGAACGTCTAGTAGGGTTGGATACGCATCAAACTTAAGAATCTCAATTTCATCCTTTTCCTTTGAGATATCAACTTTTTGATTGAAGGTACTAAATAGTACTTGATAGGTACTTAATATTTCCACAATCAGTTTTGTCAAATTTGCTCATGGCCGGGCTGAGAAAATTTGAAATTTTCAAATTTTCACGACATTTTTTGAGGTACTTATTATCTTATTGGGGCTAAAATATACTTGAAACCAGGTAGTTGATATTTACGAAGTCAGTTTTAAGATTGTACATCAAGAAAATATAATAATTGATTAACTTTATTACGTGAATGGACTCGCAAGTCATTTCTAAGTATGTCTAAGCAAAGAAGACCATCTGGCAAGATGAGAAAATTACTCTAGCTCGGTCTATATTGGTTGAAAAATTAATGATTTTGTCTCAATCCTAGGAAACATTTTAATCTACAATTTAAGACCAAATCAATACTTTTTGAACCAATATTGACCGAGCTGGAGTCATTTTCTCATCTTGCAAGAGAGTCTTCGTTGCTTGGACAGACTATTTACAGCGTCCATATACGGTGTATAGTCTAGTCTGTCCAAGCAAAGAAGACACTCTGGCAAGATGAGAAAAAGACTCCAGCTCGGTCCAAATTGGTCAAAAAATTATTGATTTGTTCTCAATCCTATGATACATTCTGATCTACAATTTAAGACCAAATCAATACTTTTTGAACCAATATTGACCGAGCTGGAGTCATTTTCTCATCTTGCTAGGGTGTCTCCTTTGCTTGCACAGACTATTTACAGTTTCCGTATACAGTGTTCAGTCTAGTCTGCCCAAGCGAAGGAGACCCTCTGGCAAGATAAGAAAATGACTCCAGCTCGGTCTATGTTGGTCAAAAAATTATTGATTTGTTCTTAATCCTAGGAAACATTCTGATCTACAATTTGAGACCAAAATAATATTTTTTCAACCAATATTGACCGAGCTGGAATCATTTTCTCATCTAGCCAGAGGGTCTTCTTTGCTTGGCAAGACTATTTCCATATGAACTTCGCCTCGGCTGAAGATCATAGACCCTGAATTTTATCGTGCTATATCTCGGCTATTTTTCATGATAAATTAATTCTTCTTGAGGTACGAAATACTACTTAATAGGTACCTAAGATTTACATACTAATTTTTTTCCAAATTTGAACATGGCCGTGCTGAGAGGTCATTGACGTTTGTCATTTTCTTGCCATATCTCCGTTATCGTTGAGGTAATAATTCCGAGATTGGAGGTACTAAATAGAACTTGATAGGTACTTCTAATTTGCATTATCAGTTTGATCAAATTCTGCTATGGCCAGGGAGGCATGTCGCTGGCCCGCCCATGTTATAATATTGAATATCTCAGTCACCTTTGAGGAAATAATTCCGTGATTAGAGGTACGAAATAGTACTAAATAGGTACCTAAGATCTACATAGTCATTTTTTAAAAATTCGAACATGGCCGGGCTGAGAGGTCATTGACCTTAGTCATTTTCTTGCCGTATCTCCGTTATCTTAGAAGTAATAATTCCAAGATTGGAGGTACTAAATAGTACTTGATAGGTACTTTCAATTTTCATTATCAGTTTGATCAAATTCGGCCATGGCCGGGGAGGCATGTCCCTGGCCCGCCCATGTTATAATATTGAATATCTCTGTCACCTTTGAGGTAATAATTCCGTGATTGGAGGTACGAAATAGTACTTAATAGGTACCTAAAATTGACATAGTCATTTTTTCAAAATTCGAACATGGCCGGGCTGAGAGGTCATTGACCCCAAACTTCATTGTGCAATATCTCGGTTATTTTTCATGATAAATTAATTTTTCTTGAGGTACGAAATAGTACTTAATAGGTACCTAAGATTTACATGGTCATTTTTTTAAAATTCGGACATGGCCGGGCTGAGAGGTCATTGACCTTTGTTATTTTCTTGCCGTATCTCCGTTATCTTTGAGGTAATAATTCCGAGACTAGAGGTACTAAATAGTACTTGATTGGTACTTTCAATTTGCATTATCAGTTCGATCAAATTCGGCCATGGCCGGGGAGGCATGTCGCTGGCCCGCCCATGTTATAATATTGAATATCTCCGTCAATTTTGAGGTAATAATTCGACGATTGGAGGTACGAAATAGTACTTAAAAGGTACTTAATATTGTCATGATTAGTGTTATTAAATTCTTTCATGGCCGGGCCACGGACATGTACGTCAAATAGTTACAAGATGAAATAAGAAACAGAACTAAGAAGGATGACGAATCAACAGTGAAAGAGGAAAAGAGGAGAGCTAAGCAACGCTCAGTTAAGAGACATCTAAATGAAAAGACATATCGTCAGAATTTGAGGAGGATGCAGCAAACTGACGCATCTTTTGATGGAACAAGTGACGAAGATTACCTTCGATAAGTGTTAGCTTGAGAGCATATTTCGGTGGATGCTTGTCGGTGGACATTTCTAGCCAAGTAAGAGATCTAGTAAGAGCTTTCAATACATAACACATATAGTACAATACATATCAAAACGGCATATAGTGAAGAAGATAGTTTATGAATAAATCTAGCCTATTTATAAAAAATGTGAACTGCAACAGATGAAAAGATCTCAGAGGTCTGATAAGCAGATGAAAAAGCCAGAGCCGAACTACGAAATTGACCTAACTGATGTGACTGAAAATATGAAGGATTCAGATAGCAAATAATCAGATAATAATAATGATGGAAAACATTATGGGAGCACCCACGGACCAAGGTATTGATGACAAAGAAGACGTAGATCGTTTAGAGAAGTTATATCTTGAGGTTCTTGCTCAAGATGGAGGACTCCCAAAACTGAAAAAGTTGGATTGCTTTTAGGATACATACAATCAGTATGACGCTGATTTTACGATCCTATCGTAAATCATTTACGATCTTATTGATATCAATGATTCGTTCGCAAGCTTCAAACAGATCCAACTCGATGACTGAAAGACCTCGCGTTTCTGAATCTAGCCAGAGTTCAGCAGTCAGATTCAGTCTCACGGACATCCGAATCAAGGATAATGAGATAACTGTCGATCAAACAAAAATCGACGAGTTTATGATTCACCTGGGCTTTCTGCAGCATGAAGTGCGCTACAAAGTGACGGTTCCCATTTCCAAAGAACAGATGCTTCGCAAAGACTGCATGCCAGTCGTAAAGCTGCCAAACGCCCCTGATTCCTCTCATCACCAATTTCAACCTATCGCACGACTCTGAGCATTTCTACTTGAATTTCGAGGTCACCGCCGTTACTGAAACAACTTTATCTGATACCATACAGCTGCGGGTGGTGAATACCGAACGTCTGATCACTTTCCAGCTGACAGCGAATGTGTTGGGTACAGGGAAAGGTACTCCACTGCTGAAGAACGGCATCCATGTTATAGAAGTTCCTCATCACTTGAAAGAATTCACCAAATATCCGCGAAACCGCATAGTGGACGGCGCCGTGTCCGAAGACTCGTCGTGATTCGTCGGAATTTGCTGATTCATCAAACAGTAAGCGATAATGATTATGATTTTATCCACATTGATAATGGGCTAAATGTCCCGAAACATGTTTGTGCATTTATAATTTTAAAGTTTTTTAAAGGGTATTTGATTCTCATTTTATTTTTCAATTATTTTAAAAATCCCTAAGTTTTAAAGTTTAATTTTCATACAATCAGTACAATGCTGCACTCGAGATTTTTCAAATAATCCAGAAATTGACTCAGAAGGTTACATACTTCCTCAGAATTCCATTCAACAAAATTATGTAACTACTATTCAGTATAGTTTTGAAAGCTGTGAAGAGGAAATAGGACTTCAATCGGAAAATTAGAAATATTCAAGGCTAAAAGACAGTACAGAAATGTGAAAAGTGAAAATAAAAGTTTCAATGGGTTAATAGATGCTGATGAATTCATCATAGATGCTGAAGAAGAAATTGATGTGAATAAGACATTAATGCAATGCACTTATAAATCTTATGAACTGTAATCAAAGTAACGATCGATCCAGCAACCAACCACTCAATGAAGGAATTCCAAAATGGAGAGGTGTTTCATGTGGATTTTACTCATTCACAGACAGATTTCTCTCAAATCCTAACAAACCAGAGCCAAAATATTGTTCTTGAGAACAATACTGAGAGTAGCTTTGAAAATAGCAAAATAATTTAACATGATACAGTAATTGAGGAGAGATCTGATGAAACTTATAGCTGTAGTCGATTCAAGTTTATCAATCAGAACCAAATTGTTTCAGAATTGCAGAAGAAAGACCCTCCGGGAAGAATAGATACATATAATTCGTCAATTACTCCTGATTCAGGTATCGCTAGAGCATTGAACAATAGATTAACATGTCATATACAAAAGCAAAGCGAAAATAAAAAGTATCATCCCCTCAATCCACCTTGTCCTTCACCTCAAAAACTGTCAATATCAGATTACCGTTTCCGGAGAGACATTTGTCATCACGTCATTTGTGATCATCACCGGAGCTATCAACGATCAAAATCAAAAGAAGGAGCCGATTTTCCTAACATGTAAAAACGACAGTTGAAAAATGGACAAGGCTCGGAGACACAAAATTTTACGTAAAATCAAGAAGGTCCAATCATACAAAGCAATTTTCCCAATGAAGAACAGGAGTAGAACACAAATAAATAGTACAGTGCTCATCCGAGAAATTCAAATATGACGCAGAAGGTCTTGTCACATACAGGACTTGTATGAAGATATTGATGGGAGTTTGAAAGTGATTCAAGCCTAAACTACAGATCAAGACAGCAATAACAAAGAAAGAAATATCAAAGAATCGAGTGTTGACAATGTGTTCGTGGAACACGAAAGGCCTCCACTACATAATAGAAAGGTAATTCAACAGTTTTAAACGGTCCAAATTTATACAGGTACATTCTCATAGTAAATTGTAGAGGACAAAAATCTGCTTCAATTGAGAAAAAGGATACAAAAATCAGTCGAATAGATAAATTCGTTTTAAATTCGTTTAAAAAACACAATTTTTTCCAAATTTTCCAAAAATTTGTTTAAATTGTTATGTAGCTCATAAAGTAACAGAAAAATGTATTACCCCTCTTCCTGGGAGTTGTAGAGCGTAAAAAATTGAGTTTAGAAAGTACAAAAAAATTTACATTTGACCAATATTTGGACGATTAACATTCACTTCTCCCAAAATGAAGTTTTTGGAAAAATGGTTTTAATAAATTTAAGTTGTTTTAAAATATTTTTTTTGGAAAAGTGGAAACAGGTGTTTTTTTCAAATATTTTGATGTTAGGTTATACATATAAAGTTCAAATAGAGCCTATCTTGTATTTTGTAGTCTATTTGGAACATTAACCATCAGAATAACTACGTCACTGCTTCAAAAATCCATATTATTTTTAATACATAGGACATTCAAGGATAATAGAAAAAGGATATCTCTAACTTTCGTAAGAGTGAAAGGATCCTGTTTTCTCATAGCTCATTGTTTTCAGCTTGAAAAGACGGTTCTATTTCGTATATCATATGTTGAATTCGGTCAAAATTGAAGAATTCCATCTCTACCACTTTTAGAAATGAGGGTAATACATTTCTCTGTTACTTCATGAGCTACATAACAATTTAAACAATTTTTTGGAAAAATTGTGTTTTTCAAATGAATGTAAAACGTTATCTATTCGACCGATTTTTTTATTCAGTTTTTCAATTGACGCAGAATTTTGTCCTCTACAATTTAGTATGAGAATGTACCTATATAAATGTGGACAGTTTTTTAGTTACATGCGAAAAACTAAAGAAATGCATGGTTGTTGAAAGTTGTGCGGGGGGAAATTTGTGTGCACTTTTTGAATCCACATTATTGGGACCCTAATGAAGCAATTAAAACAATAAAATTGCATACACCACCTTTTGCAGAAATTAGCCTTACAAAATTCCCTGCGTACTGGACTAATTAGAGCAATTGGTTTCTGAAATTTCATTTCACTGGGGTATATTACCGACAATGCAGTTGTCACAGAGTAAATTTTACTCGTGACTAGTGAAGCTGTTATCCGGCTTACTATCTCGTTTCTACCTATTCGATCAGTGCCAAGGTCAGCTACGCAGGCAGTAGCCAACCCCTCCTGCGACCCTCCCGTTTCCTTGAGCTGGGGCGATAAGGGTTGTTTGCCTCGATGACAGAGGAGCTTGTTCAGTCAGTCGACGACTACTACTCAAGAGTGACTATGTATGTGAGTTTGCGTGAAGAGTTTTCGTGAAAAGTACTCGATTTTGACGAGTATAGTACGTTATTTTAATAGTTTAATTGACGTGTTTATTAATATCGCTAATCGCAGTTGGCAAGGCACGATTAGCGTAATATAATTAATTAGGGTAACTCGTGAATCGGCCCGAATTATAACTAGTCTGGGTTTGTGGAGGTTGCAAACCTGTCGTGGAAGGTTTGTACAACAGGTGCAAAACTTTCGAGGTAAATAGCATACCCATTGATCAGTGTTGCAGTATTCTTGCCTTATCATGCAAGATACTACGACAAGAATTGTCACTACCATTTTGGCAGGATGTAAACCCTGCCACCGCTATTTTGACAAGATCAAAATCTCGTTAATGAGTTGGCAGTATGAAAATACTGCCAAGACAGAAAATGCCGGAAATAAGCTACCTGACAGAAACGCTGCTACCGTCGGCAGGTTGGAAATCCCGCCGACGCTTTGGCAGTATAAAAATACTGCCAATCTTAATAACACCGGAAACGCGTCGGAACGGTCGACAACGCGTCTGAAACGGTCGGCAACGCCAGTGCAGCGTTGGAAAAGGTCGGTCAGATGCCAGAACCGGTCGGAAAACCGTCGGAAATCGTCAGAAAACTGTCGGAAAACCGTCGGAAAAGGTCGGAAACGCCAAAACAGCTTTACAAAAGACCAAGGAGACGTCAAGACTAGTCGGAAAACCGTTGGAAATAGTTGGAAAACCGTCAGAAAAGGTCGGAACTGCCAAAACAGCGTTGCAAAAGACCAAAGAGACGTCAGGACTAGTCGGAAAACCGTCGGAAATGGTCGGAAAACCGTCGGGAAAGGTCGGGAACGCCAGAGCAGCGTTCCAAAGGCCGAGGAGACATCAGGACCGGTCAGAAAACCGTTGGAAACGGTCGGCAACGCCAGAACAGCGTTACAAAAGACCGAGGAGACGTCAAGACTAGTCGGAAACGGACGGGAACACCAGAACAGCATTGCCAAATGCCGAGAAAATGTCAGAATTTTGGAAGGCGTCGGAATAGCGAAAAAAGAAGAAAGGAAGACATTAGAAAGCGTCGGCAGGATGGAAATCCTGCCGACAATTTGGCAGTATGGAAATACCGCCAAAACCCTTTTAACCACCTCAACGGCAAACCTTACTATTAGGCGACTACGCTCTACCGCGACTAAGTATGTATCAAAAATTCAAAATCATCCAATTTGGAATATTGAGTGGAAGAAACCCCCATATAGCGGCCCCGACCGCCTGGCTGAGTCTAGGCTGCCCGGAGCAACACCAGGGATTGTGCGCAACTCAAGCTCAGGCAAAAGTTTCGTTACACAGTCACGATTTTTTACAGAAGGAAACTGTTGAATTACCTTTCTATTATGTAGTGAAGGCCTTTCGTGTTCCACGAACATATTGTCAACACTCAATTCTTTGATATTTCTTTCTTCGTTATTGATGTCTTGATCTTGGCTTTGAATTTCTTGGATGTAGCACTGTACTATTTATTTGAGTTCTACTCCTGTTCTTCATTGGAAAAATCGCTTTGTATGACTGGACCTTCTTGATTTAAAGTTACATTTTGTGTCTCCGAGCTCTGTCCATTTTTCAACTGTCGTTTTTTTCATGTTAGCAAAATCAGCTCCTTCTTTTGATTTTGATCGTTGATAGCTCTGGTGATGATCAAAAATTTGATGACAAATGTCTCTCCGGAAACGGTAATCTGCCGTTAAATGATAATCACCTTTTGCAGAAAAAAATCCCAGCATACTGGACTAAATCCATATTGTAACACAAATAAAAAAAGAAAATATATTCACTGGTAAAAACTAATCAAATCAATCTGCTTCTGCTCAAATGAAGAGTCAAATTTAAGCTGTGGATCTAGTCTAAAGCAAGGAGCCTACTGTATGCTACTCTAAAATACCGGAATCAGTGCTACCTCGGAGAAGCAGCCAGCAAGCAAGATGTCCGGGTGACACGGATTAGAATTCGGATTAATTGCTCAATTAGGAAATGTAGAGATCTTGATGTTATTACGGCAGCGAAAATTTTAAACGCTGATATTGAACGTAGCGAACTAATTTGAATCAATTATTTCGGAAGCACATCAAGTTAGTAACAATGGTAAAGTTTTAGGAGACTAACATTTACACGCATCACATCACATAACATTTATTGGATCACATTACATTACATTTATTGTGATGTAACTTATTGACAAACAAAAGATCACAATGTCTTGTCTGGAACAGCATGAAGTGACATGCAAAACTTTATCTTCAAACCTTTACCTTCCACTCAATCCACGACTAAAAGGTTGATAGCTCTGGAATTATTTTTCTTGGAAGTCAGTGATGTGACGACAAGATCGCGAATTTCACTTCATGTTTTATGTGACCCTACAAAGTTCAGCGCTCAGACATTCCCCGATATAAGATCCCAAGATTTTCCATAGGAAATATTTCCTACAAGTTTATTCCCACAATATTCTCACCTGGCTGAAGCAGGAGATTTAACTGGTATACAAGAAACCATTCACATTTTTTCCTCTTCCGAGTTTTCTCGTGGAGATACAGCTATATTTTCACAACAATTCCAGGTCAATTAATCTCTAGGGGTCTGTTCCATATAAGTTTTCAGACATGGAATTTTGTGGACTAGGTTTGTTTTCCGTTCATTCAAGCCGTCTCTGTCTTTGTCCCATAGGAATCTCTGGCCAGGATTTTTTTTAATTCATAAAATTTGTTTCAGTTTTCAAACTTTGCGAAATAACATTACCCGATTATTGATTTATTCTATGAGATTGATTGTTTAATTTTATTACATTGATTGATCAATTTCGGAAGGGTGAGAGACTTTCTAACTTAAGGACATACTTTTAGAAACACAAAGTAGGAGAATTCAAAAATTTTGAGATGTTTATTAGTTTAAAATTATTTCTATTTCAAATACTTATAACCTCCACAACTCTAAAATTTTATTCCAACGAAATTGTGAAATATGTCTCAAATACTCATTGCAGAATTTTTAATAATGAATTATAATAATGTAATCCATCATTTTAAACAGATTGGGTTGATGGAATTCAAAATATTTCGTCTCTCTCCATTCTTCCATGCTACATCTGATTCGATCCCATTGTATACTTTTTGAGCTTTCATCACATTACTCATCTACTTGCTCAGGGCTCATGTGGGTATGACCGTTAATTATATTTATTAGATCACAACAATTGTTGATTGAGAAGGCAATATGTTGTCAAACCACTGATTTATTAAGAAATCGAGATACTTGTTTCGGTTGTTACACCATTATCAATTATTGATAAACTCCTTCTTTTTGTAAGTATTTGAAACTATGTAAAACTGGTAAGTTTACCAGAGATTTATAAGGGTGTAACAACCGAAACAAGTATCTCGATTTTCTAATAAATCAGTGGTTTGACAACATATTGTCTTTCCATTTAATATGAATAACTACCATAATATCACCTCCACAACTACTTAAAAAAAGCCAACAATTGTTTTGAACATCCAAAATTTCTGAAACTTCAAAAACAATTAAACGTTTAGACCCATCTAAACTCAGTGTAAACTTAGATTCATTTTGTCAGTGCAATAGAACAATTTGATTTGTGATATAAAATTTTTTATAGCTTCCCATCTCTGTCAATCATTATCATATCCTATCCTCCCTCATTCATATCTATAGCAGTGAACGGAAAATATCACTTATGACAATGTGAGTTGTAATACAAAAGTTATGATAATATATGTATGTAAAATGGAATGAAGGTCATATTTTTTCTACAATAGACTCTTAGCGAAGAGTTCAATTTACTCACAAAAGATTTCTTGTTGATGTTAATGGGGTAGTTTCTCACCTTATTTTAGGGCAAACACCAATTCAATTTTCAAAAACAAGTATGGTAAAGATAAAAGTGTACGAAAACTTGGATTTTATCACATCACAAGAGAAGTACTTATGCAATGTCACGTTCCTTATTTCATGTGTGGTGATGACAGGAGGATGATATGACAGGTGCATATCATTGTAAACGATACTCGACATAATAGAAGGGTGTTTCACAATGGAAAAACCATTCAATTTCATAAACACGCCAGTCAATCATGTTTGTTCTCCCTTTATTCCTTTCATTTTATTCAATCATTCGGAACAAAAGCTTCTAATTCGCTCAGGAAATGTGTACAATAACTCAAGCATTCAATATGGTATAATAAATATTGATATTCATTAAACTCTATTGAACTTTATTTAATATTTCCTTCTTGAACAGGTCTACTCGGCTACTCATCAATGTGTATTATTTAATGAAATATCAATCTCTAGAAACACTTTTTTTCATTTAAAATGTTTTTAAGGGTACTAGGATTGATATTATATTAATTATAAAATATATTTTAGAAATTATGAATTATTCATCAATTTCAAATTACTAGTGGAAATGAATAAGATTTCACAATCAAGAACAATGCTAGTAGGTTGAAAAAGGAGTCAATTAGTAGATTTCAGTCATAAATTTCTGTTTCATTAATTGTAATCAATGTTATAATGTTACAGGTTGTGACCTTCATTTGAATGTGCCTGTTCTGAAAGATTTTGTTGACAATCTTCACCAAATATGGGTATCCTCCCGAGCGGCAACATTCTCAAAGAGCTTCAGGACATACACGACACACTGGATACCACGACACAGTCCAACTATCATTGGAAGTCCACTGTCAACAGGTAACGACGAGATCTTCCACTAACTAACATGCTAGATCCACAGTATTAGCCTGTAGCAGAACAAGACAATAAGATTGAATTGCATTTGAAGAATTTACTTTGTAGAATATCTTCAACTTTGTAGAATAGCTGTACTAGAGTACAATAGCTTTTTCCGCTCTAACACAAATCATTTGAAATATGGAAAAAGGATGGAAGAAGATTCTGATTAATAATTTTTAATCATTTGAAATAATTATAACATAGAAATTTATAAATTTTTGTTGTTGATTCAAATTCTGTTTCGCTTTCAGAGAGCTGAATTGTGAACCTGATCTCCTTTTTTCCATACAAAAGTTTTTCATTTCTGATTTTATTTTTTCACAACCTAATTTAGCTTTAACACAGCATTAGTTCTCTTGCATCTCTCTTGATATCTGTAATCCTGATATCTTTCACTGACTGCTTACATGAAGAAGCCACATTAATTATTCATATTCATTGAATTCAGCATCAATTGCAGGCAACAAAGCATCTCAATTGTTTTGCAATCCTCTCCAGTCTAAAGAATTTTCTAGCACAAATCCAACTTCATCTCATCAGTGAAGGAGTATGATAATCAGAGATAATTTTCATGGATTAGATAGACAACTTTTTAAGCTTCCTTCGAACCTGCATCTTCTGTAACTATTCCTCTTTACTCTTTCTGGTAAATCTCTCTGATCAGTGAATCTTATTCAAACTTTAGATGTTGACTACCTCCATAATGAGCAGAAGCGTCAAATACATCCCTCTGTGCTGCAAAAGTTTCTTCAAGTTGGTTCTATCAACTCAACTTTGTGGGCCTCTTATTAACAACTTTCGACTACAAGATATACCTATGTCCTCTTTGGAAACTCTAGGCATCTAGATCTAATGCCAATCTTGGAATTTTTGAAGATTTGGAAAAGGTTATAGACTGTTATATGAGCTACGTGGTTTAATGGCAAGTATAGAGTGTACCTGAGAGAAGACAACAGTGGCTTTGTGATCTGAATGTGCTTGCTCTGAAAGATTTTGTTATCAATCTACAACAAACATGTGGATATCGAACTGACTGGCAACATCTTCAGAAAGCTACAGGACATCCACGACACTGCTCATCCATTAAGGAATATGATTGCCAAAAATCTGAGAATTCAAGTTAAAATTTTTTTAATGAGAATGTGAATCCTAGAAAATAATCAATGATGAAGTAATTGTGATGATTTGTAATCAATGTTATAGAGTTAGAGAAGGGTTACATTCATTTGTCATATACAAATGAAGACTTGCATTAGAAGATTTTGTTATCAATCTACAAAAAAACATGCAGATATCCCACCAAGTGGCAACATCTTCAAAGAGCTACAGGACATCCACAACACTGCTCATTCATTGAGTATAATTGCCAAAAATCCAAGGATTCAAGTTGAAATTATTTTTAATGAGAATGTGAATCCTAGAAAATAATCAATGATGGAGTAATTGTCATCATCTGTAATCAAGGATAGTTATAGTGTTACAGAAGGGTGACATCAATTTGAATGTGCTTGCTCCAAACGATTTTGTTATCAATCTACACCAAAACATGCGGATATCCTACTGAGAGGAAACATTTTCAGATAGCTACAGGACATCCACAACACTGCTCAATCATTAAGTTTGATTGTCAAAAATCTGACAATTTGAGTCAAGATTTTTTTTAATGAGAATGTGAATCCTAGAAAATAAACAATGGTGGAAAAATTGTAATCATTTGTAATCAATGTTATAGAGTAAGAGAAGAGTTACATTCATATGAATGTGCTTGCTTTAAAAGATTTTGTTATCAATCTACAACAAAGCATGCATATATTCTACCAAGTGGCAACATCTCCAGAAAGCTATAGGACATCCATGACACTGCTCATTCATTAAGGAATATGATTGCCAAGAATCTAAGAAATCAAGTTGAAATGTTTTGTAATTAGAATGTGAGTCCTAGAAAATAATCAATGGTGGAATAATTGTAATCATTTGTAATCAATGATTTAGAGTAACAGAAGGGTGACATTCATCTAAATGTGCTTGCTGTGAAAGATTCTGTTATCAATCTTCAACAAAACATGCAGATATCCTACCAAGAGGCAAACTCTTCAGAAAGCTACAGGATATCCACGACACTGCTCATTCATTGAGTTTGATTGTCAAAAATCTGACAATTTGAGTCAAGATTTTTTTTTAATGAGAATGTGAATCCTAAAAAATAAACAATGGTGGAAAAATTGTAATCATTTGTAATCAATGATATAAACTAACAGAAGGGTGACATTCATCTGAATGTGCTTGCTGTGAAAGATTCTTGAAAGAAATTGTTGAACGAGCGTAAGCAAGTTCTTTCTTTTGACTCAAGCCCAAAGTCGTTGTCCGTCTGTTTGTTTGTTTGTTTGTTTGTTTGTTTGTTCGACAATAACTTTTGAACGCCTCAATTAATCAACCTCAAATTCAGAACATATATTCTTCATACTTTTATACAGGTCAAATTCGTTGGACAATGAAATTGACAGACTCCTTCATCCTTTTCCAGGCAAAAAAAGGATAAACTGTCAGCAACAATATATCTATATATACTCCCGTATATTTCAACACAATAATCACGGCTGGGGGAAAAAATGTCATATTGAATTTGAATGAATTTTTTTTTTTGGATCCATCTGATTTTAATAAAACAGCTGACTTATTAGCGGCAAATTTGAAAGAACTATCATAAAAATAATGTTCTCAAATGAAAAGTTCTTTCATGTTGAATATTGACCTCAAAGTTTAAACATGTGATAGGAGTCTATTAACTTAAACAGCTGACAAGAGGCGGCAAATTTGAATTATTTCATGACAAAACATTTTTTAAGAGATTTCCTTATCAATCTACAACAAAGCATGCAGATATCCTACCAAGTGGCAACATCTTCAGAAAGCTACAGGACATCCACGACACTGCTCATTCATTGAGTATGATTGTCAAAAATCTGAGAATTCAAGTCAAAATGTTTTATGAGAATGTGAACCCTAGAATATAATCAATGATGGAAAAATTATAATCATTTGTATTAAATGATATAGACTAACAGAAGAGTGTCATTCATCTGGATGTGCTTGCTGTGAAAGATTCTGTTATCAATCTTCAACAAAACATGCGGATATCCTACCGAGAGGTAACATCTTCAGAAAGCTACAGGATATCCACGACACTGCTCATTTATTGAGTTTGATTGTGAAAAATCTGACAATTACAGTCAAGATTTTTTTTTTTATGAGAAAGTGAATCCTAGAAAATAAACAATAGTGGAAAAATTGTAATCATTTGTAATCAATGATATAAACTGACAGGAGGGTGACATTCATCTGAATGTGCTTGCTGTGAAAGATTCTGTTATCAATCTTCAACAAAACATGCGGATATCCTACCAAGAGGCAACATCTTCAAAGAGCTACAGGACATCCACAACACTGCTCATTTATTGAGTATAATTGCCGAAAATACAAGGATTCAAGTTCAAATTTTTTTTAATGAGAATGTGAATCCTACAAAATAATCAATGATGGAGTAATTCTCATCATCTGTAATCAAGGATAGTTATAGTGTTACAGAAGGGTGACATTCATCTGAATGTGCTTGCTGTGAAAGATTCTGTTATCAATCTTCAAACAAAACATGCGGATATCCTACCAAGAGGTAACATCTTCAGAAAGCTACAGGATATCCACGACACTGCTCATTTATTGAGTTTGATTGTCAAAAATCTGACAATTACAGTTAAGATTTTTTTTTAATGAGAAAGTGAATTCCAGATAGGGTTGTCAATCCCGGGATCCCGGGATCCCGAATCCCGGGATTCCGGTCCATTTTCTATACCCAACAATCCCGGGATTTTTCAGCGTCAATCCCGGGATTTCCGGGATTAGAAAACATGGAATTGTAAATCGAATTTTTCGAAAACAATTCAATATAGAATTCATTTACGGTGATGAATATGAGTTTTGCATAATTTATTGTTCTAAGTGTTTGACTAATTTATTCTACAGGCACAGCCTACAGTTGCATATACATAATGGGTACCGTACTGTATAGCTAACTGGACTCTGTACTGGTTAAATAGAATTTGCATTATCGGTTCGCATTTCTTGCAGAATTGTTGATGATCGGTTGTTATGTCTCTATGATTGTTTCTCTTTACACAGCACCACAATTACCAGTCTAGACGGCGCAATAATTACAATTGTCCTGATGTCATTTCCTTGAAAAGCTATCAGAACTTTGAAAAGACTTCAGAATTCAGAAATAAACAAGCACTTATTATTCACTCTCTGTCTAAGTATTACTCTTCTCTTCTCTTTCTCCATCATAAGTAGAATATCTTGTTGAAGTACTTTGCTCTACGAAATTCCATTTAGTAGTGGTTCAGCTTTCGCGTTGTTAGGTCGGTAATGGGGTGCGTTGAACGGTTTTTCAAAAGTATTCTATTTAATTATTGATACTATTAATTCAATTTACAGTATTTGAAGTGAAAAGTGTGAACTCCATCCCGTCCTGATGGAGGATAGAAATGTTTTTGTTCTACATGAAAAAGACTCTGATGAGTAATCAGTTTGGAATAATTTGCTTAATTACAAAGACGGAAAAAGTGCTCAGTGCAAATCGTGTAAGGCAGTTGTCAAGACTTTGGGTGGATTTGATATTATTCCCATTTTTTGTCTTCAAAAATTTCCTCTCTCTCTATAATGAGCCCTTTTTGGCTTTTTCATCTCCACACACTGTTACTGAACATGTAATTGAGGAGGAACAATTGGTTAAAAATGCATGAAACTGATTTTTGCCAATCCCGGGATCAGTCCCGGGATCCCGGGATTGATATTGGATAATCCCGAGATACCGGGATTGGAAATCAGTCCCGGGATTGACATCCCTAATTCCAGAAAATAAACAATGGTGGAAAAATTGTAATCATTTGTAATCAATGAAATAGACTGACAGAAGGGTGACATTCTTCTGAATGTGCTTGCTCTAAAAGGTTCTGCTATCAATCTTCAACAAAACATGCGGATATCCTACCAAGAGGCAACATCTTTAGAAAGCTACAGGGCATCCACAAAACTGCTCATTCATTGAGTTTGATTGTCAAAAATCTGACAATTTGAGTCAAGATTCTTTTTTAATGAGAATGTGAATCCCAGAAAATAAACAATGGTGGAGAAATTGTTGAACAAGCGTAAGCGAGTTCCTTCTTATGACTCAAGCCCAAAGTCGTTGTCCGTCTGTTTGTTCGTTTGTTTGTTTGTTTGTTTGTTTGACAATAACTTTCGAACGCCTCAATTAATCAACCTCAAATTCAGAACATATATTCTTCTTACTTTTATACAGGTCAAGTTTGTTGGACAATGAAATTGACCAACTCCTTCATCCTTTTCCAGGCGAAAAAAGGATAAACTGTCAGCAACAATATATCCATATATACTCCCATATATTCCAACACAATAATCACGGCTGGGGAAAAAAATGTCATATGGAATTTGAATAAATTATTTTTTTGGATCCATCTGATTTTAATAAAACAGCTGATTTATTAGCGGCAAATTTGAAAGAACTATCATAAAAATAATGTTCTCAAATGAAAAGTACTTTTATATTGAATTGAAGTCATATGTTGAATATTGACCTCAAAGTTTAAACATGTGATAGGAGTCTATTTACTTAAACTGCTGACAAGAGGCGGCAAATTTGAATTATTTTATCACAAGACATTTTTACAGTATTTTTTTGGTAATGAAGGGCTTTTATTTGCTCTTGGGCAGCAAAAAAATGTCACAGTAAAAAATTTGATGAGAAATCATGATTATGGATTTTTTAAATTCATAATTATCCGGTTCAAGTTTAGCAAGCAACTGATAGAAGACAAAAATTGAAAATAAAAATACAATAATTATCCAAGAAGCAAGAATCTGTTCAGAGCTAACAAGATTTTTAAAAAAAATCTGATTGTTATTATCACACGATGTTTTCAATGTAACAGAAATTGCGATTGGTGTATACTCAGCTCTCTCTCAGGACAGTCTGTAAGTTGTCCAAATGAGCAAAACGGTTTAGTTCCGCTTGCTCTTGTATTGACTCAATAATATGTTCTTGCAGATTGCTTGCCGACTGTCTTTCCTGGTAAAGTTCTTTATCACTAATAAATATTTTTATGGCTTTTATTGGTGGGGAGACCCTTACGGGTAGTTCTTTTGGGCGAGACCCTCGCCAATGTGTACTTGGCCAGAATCGGTCACCCATCCAAGTGCAGTCCACAGTGTTCGTGACTTAACATCACGTTCACCGATAGATCACCCTCACCAAGAGACCAATTGCCAGTCCTTATCACTAACAGCTCTTCAATTGCCTTTTTCGTTGGCGTCTGCTGTAATCTTGTGTAACACCATTATTTACTGTATCACTCTTGATGTAGGTTTCAGTTGATAGAACGTACCGCGGCGGGCAGTCGCAACTGTACAACAATGGTTGAGAGCATACATTTTATTCGTTTTGCTTGATGCGGCCGCAACTGGATTTGTTCAAGGAAGACAAATGCTTCAACAATGGAGCATTCAGCTATTGTTGACAACCGCGATTGACAGCAGCTGGCCGCAGTCACTTCAAAAAAATATCCTCTCATAGCTATGATCAGCTGATTAAAGAAATTTAAAAATATCATCTTATAGTTATGATCAGTTGATTAAAAAAATGTTTTAGCTTCTAAGCTCTTAAGCTTGAATGAATTTTTTTTTCTTAGCTGTATTAAAACTAATTTATTCCACAGGAATATAATTTTTCATGAAGTATTATGAAACAACAGATTGATGAGTATAAATCACTAAAATAGAATAATATTCTTTAATAATGATTAATTTATTAATCTTGAAATTTTGTGAACCTATACTGATTGAAACATAATAGAAGGAACATTCAGTATTGTTTAAATATAGGGATTGATAAGAATTTTTATTCATATTCTACCTATTTGAGGCATCCGACGCATCAACCACCTTGATCAAGTGGACTTGACTGCAAAATTTCATAATCAAGTTATCAAAGCCATAAGTTAATTTGAAAAGTTTGCACCCGAGTTCTTCAGGCTATGGGGCTTACTAGTAATCATTTGTAATCAATGATATAGACTGACAGAAGGGTGACATTCATCTCAATGTGCTTGCTCTAAATATTTTGCTATCAATCTTCAACAAAACATGCGGATATCCTACCGAGAGGCAACATCTTCAGAAAGCTACAGAGCATCCAGAGCAGAGAATGTGAACCATACAGAGCAGTGAATGTGAGCATACAGAGCAGAGAATGTGAACCCTAGAATATAATCAATGATGGAAAAATTGTAATCATTTGTAATTATTGATATAGACTGACCGAAGGGTGACATTCATCTGAATGTGCTTGCTGTGAAAGATTCTGTTATCAATCTTCAACAAAACATGCGGATATCCTACCGAGAGGCAACATCTTCAGAAAGCTGCAGGACATCCACGACACTGCTCATTCATTGAGGAATATGATTGCCAAAAATCTGAGAAATCAAGTTGAAGTTTTTTGTAATTAGAATGTGAGTCCTAGAAAATAATCAATGGTGTAATAATTGTAATCAATGATATAGAGTAACAAAAGGGTGGCATTCATCTGAATGTGCTTGCTGTGAAAGATTCTGTTATCAATCTACAACAAAACATACGAATATCCTACCAAGAGGCAACATCTTGGCTACAAGCTAGCAACAAGCTACAGGACATCCACAACACTGCTCATTCATTGAGTATGATTATCAAAAATCTGAGAATTCAAGTCGGAATTTTTTTCCTGAAAATGTGAACCCTAGAATATAATCAATGATGGAAAAATTGTAATCATTTGTAATTATTGATATAGACTGACCGAAGGGTGACATTCATCTGAATGTGCTTGCTGTGAAAGATTCTGTTATCAATCTTCAACAAAACATGCGGATATCCTACCGAGAGGCAACATCTACAGAAAGCTGCAGGACATCCACGACACTGCTCATTCATTGAGTATGATTGTCAAAAATCTGAGAATTCAAGTTGAAATTTTTTCAATGAGAATGTGAATCCTAGAAAATAATCAATGATGAAGTTATTGTAATGATTTGTAATCAATGTTATAGTTAGAGAAGGATTACATTCATTTGTATATGCTTGCATTGAAAGAATTTGTTATCAATCCACAAAAAAAAACATGCAGATATCCCACCAAGTGGCAACATCTTCAAAGAGCTACAGGACATCCACAACACTGCTCATTCATTAAGTATGATTGCCAAAAATCCAAGGATTTGAGTTGAAATTATTTTTAATGAGAATGTGAATCCTGGAAAAAATTCAATGATGGAGTAACTGTCATCATCTGTAATCTGTAAATAGTTATAGTGTTACAGAAGGGTGAGATCAATTTGAATGTGCTTGCTCCAAACGATTTCATTATCAATCTAAAACAAAACATGCGGATATCCTACTGAGAGGGAACATTTTCAGATAGCTACAGGACATCCACAACACTGCTCAATCATTGAGTTTGATTGTCAAATATCTGACAATTTGAGTCAAGATTTTTTTTTAATGAGAATGTGAATCCTAGAAAATAAACAATGGTGGAAAAATTGTAATCATTTGTAATCAATGATATAGACTTACAGAAGGGTGACATTCATCTGAATGTGCTTGCTGTGGAAGATTCTGTTATCAATCTTCAACAAAACATGCGGATATCCAACCAAGAGGCAACATCTTCAGAAAGCTACAGGACATCCACGACACTGCTCATTCATTGAGTATGATTGTCAAAAATCTGACAATTTGAGTTGAAATTTTTTTAATGAGAATGTGAATCCTAGAAAATAATCAATGATGAAGTAATTGTAATGATTTGTAATCAATGTTATAGAGTTAGAGCAGGATTACATTCATTTGTATATGCTTGCTTTAAAAGAATTTGTTATCAATCTACAAAAAAAAAAACATGAAGATATCCCACCAAGTGGCAACATCTTCAAAGAGCTACAGGACATCCACAACGTTGCTCATTCATTAAGTATAATTGCTGAAAATCGAAGGATTCAAGTTGAAATTATTTTTAATGAGAATGTGAATCCTGGAAAAAATTCGATGATGGAGTAATTGTCATCATCTGTAATCAATGATAGTTATAGAGTTACAGAAGGGTGACATTCATCTAAATGTGCTTGCTCCAAACAAATTCGTTATCAATCTACAACAACACATGCGGATATCCTACTGAGAGGAAACATTTTCAGATAGCTACAGGACATCCACGACACTGCTCATTCATTGAGTTTGATTGTCAAAAATCTGACAATTTGAGTCAAGGTTTTTTTTTCAATGAGAATGTGAATCCTAGAAAATAAACAATGGTGTAAAAATTGTAATCATTTGTGATCAATGATATAGACTGACAGAAGGGTGACATTCATCTGAATGTGCTTGCTCTAAATATTTTGCTATCAATCTTCAACAAAACATGTGGATATCCTACCAAGAGGCAACTTCTTGAGAAAGCTACAGGGCATCAATGACACTGCTCATTCATTGAGGAATATGATTGCCAAAAATCTGAGAAATCAAGTTCAATTTTTTTGCAATTAGAATGTGAGTCCTAGAAAATAATCAATAGTGTAATAATTGTATCATTTGTAATCATTGATATAGAGTAACAGAAGGGTGTCATTCATCTGAATGTGCTTGCTGTGAAAGATTCTGTTATCAATCTTCAACAAAACATCCGTATAACCTACCGAGAGGCAACATCTTCAGAAAGCTACAGGACATCCACGACACTGCTCGTTCATTGAGGAATATGATTGCCAAAAATCTGAGAAATCAAGTTGAATTTTTTTGTAATTAGAATGTGAGTCCTAGAAAATAATCAATGGTGAAGTTATTGTAATAATTTGTAATCAATGTTATAGAGTTAGAGAAGGGTTACATTCATTTGTATATGCTTGCTTTAAAAGATTTTGTTATCAATATGCAACAAAGCATGCAGATATCCTACCAAGTGGCAACATCTTCAGAGAGCTACAGGACATCCACAACACTGCTCATTCATTGAGTATAATTGCCAAAAATACAAGGATTCAAGTTGAAATAATTTTTAATGAGAATGTGAATCCTAGAAAAAATTCAATGATTGTCATCATCTGTAATCAATGATAGTTATAGTGTTACAGAAGGGTGACATTCATCTGAATGTGCTTGCTCCAAACGATTTCGTTATCAATCTACAACAAAACATGCGGATATCCTACTGAGCAGAAACATTTTCAGATAGCTACAGGACATCCATGACACTGCTCATTCATTGAGTTCGATTGTCAAAAATTTGACAATTAGAGTCAAAATTTTTTTTTAATGAGAATATGAATCCTAGAAAATAAACAATGGTGGAAAATTGTAATAATTTGTAATCAATGATATAGACTTACAAAAAGGTGACATTCATGTGGATGTGCTTGCTCCAAACGAATTTGTTATCAATCTACAACAAAACATGCGGATATCCTGAGAGGAAACATTTTCAGATAGCTACAGGACATCCACAACACTGCTCATTCATTGAGTTTGATTGTCAAAAATCTGACAATTTGAGTCAAGGTTTTTTTTAATGAGAAAATGAATCCTATAAAATAAACAATGGTGGGAAAATTGTAATCATTTGTAATCAAAGATATAGAATGACAGAAGGGTGACATTCATCTGAATGTGCTTGCTGTGAAAAATACTGTTATCAATCTTCAACAAAACATGCAGACATCCAACCGAGAGGCAACACCTTCAGAAATCTACAGGACATCCAAGAAACTGCTCATTTATCAAAAATCTTCAACAAAACATGCGGATATCCTGACGAGAGGCAACATCTTCAGAAAAGCTACAGGACATACACGATACTGCTCATTCATTGAGTTTGATTGTCAAAAATCTGACAATTTGAGTCAAGATTTTTTTTTAATGAGAATGTGAATATTAGAAAATAAACAATGGTGGAAAAATTGTAATCATTTGTGATCAATGATATAGACTGACAGAAGGGTGACATTCATCTGAATGTGCTTGCTCTAAATATTTTGCTATCAATCTTCAACAAAACATGCGGATATCCTACCAAGAGGCAACATCTTCAGAAAGCTACAGGACATCCACTTCACTGCTCATTCATTGAGTTTGATTGTCAAAAATCTGACAATTTTAGTCAAGATTTTTTTTAATGAGAATGTGAATATTAGGAGATAAACAATGGTGAAAAATTGTAATCATTTGTAATCAATGATATAGACTGACAGAAGGGTGACATTCATCTGAATGTGCTTGCTCTAAATATTTTGCTATCAATCTTCAACAAAACATGCGGATATCCTACCAAGAGGCAAGATCTTTAGAAAGCTACAGGGCATCAATGACACTGCTCATTCATTGAGGAATATGATTGCCAAAAATCTGAGAAATCAAGTTGAATTTTTTTGTAATTAGAATGTGAGTCCTAGAAAATAAACAATGGTGGAAAAATTGTAATCATTTGTAATCAATGATATAGAATGACAGAAGGGTGACATTCATCTGAATGTGCTTGCTGTGAAAGATTCTGTTATCAATCTTCAACAAAACATGCGGATATCCTACCGAGAGGCAACATCTTCAGAAAGCTACAGGACATACACAACACTGCTCATTCATTGAGTTTGATTGTCAAAAATCTGACAATTTGAGTCAATTTTTTTTTAATGAGAATGTGAATCCTAGAAAATAAACAATGGTGGAAAAATTGTAATCATTTGTAATTAATGATATAGACTGACAGAAGGGTGACATTCATCTGAATGTGCTTGCTGTGAAAGATTCTGTTATCAATCTTCAACAAAACATGCGGATATCCTACCGAGAGGCAACATCTTCAGAAAGCTACAGGACATCCATGACACACTGCTCATTCATTGAGTATTGATTGTCAAAAATCTGATAATTTGAGTCAATTTTTTAATGAGAATGTGAATCCTAGAAAAACAGAAGGGTGACAAATCAAAAACATGCGGATATCCTACCAAGAGGCAACATCTTCAGAAAGCTACAGGACATCCGACACTGCTCATTCATTGAGTTTGATTGTCAAAAATCTTTTAATGAGAATGTGAATATTAGGAGATAAACAATGGTGAAAAATTGTAATCATTTGTGATCAATGATATAGACTAACAGAAGGGTGACATTCATCTGAATGTGCTTGCTCTAAATATTTTGCTATCAATCTTCAACAAAACATGCGGATATCCTACCAAGAGGCAAGATCTTTAGAAAGCTACAGGGCATCCATGACACTGCTCATTCATTGAGGAATATGATTGCAAAAAATCTGAGAAATCAAGTCGAAGATTTTTGTAATGAGAATGTGAATCCTAGAAAATAATCAATGGTGGAAAAATTGTAATCATTTGTAATCAATGATATAGACTGACAGAAGGGTGACATTCATCTGATATGTGCTTGCTTTAAAGAGATTCTGTTATCAATCTACAACAAAGCATGCGGATATCTTACTAAGAGGGAAAATCTTCAGATAGCTACAGGACATCCACAACACTGTTCAATCATTGAGTTTGATTGTCAAAAATCTGACAATTTGAGTCAAGGTTTTTTTTTAATGAGAATGTGAATCCTAGAAAATAAACAATGGTGGAAAAATTGTAATCATTTGTAATCAAAGATATAGAATGACAGAAGGGTTACATTCATTTGTATATGCTTGCTTCTAAAGAATTTGTTATCAATATGCAACAAAGCATGCAGATATCCTACCAAGTGGCAACATCTTCAAAGAGCCACAGGACATCTGCAACACTGCTCATTCATTGAGTATTATTGCCGAAAATCCAAGGATTCAAGTTGAAATTATTTTTAATGAGAATGTGAATCCTAGAGAAAATTCAATGGTGGAGTAATTGTCATCATCTGTAATCAATGATAGTTATAGTGTTACAGAAGGGTTACATTCATTTGTATATGCTTGCTTTAAAAGATTTTGTTATCAATATGCAACAAAGCATGCAGATATCCTACCAAGTGGCAACATCTTCAAAGAGCTACAGGACATCCACAACACTGCAAATTCATTGAGTTTGATTGTCAAAAATCTGACAATTAGAGTCAAGATTTTTTTTTAATGAGAATGTGAATCCTAGGAAATAATCAATGATGGAATTATTGTAATCATTTGTAATCAATGATATAGAGTGACAAAGGGTGGCACATCTATTTGAATGTGCTTGCTTTTGAAGATATTGTTATCAATCTTCAACAAAGCATGCGGATATCCTACTCAGAGGCATCATTTTCAAAAAGCTACAGGACATGCACAACACTTCTCATTCATTGAGGAATATGATTTCCAAAATGGTGGAAAAATTGTAATCATTTGTAATCAAAGATATAGAATGACAGAAGGGTGACATTCATCTGAATGTGCTTGCTGTGAAAGATTCTGTCATCAATCTTCAACAAAACATGCAGACATAAAACCGAGAGGCAACATCTTTAGAAATCTACAGGACATCCAAGACACTGCTCATTTATCAAAAATCTTCAACAAAACATGCGGATATCCTACCGAGAGGCAACATCTTCAGAAAGCTACAGGACATACACGACACTGCTCATTCATTGAGTTTGATTGTCAAAAATCTGACAATTTGAGTCAATTTTTTTTTTAATGAGAATGTGAATATTAGAAAATAAAGAATGGTGGAAAAATTGTAATCATTTGTAATTAATGATATAGACTGACAGAAGGGTGACATTCATCTGAATGTGCTTGCTGTGAAAGATTCTGTTATCAATCTTCAACAAAACATGTGGATATCCTACCAAGAGGCAACATCTTCAGAAAGCTACAGGACATCCACGACACTGCTCATTCATTGAGTTTGATTGTCAAAAATCTGACAATTTGAGTCAGGATCTTCTTTAATAAGAATGTGAATCCTAGGAAATAAAAAATGATGGAATAATTGTAATCATTTGTAATCAATGATATGGAGTAACAGAAGGGTGGCATTCATCTGAATGTGCTTGCTGTGGAAGATTCTGTTATCAATCTTCAACGAAACATGCGGATATCCTACCGATAGGCAACACTTTCAGAAAGCTACAGGACATCCACGACACTACTCATTCATTGACTATGATTGCCAAAAATCTGAGAAATGAAGTTGAAATTTTTTGTAATTAGAAAGTGAGTCCTAGAAAATAATCAATGGTGGAATAATTGTAATCATTTGTAATCAATGATATAGAGTAACAGAAGGGTGGCTGTTGGGGGCGCCCCTCGCCGTGTCACGTTCTCGAAGATGTAAAAATATAATGAGTGTGAAAGGTATTGTGTAAGTGTTGAGTTATATTATACGAGTGTATTTTGAGAAGGATAATGCTGCTCTTGCCTGATGCTCTTACAAAGACAGACTGCCAGATATGAGTAAAATGGTTAGTAGCCGGGCTTCTTATCTTATTGATAAGATTAGCCGCAACATACCCCTCGCCTTGAACAAACCGTTCAACATTTGTGAATGTGGAACAAACAGTGAGACAAATTGTAAGAATTTACAAGAGTAAATTTTGAGAAAGTGAGTTCTCTTATCAACAGCAGCTACTCAATCCACCACTGTGACAAGAGAATCGAGAAGAATTTATTGATCAATAGGAAGGCGAGAAATCTTGACAGCGGGGCGAGAGAGGACACCATGACTTGTTTTCACGTCTACCACTCGTACGATGTTGTCCTTGCCAGGGTGCGTTTTGATTATCCGGCCGAGTCGCCATGAAAGAGGTGGTGCCGCGTCTTCGTGTATGATAACGAGGTCGTTTACAGTGAGGCTCTGTTGGGGTGCTGTCCATTTAGATCGCTGTTGCAGAGTATGAAGATATTCGTTATTCAATCGTCGCCATATATGCTGGGTGAAGCGCTGGACAAGCTGCCAACGTCGTAGGTGGTTGAGCTGTGTAGTTTCAAAGTTTTCTTCGGGAAGAGCAAGTAAAGGTCTTCCAATAATGAAGTGGCCAGGTGTGAGTGCTTCCAAATCAGCCGGGTCTGAAGACAGCGGTGTAAGCGGTCGAGAGTTGAGAATTGCTTCAATAGCTGCGAGTAAAGTCTCGAATTCTTCAGCAGTCACAATTTGCTCTCCTATAACTCGTGTGAGATGGTGTTTCATACTCTGAATGCTTCTTTCCCATAGACCTCCATGATGGGGAGCACGAGGTGGTATGAAGCAGAATTTCATATTATTCTCAGAGAAATATTTCAGAGTAGCTGGAGAGCTCTCTATCTCTCTGAAGAGTTGAGAGAGCAAGCGGGCAGCTCCCGTGAGATTAGTTGCATTATCTGAGTAGATAGTGGACGGTCTTCCTCTTCTAGAGACAAAACGAGTGAGAGCAGCAATGTATGCCTCAGAAGTTAAAGCAGAAACCATTTCAATATGTACAGCCTTAGTTACAAAGCAGATGAAGAGACAAATATAAGCCTTTACAGGTTGTACACGACGCAATGAATGTGGTTTCACAAGATAAGGTCCGGCGTAATCCACTCCAACTATGGTGAAAACAGGTTGTGGTTGAATACGATCTTGAGGGAGATCGCCCATGAGAGGCTGAGAAAGTGATGGGCGACATCTATAACACCTTATACATTTGAACACTGTACTGCGAATGAGGCTGCGTGCAGAGAGGATCCAGTATTGACGCGATATTTGTGATTGGAGAAGTTGAGGCCCAGCATGTAAATACTTGAGATGATAATAGCGTACTAATAGTTTGACAACATCATTGTTTTTCGGCAGCAGAACTGGGTGTTTATTATTCCAATGGAGGCTCGAGTTCTTAAGACGTCCACCAACTCTTATGAGACCATCATCTGAGCGAAATGGCTGTAGTTTTTGAATTACTGGTGAAATTCTGTGAGAAGAGTTTTGAGCTGACAGGATCTCTGGGAAGCTGTCCTTTTGAATCTTTTTTAGAATGCAACGAATTGCACTTTCAATCTCTGAAGATGAGAGAGCATTCACCTCTCTTTTAGATTTATCCTTGCATAGAGCATTATACCGAAAGCGCAGTATGAATGCTGTTACATGGACAAGGGTTGTCCATGAGGAGAATTTGTTGAAAATCTCATATGTAGAGGATTCAGTTGATGCAGTGAGTATGTTGAGAGACTGTTGTTTGAATTCAGGGAGAGATTCCGGTTCAATGATTGTGAAACTACTCTGAGGCCAGAGAGAGTCTGGTTGACACAGCCAGGGAGGTCCTTGCCACCAAAGAGAGTGTGATAGGATGCTAGTTGGCAATATTTCTCGTGATGCAACGTCAGCTGGATTTTCAGAAGATATAATGTGTTTCCAAATATTAGGTGGTGTGAGGTCATGTATTTGAGAAACTCGGTTGGCTACAAAAGTCTGAAGCTTGTATGGAGGAGTATTTATCCATGACAATGTGACAGATGAGTCAGTCCAAGCTGTGATTGAATGTAGAGTACATGAAGTATTCAATGAAGTAATGCAAAAATTAATCAATTGAGCAAGGAGATGAGCTCCACACAACTCAAGTCGAGGTACAGAAATACGTTTTAGGGGAGCCACTTTAGACTTGGCCAACAGGAGTTTGACAGTAATGTTACCTTGAGCATCAATTATACGCAAGTAAGTGGAAGCAGATAAGCCTGTTTCGCTTGCATCACAAAATCCATGGAGTTCTATTCTAGTTGCATGAATTACTCCAGTGTGACGGGGTATATGAACTTCTCTGAGAGAATGTAGAGTGCTAGTGAAACTATGCCACTTTTGAATGAGGTCATCAGATAATGGAGTACCCAATCAGTTCCGTTTATCCATAGATGTTGGATAAAAGCCTTTGCCCAGAGAATGACAGGTGAGAGCCATCCCATCGGATCATAGAGTCGAGCAATGCACGAGAGAATACTGCGTCTTGTAGGAGTTGATTTTGGAATGGTGACCGTATACTGGAAGCTGTCTGTCTCTTGATTCCAATACAGGCCGAGAACAGTGTGAAGAGGCGTTTCATCATCATTATAGAAGCGTGGAGGTTCACAAAACTCCTTAGGAATATTCTTAAGAAGTTCGGGATGACTACTTGACCACTTTCTAAGCTCAAATCCTCCTGCTGACATGAGACCAATAACTTCTTCTTTCAGAGAAACAGCTTCAGCCACAGAGTTGCTTCCAAGCAGGCAGTCATCCACAAATATTCTATTTTTGAGAGCAGAGGCAGCTAGAGGGTAGTTTTCTCCTTCATCTATTATGAGTTGTTGTATTACTCTGTTAGCGAGGTAAGGTGAGGAAGTCACACCATACGTCACTGTTGTGAGTTGATAAGTTTTGAGAGGCTGGGAAGAGTTTTCACGCCAATAAATCAGCTGGAAATTTTGATCTTGAGTGTGTATTTGAATTTGTCGGAACATTTGACGGATGTCACAAGTAAATACAACTGGAAATATGCGGAATTGCATGATAAGAGCACATATATCATTGTGCAGTTTTGGTCCAGCATGCAAGAGTGAGTTTAAAGATATCTGAGTAGATGTCTTTGCAGATCCATTGAAAACAACACGAATCTTATCATTTTTAAAAACACCATGATGAGGGAGATAATAGTGAGGAGTTTGAAGAAGCTCAGAATCAGCAACACACATGTGTCCATTCTGTATGTAGTCGATCATGAAATCCTTGTAGGCTGCATGGAAGGCAGGATTTCTTGCGAAACGCTGCTCCAGTGAAGAAAATTGCTTGCGAGCCGAGTTAGCTGAATTTCCTAATTTCATTGCATCTTCTTTAAAGGGTAGCCTGACAATATAACGCCCAGTAGGATCGCGCGTGAGTGAGCTTGAAGTGATTTTCGCATTCTTCATCATCTTTAGAACGTTTAGTTGAAACAGGGGGCTCCTCAATTCTCCAAAATTTTTGAACTTGAAAGCCGAGATCCAAATCACTAGTAGTAAGAAAATTATAAGAAGTTTTATTAGTGAAAGCTTCAAATACTGTTGCACCAATTAAAACTAGGCCCAGCGATGTCTGCCATGCAATAGGCATATTTGTTCCCAACTTCAAAGTTTCGCCTGTTATGAGCTCTGAGGCAATATCTGCTCCCAATAATAGATCAATTGGAGCTGACTTATAAAATTCAGGATCGGCAAGAGTATGGTTTTCAGTTGCCCTCACAACGGAGAGAGAGAGATTCTGTTGTGGGAGATCTCTAGTAATACGTGAGAGAATCATTACCTCATGGTCTGTGACAATAATATCACCTTTTCGATTTTTTAATGTGATTCTTGTTGATCCGCGAGATTGCGTGCTGGAGCCTGAAATTCCACATATTTTTGTCTTGGAGCAGTGTAATCGTGTTATGTTTAGAACTGTTGCTATATTCTCAGTGATAAAGGTGGCTTGTGCTGCTGTGTCTAAAAGAGCTCTAGCAACAACAGAATATCCATCACGTGTAGATAAATGGACAAGAGCAGTAGGAAGAAGTGTTGTACAAGAATCTTCCTGGGTGGTGCCGGCAAATATTTCCTGAGAAATTGTATTATCATGAGTTTGTGAGAGTAGTTTATTTTCATTAATCGGTTGAGAAGAGTTTGATTTGAGATTCCAATATACACTATTCCGAGTTTTGAGGTCCGAGTTTTGTATAGATAGTCATTGTTGTGGACTAGTAGGTCGGCTGCAAGTAGAAGTAGGCTCAGGAGAGTTCTCTATGTGAAGCAAGGAATGATGTTTTTTGCTGCATATCTGACAAGAACGTTGAGAAGTACACTGTGAAAGTTCATGATGGTGACCAAGACAATTTGAACAACTTTTCGAGATGGATACAAAGTGTGAACGCCTTTCAACAGAGAGTTGGAAAAACTCAGGACAACTATAGATACGATGTTTGTCCGAACCACAATATGAACAGCAATCAGTTTCAGAGTAAGTGTTAGACAATCGACGTTGGCTTATTGGCGATTTAGAACTTTGTTTAGACGAGTTATTTACATTAGCAACGACATTTGCATATGTAATAGGTGGAACCGGCCGGTTGGATATGCGGCTACGAGGAAATTGGCGAGTGGGTGTAGACTGAGAAACTTTAGCAGCATCATTATTTGACTTTCCACTGATGCGAAATTGAGATGGAATCGAATAGATGGGAGAACAAGGATTCAAAGTCGCTTCTTCAATATCACAACATTCTTGATTGATGAATTTTATTATTTCGTCTACTTTTGGTACAGAAGCACGAGTTTCATTATCATGAGCTGATGAACGGTAATGTTCATATTTTCTTCTAAGGCCAACATCCATTTTCCTCAATAGCATAGTTGACAATAGAGGATTTTCTGTCTCATTTACATCCACGGCAATGCCTTTAAGAGCTTGGGTATTCTCAGTGTACATATTCAGAAAGTGTCTCATTTGAGTTGGATTGTTGTTAAATATTCTTAATGATGTACTCAGAAACAAGGTGTGCTGCAAACAGTGTCATCAAGGTGGGCTCATTCTAAATGTTAAAAGACGATATGGACTTGCATCTGAAATAAGTTTCTCCTGTGAAGTGTGTGACTACAACTGTTCTTTTTTTTCTTCAATGATTCTATCTAATGACAATGTTGAAAATAATGATAATGATGATAATAATAACAATGGTGGGGATAAATACAATGATGAAGAGAAAAGTGTGAATAAGAAGGGATCTTTTTTTGAATGTAACTTACGGTTGGTTTATGGCATGAGAGCAATAGGTTGTGGTCAGTCTTCTGCCCAAGTATTTTGTGGAATGATGAATCTTCCCAATCCACCACAGAAATTCATGAAGTACACGGATGCAATTAGCCCAGTAGTTCAGAATGTAACTGAAGAGAGCATGAGAATGGCTGTAGAGGAGGCTATTGAACACAATGATACCAGCCGTGATTTGAAAACAGCATTTGATGGGTCATGGCAAAAAGAGGCCATACTTCAAAAAATGGATTTGTGAGTATGACTAGTGTAGATACCGGGAAAGTTTTAGATGTTGAGGTCTTGAGTAAACATTGTAGGTGTAAGGATAAAAATAATCATCAACTGGGATGTTGTGCAAATTACAGTGGTTCAAGTGGAGGAATGGAAACAGCTGGTGTTACTGCAATTTATCAAAGATCAAGTGAAAAATATAATGTTCGTTACCTGTACTATTTGGGTGATGGAGACTCCAAGGCTTACAAGACAGTAAGTGAAATGAACATTTATGGCTCAAATACAGCTATAACTAAGCTAGAATGCATTGGTCACGTGCAGAAAAGGATGGGTTCAAGACTGAGAAGATTCAAAGTGTCAATGAAAAATAAAAAACTTGAAGATGGTAGGACAATTTCAGGGAAGAATCGTTTAACTGATGCTCTTATTGATAAAATTCAACTTTATTATGGACTTGCAATAAGAAGAAACATTGAAAGTGTAGAGAATATGAGAAAAGGTGTCTGGGCAATGTATTTCCACTTATGCTCACAAGATAATGACCCTCAGCATGGCCTATGCCCTGTTGGTCCAGATAGCTGGTGTGGTTATCAAAAATCACAAGCAATTGAAGGCTACGAATATACTCATAAGCATAATGTCCCTAAAACAGTGATGAATGCAATAAAGCCAATAATAAGAGACCTCTCATCATCACAGCTTCTTCAGAAATGTACCCATGGACGCACACAGAATCCAAATGAAAGTGTCAACAGTGTTGTGTGGTCAAGGATTCCTAAATCAGTATTTGTAACATACAAAACATTAGTTTTTGGAGTCTATGATGCAGTAGGATGTTTCAACGATGGGAACATAGTAAGATGTAGGGTTTTAAAGCAGTTAGGGATGGATGTTGGTGTTCACACAAAAAATGCAATGATGAAAGGTGACAATGAACGAGTACGAAAAGCTGAAATGGCAGTGTCAGAGTTTGAAAAATTGGCAAGGCAGAGGAAAAGGCAGGCGAGTAAGAGATTGGAAGATACTGAAGTGGACGCAGATAACCCAGAATATGGACCTGGCCTCTTCTAAAGAAAGGTATTTGAAAAATTTTGCAACTTGAACTTTGCATGCGATTCCTGAAAAAACAATATTTTCTATATAAATGTTCCTTTTTTGAGACTCCTGTTGGGGATAGAGCTTTGAAATTTTGCAGACATGTACAATAGGCATTACTCTAGAAAGTGATGGAGGCGATTTATCATATTTTTAAAATTGACTGAGATATTTACATTAAATACATTAAAAAAAATTAGAAAAAAGACATTTTCCTAAAAAAATTGTATTTAGAAGAGAAATTGTTTTAAAGTAAATTCCTTCCATCAGATTGAAGATAATAATGCGTTCTTTCATTTAAAAAAAAGTTTGTGAGTTTATCTCAAGTGGAAGTCTCAAAAAGGTACATTGAAATTGACCAATTTAACATTGGTGGTATAGGCTCTTCCGACTCCCCTTAACTGTAGGTAAGTCGAGAATTTGATTCAGATGCAAGGATGCGAGTCGTCGTGGTGAATGATACCTCTCTTTCAGAATATTATACGCGACTTGGTAATTAACATCTGAGATAGGGAGAGATTTAATGAGATTCAATGGTTCATTTGAAAGAACACTTAATAAATATTGTAATTTCATGGCTTGAGGCATTGAGGTATTATTGTGAATGCTTGATTCAAATAGATTTTTGAATGAGACCCATTCATTTAAATCCCCATTGAAGTGTTTCAATTCGAGCTTTGGTGATCGTAAAACAGACGTTTGTTGTGCAGAAACATTCAGTTCGCTGCTTTTCTTTGAAGAATTCATTTTCGATTCAATACTATTCAAATGAGACTTAATATAATCAACAAGTTCATCCGCACTGTTAAGAGGTGCGTAATTAATAACGTAATTTTCATCTTCCTGAAGCATCAATTCGTGGTAGGTATCCAAACAATCAGAGAACTCACTACGCAGTTTATCAACTGATTTTGCACGAGATAGAAATTTTATTAATATTTCTCTGTCTGCAGTTTTCTTGGCCAAATCATAAATAGCTTGAATTTGAGAGAAGGCATTATTCTTTTTGGCTTCTATGACTGGGAGCGATAACGTCATTTTAAAGTGAGTTGAGACAAGTTATTCCGTCCAATAACAAAATTATAATAGCGTTGAGTGTAATAGAGTAATCGAGGTGAAACGAAACTTGCAATAGATTAAGCAATGTCACAATGAAGTGGCAAATGACAGTATGCGCATGCGCCAGAGAGCAAGGATAATGCTTGGTAGGGAACAAGACAGGTACCTGGCAGCAGAATTTATCTAGACGATAAGATGAGGAAAGAGATAAACCAAGTTGCTTTACACCACAAAATACTATTAAGAGCAAGCCATTTAAGAAAAATTTCAATTTTATGGAAATTTCAAGTAATGCGTGAGAACGAGAAATGGACTGATGGTTCAACCCAACGATTTTTTAAGCATCGGGCCCGTTGAGGATCATGTTAAAATCACTTTTTTAATGGAGGACCGAGTAATTTTTATGTGTTTATTCAATCACCGTTACCTCTGGCTCCTGCTGGTGGGGGCGCCCCTCGCCGTGTCACGTTCTCGAAGATGTAAAAATATAATGAGTGTGAAAGGTATTGTGTAAGTGTTGAGTTATATTATACGAGTGTATTTTGAGAAGGATAATGCTGCTCTTGCCTGCGACTCTTACAAAGACAGACTGCCAGAGATGAGTAAAATGGTTAGCAGCCGGGCTTCTTATCTTATTGATAAGATTAGCCGCAACAGTGGCATTCATCTGAATGTGCTTGCTGTGAAAGATTCTGTTATCAATCTTCAACGAAACATGCAGATATCCTACCGAGAGGCAACGCTTTCAGAAAGCTACAGGACATCCACTACACTGCTTATTCATTGAGTATGATTGCCTAAAATCTGAGAATTCAAGTTGAAATTCATTCTAATGAGAATGTTAATCCTAGAAAATAATTAAAGAGTAATTGTCATCATTTGTAATCAATGTTGAAGAGTTAGAGAAGGGTTACATTCATATGAATGTGCTTGCTTTAAAAGATTTTGTTATCAATCTACAACAAAGCATGCAGATATCCTACCAAGTGGCTACATATTCAGAAAGCTACAGGACATCAACAACACTGCTCATTCATTGAGGAATATGATTCTGAGAATTCAAGTCTAAATTTTTTTTATGAGAATGTGAATCCTAGAAAATAATCAGTGATGGAATAATTGTAATCATCTGTAATCAATGATATAGACTTACAGAAGGGTGACATTCATCTAAATGTGCTTGCTCTAAAAGATTTTGCTATCAATCTTCGAAAAAACATGCGGATATCCTACCAAGAGGCAACATCTTCAGAAAGCTACAGGACATCCACGACACTGCTCATTCATTGAGGAATATAATTGCCAAAAATCTGAGAAATCAAGTTGAAATTTTTTGTAATTAGAACGTGAGTTCTAGAAAATATTCAATGGTGGAATAATTGTAATCATTTGTAATCAATGATATAGAGTAACAGAAGGGTGGCATTCATCTGAATGTGCTTGCTGCGGAAGATTTTGTTATCAATCTACAACAAAACATGCGGATATCCTACTGAGAGGAAACATTTCCAGATAGCTACAGGACATCCACGATACTGCTCATTCATTGAGTCAAAAATCTGACAAATAGAGGCAAGATTTTTTTCAATGAGAATGTGAATCCTAGAAAATAAACAATGGTGGAAAAATTGTAATCATTTGTAATCAATGATATAGATTAACAGAAGAGTGACATTCATCTGATTGTGCTTGCTCTGAAAGATTTTGCTATCAATCTTAAAAAAAACATGCGGATATCTTACCAAGGGGCAACATCTTCAGAATGCCACAGCACATCCACGACGCTGCTCATTCATTGAGGAATATGATTGCCAAAAATCTGAGAAATCGAGTTGAAATTTTTTGTAATTAGAATGTGAGTCCTAGAAAATAATCAATTGTGGAATAATTGTAATCATTTGTGATCAATGATATAGATTTACAGGAGAGTGACATTCATCTGATTGTGCTTGCTCTGAAAGTTTTGGCTATCAATCTTCAAAAAAACATGCAGATATCTTACCAAGAGGCAACATCTTCAGAAAGCCACAGCACATCCACAACACTGCTCATCCATTGAGGAATATGATTGCCAGAAATCTGGGAAATGAAGTTGAAATTTTTGTAATTAGAAAGTGAGTCCTAGAAAATAATCAATGGTGGAATAATTGTAATCATTTGTAATCAATGATATAGAGTAACAGAAGGGTGGTATTCATCTGAATGTGCTTGCTGTGGAAGATTCTGTTAGCAATCTTCAACAAATCATGCGGATATCCTTCCAAGAGGCAACATCTTCAGAAAGCTACAGGACATCCACAACACTGCTCATTCATTGAGTATGATTGCCAAAAATATGAGAATTCAAGTCGAAATTTTTCCAATGAGAATGTGAATCCTAGAAAATAATCAATGATGAAGTAATTGTAATGATTTGTAATCAATGTTACAGAGTTAGAGAAGGGTAACATTCATTTGTATATGCTTGCTTTAAAAGATTTTGTTATCAATCTAAAAAAAACATGCAGATATCCCACCAAGTGGCAACATCGTCAAAGAGCTACAGGACATCCACAACACTGCTCATTCATTGGGTATAATTGCCAGAAATCCAAAGATTCAAGTTGAAATTATTTTCAATAGGAATGTGAATCCTAGAAAAAATTCAATGTTGGATTAATTGTCATCATCTGTAATCAATGATGGTTATAGAGTTACAGAAGGGTGACATTCATCTGAATGTTCTTGCTGTGAAAGATTCTATTATTAATCTTCAACAAAACATGCGGATATCCTACCAAGAGGCAACATCTTCAGAAAGCTACAGGACATCCACGACACTGCTCATTCATTGAGGAATATGATTGCCAAAAATCTGAGAAATCAAGTTGAAATCTTTTATAATTAGAGAAGGGTTAAATTCATACGAATGTGCTTGCTTTAAAAGATTTTCTTATCAATCTACAACACAGCATGCAGATATCCTACCTAGTGGCTACATCTTCAGAAAGCTACAGGACATCCACGACACTGCTCATTCATTGAGTATGATTGTCAAAAATCTGAGAATTCAAGTCGAAATTTTTTTATGAGAATGTGAACCCTTGAATATAATCAATGATGGGATAATTGTAATCATTTGTAATCAATGATATAGAGTGACAAAGGGCGGCACATTCATTTGAATGTGCTTGCTTCTAAAGATTTCGTTATCAATCTTCAACAAAACATGCGGATATCCTACCGAGAGGCAACATTTTCGAAAAGCTACAGGACATCCACGACACTGCTCATTCATCGAGTATGATTGCCAAAAATCCTTTAATTCTCGTTGGAAGAAAATAATTATTAGGGATGTGAATCCTCAAAAACAATTGATGATTGAATAATTGTGATAAAGATGTTATAGGCTATCTGATTTAAATGTAACTTAGCAACCCAAGTAGATTTCACTACTCCAAGATTGGTTATCCTGGAAATTCTTCCAAGCTCCGCCCCACAATCACCCATGGGGTATGTCCATTAATTACGTGAAATATAACAATCACAGTTCATCCCCAGCAGTCAGTTCAACGAGTTGTTGATATCCTAATAATGTCAGCTATGCGGTTCAAAGCCGAGTATTGATGTTATCTGTGGGAAGACAACAGCGACTTTGTGAACTAGCTAAAAAAAGGTTTCCAAAGAGGATTAATTCACATTTCACATGTCGTGTGTAACATAGAGCGTAGACACATATACTCTTATAAGTTGAAAATTTTTTGTTATGAGAATGTGTATCCTGGGAAACAATCAATGACGGGATAATTGTAATAAAAATACTGATAATATACCTGATTCATAGGCAGTAACTCATGTAGGCTATATTCCAATACTCCATAATTGGTTTTCCTGGAAATTCTCTAATGCCCCACCCCCACAATCACCCATATGTATCCAAGGGTGTAAGTGGATATCCTACCGAGCGGCAACATTCTCAAAGAGCTTCAGGACATACACGACACTGGATACCAGGACGCTGTTCAACTATCTTTGGAAGACCACTATCAACAGGTAATGACGAATTCTTTCATTAACTAACATGCTAGATTCACATTCGATGACAGTATTAGCCTTTAGCAGAAGAAGACAATAAGATTAAAATGCAGTTGAAGAATTTACTTTGTAGAATATCTTCAACTTTGTAGAATAGCTGTACTAGAGTACAATAGCTTTTTCAGCTCTAACACAAATCATTTGAAATACAGAAGAAGGATGGAAGGATATTCTGATTAATAATTTTTAATCATTTGAAATAATTATAACATAGAAATTTATAAATTTTTGTTGGTGATTCAAATTCTGTTTTGCTTTCAGAGAGCATTCAGCTCTTTTTTCCATCCACAAGTTTTTCATTTCTGTTTTATTTTCACAACCACTGCTTCATCTAGTTTAGCTTTAAACACAGCATTAGTTCTCTTGCATCTCTCTTGATATCTGTAATCCTAATATCTTTCACTAACTGCTTACATGAAGAAGCCACATAATTTATTTATATTCATTGAATTCAGCATCAATTGCAGGCAACAAAGCACCTCAATTGTTTTGCAATCCTCTCCAGTCTAAAGAATTTTCTAGCTCAAATCCAACTTCATCTCATCAGTGAAGGAGTATGATAATCAGAGATAATTTTCATGGATTAACTTTTTAAGCTTCCTTCGAACCTGCATCTTCTGTAACTATTCCTCTTTACTCTTTCTGGCAAATCTCTCTGATCAGAGAATCTTATTCAAACTTTGGATGTTGACTACCTCCATAATGAGCAAAAGATCCAATTAATACTTCTCTCTGTGCTGCAAGAATTTCTTCAAGTTTGTTCTCAACTAGAATACACATCAAAAGAGATGACAAATTGTGGGATTCCGAACACAGCTATCAACTCAACTTTGTGGGCCTCTTATAACATTTTTTGACTACAAATCTAGGTCTAATATCAATCATGGAATTTTTAAAGATTTGGAAAAGGGTATAAACTGTTGAATCAGCTAATGGTGCCAAGGCCAACCTGACAAGTCGCCTTGTGATAATCATTCCGAGTCAAAAATGCAACTCCAAATCAACATCTAAATCGGAGTTGTTTCAGCATGTAGCATTGCATGGTGATCCGGTAACGTAGAACCAACCTGGAAAAGAAGGTGGGCAATCGATTTTTAAATTAAATGCTGATACATAACACTTGAACGATTTGGAAGAAAAAGAACAGGCTATACTATTTCTATTTTTAGAAGTTTTAATTATTTAGCTCATTTGTAAACAATGTTACAGAAGGGTGACATTCATTTGAATGTGCCTGTTCTTCAAGATTTTGTTATCAATCTACAACAAAACATTGATATCCTACCGAGCGGCAACATATTCAGAAAGCTTCAGGACACCCACGACACTGCTCATTCATCAAGGATTATTGCCAAAAATCCGATAATTCTAGTTAGAAAAAATTATAAGAAATGTGAATCCTAAAAAACAATCAATGATGGAATAATTTTGAAAAAGATTATATAGGCATATCTGATTAAAACATAACTTGGTAACCCAAGTAGATTTCACTAATCCACGATTGGTTCTGGAAATACTCTGAAGCACCGCCCCACAATCACCCTTCGGGAATGTCCATCAATTGCGTGGAGTATGTGAGGATCACAGTTCGTCCCCAGTAGTCAGTTCAACGAGTTGTATGTAGAAATCCCAATTATGTCAGCTAAGCAATTCAAAATCAAGTATTGACGCTATCTGTGGGAAGACAACAGCGACTTTGTGAACTAGCTGGAAAAAGTTTTTAAAAGAGGATTTATTTACATGTCATGTATGAAAAGTAGACTCATTCATACACTATGATATATATATATATATAGATGAAATGAACATCAAATTATTTCAGATGTGCTAAATGTGGAAAAAACTTCCCATTGAAGCAAGAGCTATCGCGACACGTAAGATCCAACTGCTGAGGCCTGCTTGACAATTCAAAAAGTGATGATCAATCTGAGTCAGAAATGCAATTCCAAATCAACATCTAAATCGAAATTTTGTATCATGTAGCATTGCATGGTGATCCAGTAACGTCGAACGAACCTGGAAGAGAAGGTGAGCATTTGGTTTTTCAATTTGATGCAGATACATAGGCTAATGCTTCAACTATTTGGAATAGGAAGAAAAGGCTATGCTATTACCATTTTTTTTAGCTATCTTCACTCAGCTCATTTGTAATCAATGTTATAGAGTTACAGAAGGATGACACTCATTTGAATGTGCCAATCAATCTACAACAAAATCAATGTTATCAATCTATCATTATACCGAGCGGCAACATCTTCAGAAAGCTTCAGGACATCCATGACAATGCTCATTTATTTAGGATGATTGCCAGAAATTCGGGAATTTAAGTTGAAAATTTTTTTAATAAGAATCTGAATACTAAAAAACAATGAATTATGTAATAAGAATTGAGGAACGATAATAGTAATAAAAATACTGATAATATACCTGATTTGATGTCTATTACAATACTCCATGATTTGTTTTCCTGGAAATTCTCCAAAGCCTCACCCCCACAATCACCCAAATGAGTGTAATAATCATCCATGAGTGTAATAATTGAATCAACCATCATTCTTACATAGGAATTATGTAAGTTGTAAAATGAGATAGTTTTGCTAGTTCTGCACCACAAAAAGTGGAAATACACAATGGAAGAAATTGTTAGTCATAGAGTGGAATGTGAGGATGACAGTTCTTCCCCAGTAGTCAGTTCAAAGAGTTGCAGAGAATCTAATTATGTCAGCTATGTTGTTAATTATGTCGAATTATGTTGTATCATGCAGCACTGCATGGTGATCCGGTAACGTAGAACGAACATGGAAAAGAAGTTGAGCAATTGGTTTTTTAATTTGATGCAGATACATAGGCTAACGCTTCAATTTGGAATAGAAAGAAAAGGCTATGTTATTTCTATTTTTTTTATTTTTCTTCACTCAGCTCATTTGTAATCAATGTTATAGAGTTACAGAAGGGTGACATCAATTTAAATGTGCCTGTTCTTCAAGGTTTTGTCATCAATCTACAACAAAATCTATGTTATCAATCTACGAGTATCATTCTCGTATCTCGTATCATTCTACCGAGCGGCAACATATTCAGAAAGCTTCAGGACATCCACGACACTGCTCATTCATCAAGGGTGATTGCCAAAAATCCGAGAATTCCAGTTGAAGGAAAATTATTAGAAATGTGAATCCTAAAAAACAATCAATGATGGAATAATTGTGATAAAGATGATATAGGCTATCTGATTAAAACATAACTTGATAACCCAAGTACATTTCACTACTCCACAATTTGTTTACCTGGAAATTCTTCCAAGCCCTCCCCATAATCACCCATAGGGAATTAGTGAGCCATTGCATTGGTACTGATTCTCGTGCACAGGCAGTAAATGCCTCTGCAAGAATTTCTATTTCGTAATATCTCACTGTACGGTATCTGTATTGCTTTTTTTAGTGGTTGATATTTTTCATTTTGTTGTGAAGTGCATTTCTAATTTATATTATTTTATGTGCCACTAAAGCTGCAATTGTATTTTTTCTCTGAAATAAACAAATTTTTCGATTGATTGATATCCATCAATTGTGTGGAATGTGAGAATCACATTGAATGTGCTTGCTGTGAAAGATTCTGTTATCAATCTTCAACAAAACATTCGGATATCCTACCGAGCGGCAACATCTTCAGAAAGCTACAGGACATCCACGACACTGATCATTAATCAAGGATAATTGCCAAAAATCCGAGAATTTAAGTTGGCTATTTTTTTAATGAGTGTGAATCCTAAAAAACAATCAATGATCTAATAATTGTGATAAAAATACTGATAATATACCTGATTTATAGGTCGTATTTCATGTATATTACAATACTCCATAATTGGTTTTGCTGGAAATTCTCCAAAGCCCCACCCCCACAATCACCCATAGGTACCCATGAGTGTGAAAAATCCACCATCATTCTTAGATAGGAATTTTGTAAGTTGTAAAATGAGATTAGGAATCCAATAGTTTCGCTAGTTCTGCACCACGAAAAGTGGAAATACACAATGGAAGAAATTGTTAGTCATAGAGTTGAATGTGAGGATGACAGCTCTTCCCCAGCAGTCAGTTCAAAGAGTTGTGGAGAATATAATTATGTCGGCTATGCGATTCAAAGCCAATTATTGAGGGTATTTGTGGGAAAACAACAGTGGTTTTGTTAACAAGCTAAAATGAATTCTCAAAAGTTGATATATTCTGCCATGTGTTTAAAAGCGTAGAGACATATACTCTCCATACATTCATACTTTATATGACCATCAGATCATTTTAGAGGGCCGTGCAAAGAGAAATGTGACAATACCGAATCTAGCCGTGGTAAATACTCTATTATTAGAGATCATTTGCTGAACTCAGTGTGTATAACTGTGTGTAATGTAGTATGTATACAAACTCAGATTTTTAAATTTATGTAGAAATAATAAGATCATAAAATTCTTATTAAAATACAATAATCAGGGCTTAAAAATCTTTGCTTGGACGGGTTGTATGGCGGAGTGAATATGAAACTGGCAACCAGCTGAAAAAAATTACATAGATAGATTCATGTAAGGATCTAGTTTATTTCTAGCAGGTCAAATCAAAGATAAGTTACACATAACACAGGCATGGGCGGACAGGGATCATTGAAGACCTCTTCTGAATCTCTCAAGGGGTTCCTACACCTACCATGGGAAAGGGGGTGGAAGCGAGAGAAGGTCTTGAGATTGAGGGGCTTGAGGACGAGAGGTTTTTTCAATTGATTGCCATTTATTTTACTTATCTTGGTACTCTTTATTAATTTTTGTTCTATTACTGTATCCACAGTAAAATCTCTTATAATTGTCTAGAAATAATAATTCCTATTCTCATTGAACATCAGCATGTTGTGGATGACATTAGATGATTCACAAGGAAACGCCAAGGAGAAAACCTCGGGCCCACAAGCAAAGAAACCAAAATATTATAATATTGTGATATTAATATCAATATTATAATATTAAATAGTGGATATTCGGTGTTTAAGTCTGCTTAGCTGAAAATACATAAGAATTTTATATAAATTACTTATTCTTAGTTTTGTGCTGCACAAGGTTTTAGATGTGAACACACTAAACAGAATTTTCTTGTATTGAAACACTAGATAATGACAAAACAATTCTTTGGAAAAAAGTTTGGGGCCCCAATAGAGACTTCTAGAACCTAAACTATACTTGTGAACAGAATACAGAATGTTGAAAAAACACTAAATAACGACAGAATCAGACTTTGATAATTATGTAGGGGCTAATTTTGGCCTCAAGGAACTCACAATATTAAGATCAGCCTTGCGGGCTGTATTAAATTTTTATAAAGTAGTTATGTTCAAGTAGTAGGATATTCTTAGTTTTGTGCGTCTACTGATTCCTAAAATGTGAAACAAAATCGTAAAAAAAAACTCAAAACTGTAACGAAACCGTTCTTTGGGGCTATCGCGGAGAAGGGCAGTCCGACCCTGAACACGTGTTAAATATTTGCACATAGATTTCATTGATACGTTAAATTGTTATCAAAGATTTTTCGGTGAATACTAACATGAAAAACTATTCACTTTTACCTCCAACAAAGCTCCCAATTATTATATAGTTTTAATCCAAGTACTTCAACATCTTCAGTCGCCTGCGTTAGTTACAAAGAATATACCTCGATTTCCGCGCCGATTGTGGCTAGCAAAACAATCTCTTGCACTTTATATCGTTTTAAATAAATAAAAACTAACTGATATAATTATTCAAAGCAACGTCTATTGTGGAATACAAGTCATGGGTTGGATTGAAAAAAAAAAAACAAATTATTTTTAAAAAAAATTCAATCTCTCAGTTTGGGGGCCCCTGGCGATCGCCAGGTTGCCTCCCCTGCCAGACCGAGCCTGATAAAAATACATGAGTTTTTTTTTTATATTTTGTAGTTGTAAAAATGTCTTACACTCTTCTCGTGAAGTTTCTATTGACAAAACATGATTACATTTTTTCAGACCAATTAGAAAAGATGGATGTTATACACCGAGATGTAATCAGAAATTTTATGAAATTTACAAGGGAGCGAATATAATTTGTGTCATTAAAGGAAATAGAATGAGATGGGCAGGACATGTCCAGAGAATGGATCCATATAGGGTTCCTAACGACATTACATATTCTACTGTACAATACAAGAGAAAAGAAGAATGTCCCATTCAACTCAGATGGATGAACAAGTTGGAAGAGGACTTAAGAGCTCGATTCATCGAGAATGATTGCTGATAAAAGTGGAGCTTCAAAATCAGAGAGCTTCACATTTACAAGACGGAAAACATATTGAAAGGGTATCCTTAATTCCAAAATTTTTCCAAATAAAACATTGAAAAAGTCATGATTCATGAAACACATGGGACTCTGTGAGAGTGTACACAGGCTCTTTAATCATCTACCAGATTTCACATTGGAACTTACCAACATCACAAAGCATTTTCCAACATTTGAAATAGGCAAATCAACCTCAGGGCAAAGAAAATCTGGGTGCAGGGGCGGACTGGGACCATTTGGAGCCCTCCGCTAGACCTGTTAAGGGGGCCCCCTATTTACGGGGGGGTGTAATTGAGCGGTAGTATGTCTCTTTGAGATTGAGAGTTTGGGGAAAAGAGGTTTTTACAAAGAATGGTCTTGAATTTGCTTTATCTTGATAGTCTTTATTTATTTCAATTTTATTACTGTATTTACAAAAAAGCTTTTAATAAACTATAAATTTGCTTCATACTGGTAATTCAAGGTGTGCATTTTGTACGGTACCATGAAAATGAATTACGAGTTACCTTTACTCGAGTACTGGTATACGAGTAGATAGAGGAAGGGTCCGAAAATTTCAAGACATATTATTCAAGTTGATAAAAAAACGAATTAAGAGTGTCTTCCTGACTAAAAAAAACTGTTCCTGACCTACACCAATAATAGGAACCTACTCGATTTATTGATTTATTGTTTATTTCAGTTGACGTGTTTTTTTAGTGTCGATGAACTTGCACAAAAACAATGACTTTGATTCTACCAGCTTGTACATGACCTATTTCAATAAAACTCCAATGGAATATCAAGGAACAAGACTGTATTGGACGTTGAGAACCGCTTTCTTTCCTATTTAGAATTGTTTTTGTGGTCAATAAACATATTATCAGCATTTCTGTCTGGAGTGTAACGCTGGTTGCCTACGAGTGAATGAAGGCGCTCGAAATTGATTCTTTTGTGTGTTTTTGGGGTCAATGAACTTGGATAACCAGTGCCTTTCCATCCAGGAACTTGCACCTGACCTATAACAATACGAATCTACTCGGAAATCAGAGAAGAATCAGTGTTCAACATAGATAATGCGATAAAATTGATTTCTTGTGTATTGCTGGTTGCCTTACGTCAAGTGAATGAAGACGTAGTGACGTGTTATATCGGATATTTTCCATCCAGAAACTTGCTTCTGACCTTTACCAATGGAAATACACTCGATAATCGAGAAATCGGTCAGTGTTTGACCCTGAAAATCGCGTTTTCTTCAGATTTTATGTGTTTTTGGGGTCAATGAACTTGAATAACAAGTGTCTTTCTGTCTAGAAACTTGCTCTTGACCTACGGCAAAAAGAATCCACTCGAAAATCGAGGGAGAGGCCAGTGTTTGACTCTGAAAATCGCGTCTTCTTCCGATTCTGTGTCTCTTTTGGTCAATGAACTCGAATAACACATATGTTTGCACATCGCTGTTTTGTTAGAAGTGGTGAGTCGGCAACTACGCTTCAGCATAAATTCAGTTGTTAGGGGTAATCAATTACATTTAATTTCTGTACTTATGCTATCTTGTATGCATGAGAATTGAATTCTACGTGTAAAATCCTTCTCACAGCAGTAACTAATTTGGAGTTCAGTTGCATGATGCCTTGCAGAACAATGTGGGCTATTCATTGCTTTTCTCACTACTCCCACATTCTCTGGACCAGGGCCAGGTGATCTCTTCTCCATTTTTGAGCCAGTTGGTCTTGGATTATTTACTCAATGTAAGGTTGTGTCGCATGCAGGTACAGAGTCATTTCAATCAATGTTGAAATGTTGATTGAATTACCAACATTAAGTTGGCTCCCCACTAAAATATTTCGGAATTCTCTTAACGCCATCGTTTTGAGCTCGTTTTGAGCTGATTTGAGCCAATTTTATTTTGTTTTGAGCCCCCACCGTTTTCGAGATATGACGTCTTGAAAATTGGAGAGCCAACTTGATGCTAGTTTCCCACTAGTTGAAAATCGACAAAATGAACACGCCATCGTTTTGAACTCGTTTTGAGCTGATTTGAGCCACTTTTATTTCGTTTTGAGCCCCCACCGTTTTCGAGATATGACAACTTGAAAATTGGAGAGCCAACTTAATGCTTTTTTAAATTTTCGAAAATCAACAAAATAAACACGCCATCGTTTTGAGCTGATTTGAGCCATTTTTATTTCGTTTTGAGCCCCCACCGTTTTTGAGATATGACGTCTTGAAAATTGGAGAGCCAACTTAATGCTAGTTTCCCACTAGTTGAAAATTGACAAAATGAACACGCCATCGTTTTGAGCTCATTTTGAGCTGATTTGAGCCACTTTTATTTCGTTTTGAGCCCCCACCGTTTTCAAGATATGACGTCTTGAAAATTGGAGAGACAACTTGATGCTAGTTTCCCACTAGTTGAAAATTGACAAAATGAACACGCCATCGTTTTAAACTCATTTTTAGCTGATTTGAGCGACTTTTATTTCGTTTTGAGCCCCCACCGTTTTCGAGATATGACATCTTGAAAATTGGAGAGCCAACTTAATGCTTTTTTAAATTTTCGAAAATCAACAAAATAAACACACCATCGTTTTGAGCACGTTTTGAGCTGATTTGAGCCACTTTTATTTCATTTTGAGCCCCCACCGTTTTCGAGATATGACAACTTGAGAATTGGAGAGCCAACTTAATGCTTTTTCAAATTTTCGAAAATCAACAAAATAAACACGCCATCGTTTTGAGCTCATTTTGAGCTGATTTGAGCCACTTTTATTTCGTTCTGAGCCCCCACCGTTTTTGAGATACGACGTCTTGAAAATTGGAGAGCCAACTTAATGCTTTTTTAAATTTTCGAAAATCAACAAAATAAACACCCCATCGTTTTGAGCTCGTTTTGAGCTGATTTGAGCTGATTTGAGCCACTTTTATTTCATTTTGAGCCCCCACCGTTTTTGAGATACGTCTTGAAAATTGGAGAGCCAACTTAATTCTTTTTTTAATTTTCGAAAATCAACAAAATAAACACGCCATCGTTTTGAGCTCGTTTTGAGCTGATTTGAGCCACTTTTATTTTGTTTCAAGCCCCCACCGTTTTTGAGAAATGATGTCTTGAAAATTGAAGAGCCAACTTAATACTTTTTCAAATTTACAAAAATCAACAAAATAACCACGTCAGTGTTTCAAGCTCGTTTTGAGCTGATTTGAGCCCTTTCAATTTTGTTTTGAGCCCCCACCGTTTCTGAGATATGACATCTTGAAAATTGGAGAGCCAACTTAATGCTATTTTAAATTTACAAAAATCAACAAAATAGACATGTCATCGTTTTGAGCTGATTTGAGTCACTTTTATTTTGTTTTGAGCCCCCACCGTTTCCAAGATATGACATCTTGAAAATTGGAGAGCCAACTTAATGCTATTTTGAATTCACAAAAATCAACAAAATAAACATGCCATCGTTTTGAGCTTGTTTTGAGCTGATTTGAGCCACTTTTATTTTGTTTTGAGCCCCCACTGTTTTCGAGATATGACATCTTGAAAATTGGAGAGCCAACTTGATGCTTTTTTAAATTTTTAAAAATCAACAAAATAAACACGCCATTGTTTTGAGCTGATTTGAGCCACATTTATTTTGTCTTGAGCCCTCACCGTTTTTGAGATATGACGTCTTAAAAATTGGAGAGCCAACTTAATGCTAGTTTCCCACTAGTTGAAAATCAACAAAATGAACACGCCATCGTTTTGAGCTTGTTTTGAGCTGATTTGAGCCACTTTTATTCGTTTTGAGCCCCCACTGGTTTCGAGATATGACATCTTGAAAATTGGAGAGCCAACTTAATGCTTTTTTAAATTTTCAAAAATCAACAAAATAAACACGCCATCGTTTTGAGCTCGTTTTGAGCTGATTTGAGCCACTTTTATTTCGTTCTGAGCCCCCACCGTTTTTGAGATACGACGTCTTGAAAATTGGAGAGCCAACTTAATGCTTTTTTAAATTTTCGAAAATCAACAAAATAAACACCCCATTGTTTTGAGCTCGTTTTGAGCTGATTTGAGCTGATTTGAGCCACTTTTATTTCATTTTGAGCCCCCACCGTTTTTGAGATACATCTTGAAAATTGGAGAGCCAACTTAATTCTTTTTTTAATTTTCGAAAATCAACAAAATAAACACGCCATCGTTTTGAGCTCGTTTTGAGCTGATTTGAGCCACTTTTATTTTGTTTCAAGCCCCCACCGTTTTTGAGAAATGATGTCTTGAAAATTGAAGAGCCAACTTAATACTTTTTTAAATTTACAAAAATCAACAAAATAACCACGTCAGTGTTTCAAGCTCGTTTTGAGCTGATTTGAGCCCTTTCAATTTTGTTTTGAGCCCCCACCGTTTCTGAGATATGACATCTTGAAAATTGGAGAGCCAACTTAATGCTATTTTAAATTTACAAAAATCAACAAAATAGACATGTCATCGTTTTGAGCTGATTTGAGTCACTTTTATTTTGTTTTGAGCCCCCACCGTTTCCAAGATATGACATCTTGAAAATTGGAGAGCCAACTTAATGCTATTTTGAATTCACAAAAATCAACAAAATAAACATGCCATCGTTTTGAGCTTGTTTTGAGCTGATTTGAGCCACTTTTATTTTGTTTTGAGCCCCCACTGTTTTCGAGATATGACATCTTGAAAATTGGAGAGCCAACTTGATGCTTTTTTAAATTTTTAAAAATCAACAAAATAAACACGCCATTGTTTTGAGCTGATTTGAGCCACATTTATTTCGTCTTGAGCCCTCACCGTTTTTGAGATATGACGTCTTAAAAATTGGAGAGCCAACTTAATGCTAGTTTCCCACTAGTTGAAAATCAACAAAATGAACACGCCATCGTTTTGAGCTTGTTTTGAGCTGATTTGAGCCACTTTTATTCGTTTTGAGCCCCCACTGGTTTCGAGATATGACATCTTGAAAATTGGAGAGCCAACTTAATGCTTTTTTAAATTTTCAAAAATCAACAAAATAAACACGCCATCGTTTTGAGCTCGTTTTGAGCTGATTTGAGCCACTTTTATTTCGTTTTGAGCCCTCACCGTTTTTGAGATATGACATCTTGAAAATTGGAGAGCCAACTTAATGCTTTTTTAAATTTTCAAAAATCAACGAAATAAACACGCCATTGTTTTGAGCTCGTTTTGAGATGATTTGAGCCACTTTTATTCTGTTTTGAGCCCTCACCGTTTTTGAGATATGACGTCTTGAAAATTGGATAGCCAACTTAATGCTAGTTTCCCACTAGTTGAAAATCGACAAAATGAACACGCCATTGTTTTGAGCTTGTTTTGAGCTGATTTGTGCCACTTTTATTTCGTTTTGAGCCCCCACCGTTTTCGAGATATGACATCTTGAAAATTGGAGAGCCAACTTAATGCTTTTTTAAATTTTCGAAAATCAACAAAATAAACATGCCATCGTTTTAAGCTTGTTTTGAGCTGATTTGAGCCACTTTTATTTTGTTTTGAGCCACCACCGTTTTTGAGATATGAGAACTAGAAAATTGGAGAGCCAACTTAATGCTATTTTAAATTTGCAAAAATCAACAAAATAGACATGTCATCGTTTTGAGCTGATTTGAGCCACTTTTATTTTGTTTTGAGCCCCCACCGTTTCCGAGATATGACATCTTGAAAATTGGAGAGCCAACTTAATGCTATTTTGAATTCATTAAAATCAACAAAATAAACATGCCATCGTTTTGAGCTTGTTTCGAGCTGATTTGAGCCACTTTTATTTCGTTTTGAGCCCCCACCGTTTTCGAGATATGACATCTTGAAAATTGGAGAGCCAACTTAATGCTTTTTAAAATTTTTGATAATCAACAAAATAAACACGCCATCGTTTTGAGCTTTTTTTGAGCTGATTTGAGCCACTTCTATTTCATTTTGAGCCCCCACCGTTTTCGAGATATGACGTCTTGAAAATTGGAGAGCTAACTTAATGCTAGCAAAGACAATGTACTATTATAGACTGTCAACGTAGGGTGCGATTTTGGTCGTTATCGCGCCAGACGTTAGGATTACTCAGGAGTGCTCGCGTCGACCGCTAGAAATCCTAGCGCCACTGTCGAATTCACCAACAGCATTGCCACTTCATGCGCGCCGAGAGCGAAGACAGAGAGAGTCGCCGAGTGAGAGAGTGAGAAAGCTAGAGAGCCTACTCTAGAATTTCATTTGCTTTCTGTCTTCTGTCTCCTGCAATCAATTTGCTAAAGGCGTCACGTTTCACACTACTATACGGCATGTATAGTAAAGAATATGGGTTGCGTTCATTGCTTTCCTAAACCTAATTATTCACATTCGATCATTCTGTTTTTTTATCGGATTCTCTCTCATCTTTTTGTGCGTGCTTTACACATTCACATCTTTATGTATTGCATTTCGTAAGCAAAACACTTGATTAGATTGAATTAGTTCTTTTTCCTTCTTTAATATGCAAGGTTTTTTGAAATATAACATTTTGAATATGATAAATGATGATCTGTAATGACATATTCATGTTTGTGAATGAATGAATAATTTCAAGTTTGTTGCCATATATTATGCATAGAAAATGTTAAGTATTCTGTGAAAACATGGTAGGAATTTATCATAATGAATTGTTTAATTTATTTGAGTCTCGAATATTGTAAAACTCAACCTGTAAAAAATAATATTGCCATTCATTAACAGGCAAGAAAAGCGAGCCTACTGGCTAGTTTCATACAGCTCTCAATTGATTTCTTTTCTTGCAAAAAATACACAATGAAATAAGATTTCATACAGTTGTGGATTTTATTCTCACTTCAATAAAAAAATATTAACCATTCGTGATAAAGCTATGAGATGAGATGGAAATATGATCCAGTATTTTCATTTAAAATCATGTAATATATTACCATCTACTAGCGGCATAAAAAAATAAAGCTAAGCAAAAAATAATAATTTTCCACATAAAAGTACACTCATAGCATTTTCCTTTTTCAAAGTCAGGTTTTCATAAGTGACATAAGAATAAGAGTATGGAAAATCAGTATTATAGAACACTTTAATTTATTCTACTATCATCAATTGGAGAAGTTGAGAAGGTAGTGCCAGATACTACTCTACTCATGAAAGCGCCACTTCAATTTATTCTACTATCAACAATTGGAGAAGTTGAAAAGGTAGTGCCAGATACTAATTCTACTCATGAAAGCACCACTAACGGTAATATGATAACGGTTGATACGAGAAATCAAATTTTGAAATGCAGTTTCAGTCAATAATAAAACTTTCCTATTTCCAATATGAATGCTTGAAATAAATACTACAGATAAAAACGTGTCTCCTGCTTAAATCAGAAAAACTAGCAGTTCAATTTTGGACTGTATCATATTATAAATTTAAAAGATAGAATAGCACAAGAATTACCTTGGTATTTTATCTCTCAATGTCAGTGTCATTTGTAACATAAATGAATAAAATAAATCAGAAACCAATATTTTTATGAAGGGTGATGATACAAAAAGATGCTCATTATTTCTTTTTAAATTTTTAATAAACACAATAATTTTTGAAATGTTATTATTTTTTTAAATTAATGTCAATTGAAATTGATTGTGAATGTTACATGCAAATGTTGTAATGAAAAATTCTATGACACTTCATCCACTGGCATTATATTACTAGTATTAGATTATGATTAAAGTTGAGCTGACTCTAATACAGCTGGCACTTATAGAGCTGACAATAATATTCAACGACTGGGAAAAAGCTTGTGCAAACTTTAGCAAGAGTTCTAACTTTTTGAAAAATTGATACAGATATCAAAATCTCAACTAGTCTTGTACGTAATTTTTGTTTTATGAGTGGGTATAATACATTACAATGTAGGCTACCGTACTCATATGGGTATTAAACTATGTAATTATACTAATGAGAATGATACCATTTACAAATTCAAATATTTCAATAAAAAATTACATGCAAAATCAATTTAAATATTGAAAAAGCTATCGATATTCATCTCAAACTCAAATCATTAATCAAAATAAAAGTTCTCCTCCAACTCCAAGTAATCAATAACATCATTTAAAAAAGTATTATTCCTTCATAAATTTAAAAGCCTACACCATCTTTTAAATTCTATAAACAAATGAGTAATAATTGTACCTTAACAATTCATTTTAACAACATGGATTACGAACTAAGGAAGTGAGTGATAAGAAGATGATTCTCAAGTGACTCAATACAGTCTTTTTCCAATAATTGTAATGAAGATTATATATTCAGTATTTTAATTGTGTTAAGTTTAATTATTAGGTTATTAAGCATAAGCAGATTATAAGTGAATGCCTACAGAAAAATGAAAGTTATTGAAATATTATTCAAATTCCAACATTTTGAATGAATTCTTCCAATCATTACTTATTGATAAGCGGTGATATAGGCTTCTCACATCTATACAAAGTGTTATGTGAAGAACTGATTCAAGTAGATTCATAAAATGGATTCAAGAAAAAAAAATAGCAAATTACAGGTAAACTAAGAAGAATTCGGCATTTTGCCAATTACATTTTCTGTTTTTTGTAACTAGAAGAACACCGTGGTGGTACTTGAATCAGTTTTTTCGGAACACTCTGTATATTTTCCATCTATAAAGATAAAAAGGAGACTATTCTTATATTCTCATTCATACTGTATTGTGAATGTGATAAAAACCAGATAGGGGTGTCCGTTCTGTACAGATTAATATTCATTAAAAAAAACTTTAGAGCTGGTGTCAAGAATTTAGGCGATTGGCAAATGACTATATTATTGATGTTCAGCTCTGTTGGGACAGCCTGAAGCTGTCTTAAAGACCGAATTAGTATAGATAGGATATTTTTCGTTTCAGCAATGTACTCAAACAACACGTCGACTGTCCTGAAAGAGCTGAGAATCATTAATAACAGTAATTCGCTAACTGTCCAATTTTCAAGACGTCATATCTCAAAAACAGTGAGAGCTCAAAACAAAATAAAAGTGGCTCAAATCAGCTCAAAACAAGCTTGAAACGATGGCGTGTTTATTCTATTGATTTTCAAGAATTTAAAAAAGCATTAAGTTGGCTCTCCAATTTTCAAGACGTCATATCTCGAAAACGGTGGGGGCTCAAAACAAAATAAAAGTGGCTCAAATCAGCTCAAAACGAGCTCAAAACGATGGCGTGTTCATTTTGTTAATTTTCGAAAATTTAAAAAAGCATCAAGTTGGTTCTCCAATTTTCAAGTTGTCATATCTCGAAAACGGTGGGGGCTCAAAACGAAATAAAAGTGGCTCAAATCAGCTAAAAACGAGCTCAAAACGATGGCGTGTTCATTTTGTCAATTTTCAACTAGTGGGAAACTAGCATTAAGTTGGTTCTAAAATTTTCAAGACGTCATATCTTTGAAAACGGTGGGGGCTCAAAACGAAATAAAAGTGGCTCAAATCAGCTCAAAACGTTCTCAAAACAATGGCATGTTTATTTTGTTGATTTTTGAAAATTTAAAAAGGCATTAAGTTGGTTCTCCAATTTTCAAGTTGTCATATCTTGAAAACGGTGGGGGCTCAAAACGAAATAAAAGTGGCTCAAATCAGCTCAAAACAAGTTCAAAACAATGACGTGTTTATTTTGTTGATTTTTGAAAATTTAAAAAAGCATTAAGTTGGCTCTCCAATTTTCAAGTTGTCACATCTTGAAACGGTGGGGGCTCAAAACAAAAAAGGAGTGGCTCAAATCAGCTCAAAACGAGCTCAAAACAATGGCGTGTTTATTTTGTTGATTTTTGAAAATTTAAAAAAGCATTAAGTTGCCTCTGCAATTTTCAAGACGTCATATCTCAAAAACGGTGGGGGCTCAAAACAAAATAAAAGTGGCTCAAATCAGCTCAAAACAAGCTCAAAACGATGGCGTGTTTATTTTGTTGATTTTTGAAAATTCAAAAAGGCATTAAGTTGGTTCTCCAATTTTCAAGTTGTCATATCTCGAAAACGGTGGGGGCTCAAAACCGAATAAAAATGGCTCAAATCAGCTCAAAACGATGGCGTGTTTATTTTGTTGATTTTTGAAAATTTAAAAAAGCATTAAGTTGGCTCTCCAATTTTCAAGTTGTCATATCTCGAAAACGGTGGGGGCTTAAAACGAAATAAAAGTGGCTCAAATCAGCTCAAAACGAGCTCAAAACGATGGCGTGTTTATTTTGTTGATTTTCGAAAATTTAAAAAAGCATTAAGTTGGCTCTCCAATTTTCAAGACGTCATATCTCAAAAACGGTGGGGGCTCAAAACAGAATAAAAGTGGCTCAAATCAGCTCAAAACGAGCTCAAAACGATGGCGTGTTTATTTTGTTGATTTTTGAAAATTTAAAAAGGCATTAAGTTGGTTCTCCAATTTTAAAGTTGTCATATCTCGAAAACGGTGGGGGCTCAAAACGGAATAAAAATGGCTCAAATCAGCTCAAAACGAGCTCAAAACAATGGCGTGTTTATTTTATGATTTTTGAAAATTTAGAAAAGCATTAAGTTGGCTCTCCAATTTTCAAGTTGTCATATCTCGAAAACGGTGGGGGCTCAAAACGAAATAAAAGTGGCTCAAATCAGCTCAAAACGAGCTCAAAACGATGGCGTGTTCATTTTGTCGATTTTCAACTAGTGGGAAACTAGCATTAAGTTGGCTCTCCATTTTTCAAGACGTCATATCTCGAAAACGGTGGGGGCTCAAAACGAAATAAAAGTGGCTCAAATCAGCTAAAAATGAGCTCAAAACAATGGCGTGTTCATTTTGTCAATTTTCAACTAGTGGGAAACTAGCATTAAGTTGGTTCTAAAATTTTCAAGACGTCATATCTTGAAAACGGTGGGGGCTCAAAACGAAATAAAAGTGGCTCAAATCAGCTCAAAATGAGCTCAAAACAATGGCGTGTTTATTTTGTTGATTTTTGAAAATTTAAAAAAGCATTAAGTTGGCTCTCCAATTTTCAAGTTGTCATATCTCAAAAACGGTGGGGGCTCAAAACGAAATAGAAGTGGCTCAAATCAGCACAAAACGTTCTCAAAACAATAGCGTGTTTATTTTGATGATTTTCGAAGATTTAAAAAAGCATTAAGTTGGCTCTCCAATTTTCAAGACGTCATATCTCGGAAACGGTGGGGGCTCAAAACAAAATTAAAGTGGCTCAAATCAGCTCAAAACGAGCTCAAAACGATGGCGTGTTTATTTTGTTGTTTTTTGAAAATTTAAAAAAGCATTAAGTTGGCTCTCCAATTTTCAAGTTGTCATATCTTGAAAACGGTGGGGGCTCAAAACGAAATAAAAGTGGCTCGAGTCAGCTGAAAACGATGGCGTGTTTATTTTGTTGATTTTTGAAAATTTAAAGAAGCATTAAGTTGGCTTTGCAATTTTCAAGTTGTCATATCTCGAAAACAGTGGGGGCTCAAAACAAAATAAAAGTGGCTCAAATCAGCTCAAAACAAGCTCAAAACGATGGCGTGTTTATTTTGTTGATTTTTGAAAATTTAATAAAGGCATTAAGTTGGTTCTCCAATTTTTAAGTTGTCATATCTCAAAAACGGTGGGGGCTCAAAACGAAATAAAAGTGGCTCAAATCAGCTGAAAACGAGCTCAAAACGATGGCGTGTTTATTTTGTTGATTTTCAAAAATTTAAAAAAGCATTAAGTTGGCTCTCCAATTTTCAAGACGTCATATCTCAAAAACGGTGGGGGCTCAAAACAGAATAAAAGTGGCTCAAATCAGCTAAAAACGAGCTCAAAACGATGGCGTGTTTATTTTGTTGATTTTTGAAAATTTAAAAAGGCATTAAGTTGGTTCTCCAATTTTAAAGTTGTCATATCTCGAAAACGGTGGGGGCTCAAAACGGAATAAAAATGGCTCAAATCAGCTCAAAACGAGCTCAAAACAATGGCGTGTTTATTTTATGATTTTTGAAAATTTAGAAAAGCATTAAGTTGGCTCTCCAATTTTCAAGTTGTCATATCTCGAAAACGGTGGGGGCTCAAAACAAAATAAAAGTGGCTCAAATCAGCTCAAAACGAGCTCAAAACGATGGCGTGTTCATTTTGTCGATTTTCAACTAGTGGGAAACTAGCATTAAGTTGGCTCTCCATTTTTCAAGACGTCATATCTCGAAAACGGTGGGGGCTCAAAACGAAATAAAAGTGGCTCAAATCAGCTAAAAACGAGCTCAAAATAATGGCGTGTTCATTTTGTCAATTTTCAACTAGTGGGAAACTAGCATTAAGTTGGTTCTAAAATTTTCAAGACGTCATATCTTGAAAACGGTGGGGGCTCAAAACGAAATAAAAGTGGCTCAAATCAGCTCAAAATGAGCTCAAAACAATGGCGTGTTTATTTTGTTGATTTTTGAAAATTTAAAAAAGCATTAAGTTGGCTCTCCAATTTTCAAGTTGTCATATCTCGAAAACGGTGGGGGCTCAAAACGAAATAAAAGTGGCTCAAATCAGCACAAAACGTTCTCAAAACAATAGCGTGTTTATTTTGTTGATTTTCAAAGATTTAAAAAAGCATTAAGTTGGCTCTCCAATTTTCAAGACGTCATATCTCGGAAACGGTGGGGGCTCAAAACAAAATTAAAGTGGCTCAAATCAGCTCAAAACGAGCTCAAAACGATGGCGTGTTTATTTTGTTGTTTTTTGAAAATTTAAAAAAGCATTAAGTTGGCTCTCCAATTTTAAAGTTGTCATATCTTGAAAACGGTGGGGGCTCAAAACGAAATAAAAGTGGCTCAAATCAGCTCAAAACGAGCTCAAAACGATGGCGTGTTCATTTTGTCGATTTTCAACTAGTGGGAAACTAGCATTAAGTTGGCTCTCCAATTTTCAAGACGTCATATCTCGAAAACGGTGGGGGCTCAAAACAAAATAAAAGTGGCTCAAATCAGCTCAAAACGAGCTCAAAACAATGGCGTTAAGAAAATTCCGAAATATTTTAGTGGGGAGCCAACTTAATGTTGGTGATGGAATTCATGCTGAAGCGCAGTTACTGACTCGCCACTTCTAACAAAACAGCAAAAGGCAATCATAAGTTGCTCTAGTGTCCACGAATCCATCGACATGGATCCATGGATAATCGGACATAGCATCAAAATGCTATGAAACAAGGAATAGATTGCACCCGTCACATGCCTCAATCCTCTCAAAATGGCCGACTACAGGCACTTCTAAAACAACTTGATCCCCGTGACTCACTCTGTATGAGTAGAAATAAGGCGATCCAAAAAAACAAGAGCTTTTTGCAATCTATTCAAATTGTAGATGATAATATGAGAAGCCCTTTGAAATAATATACTAACTAATATGAATTTCGAGTGCTTAATTTGTGAGATTGAAGGTTCAGGTTTGAAGGGGGAAAAGTATGATAAGGGTCCGGGGGTTCACCCCGTGGAGAAAATCGTTTTTAGAGTGAATTTGAAGCTTTTAGCTGTGTTGTTTTATTATCATATTTTCAAATTTACAATAAAAAATTGAAAATTTCACTTTTCCCCCCTCTCAGAGGCGTACGTGACCGGTGCGTACCGTCACAAATTGTAAAGCTCTGTCAATTGCTTATTGAATATCAGCCTGTTGTGAATGACATTATATCATTTATAAGGAACCGTCGAAGAGAAGCCTAGGGCCCCCAAAATACAACATGTGAATCTGCTTTGCTGAGGATACATAAATCATTAATATAGAGTTTTATAATATTTACTAAATACAGTAGGCTATCAGTTATTCTTATTATGTGCATGTACCAGTTTTTTCCCAATTTGAACATAATATCTTGAAGGAAAATACAAGATACTGTCAGAACCGTTCTTTGGAAAAAAATTTTGGGCCCCCCCATCCCAAACTATTTTTTGGGGCCCTTCTAAAATTCAAACTATGTAAATTTAGCCCAAAAGCTCCATTCTGTTTTTCAAAAATTTAATATGAAATTGGCTTTTTATTGAGCATATACATGTTCAACTGAAACTTGTATTTGTTTGCAGTATTCAAGAACAACAGCGCAGCAACAGCGGTAGGAGCAGCTGCAACAGCAGAAGCAGCAGCTCCAATAGCAGCCGCAGCAGCTGCTGTCGGAGCTGCAGCGATAGTTGTTATGATGATAGCTCATAGTGAGAAGGCCATCACTGCATACAGCCCTCTACTGCTTCCATGTCTCATATATAGTATAGCTCACCCCTTACAAGTAATAGAGCACCTTTGTTCAAGAAGAGATCATAATGTCTGTCAGGGGGAAAGCTCAAGAGAAGAAGCCTTGATTTTCAACACCATTCAGTTGGCGTGTTTCTCTGTAATAATGAAAGCTATTGATGATGTTAGCATCAATATAATATCTCAAGAGAAGGCTATTGTTGCTATGTATGCTATTGTTGCAGCTTTGTATTTTAGGAGGAAGGAATGAACAGGAAGTACACGAAGTTGAAAGTAAGTGTAGCTCGAATATTATACTGCAATATTTTACTAAATTTTCAGTATCCTGATCAATATTTCACCAATAGCAGTAACTTCTAGCTAGAAGTTAAATCTTGGTCATGTCAATTGTCAATATGACCAGCACGATGTTCGCTTAGAACCTTTTTTGTAAGGATGGAGGGATGCAAATCCGATTTTCTCTGAATACACAGCTATTTATCAAGCAAAATTCATTGTCATTCAAGCCAAGAACTTTCAAACTTTTCCCTATATTTAAAAAGTTGCACATTCCCTTTTTGTTTGAATTGTTCAACAATTCTCTCATGTGACCTCAATTTTTAATGCAATTCAAAAACATAATATTATGTTGATACGTAATATTTTGTACTTGTCGGCCCTTTGACAATTATGCATGATTTGTCTATTGCTCTTGTAGCCTGATGGTCAATAACATGAATCTTGAATATTTTTGCTCTCTGATGCTGAAAAAGCTGATACGAAGTAAGTACTAGTTCCACAGACAATTTTTTCCGTTTTGTGTTAGCTTGAAATATGTTGGGAGGAGACAAAATTTTCTGAAGTCAACTGAAATACAGTTGCCACTCACTCACATGAATTTTACAAGAATCACACTGTGGATTTGTTCTAGTATTGAGACAAGAAGAACCCTTCTGAAAAATTTTATCAATACGAACTGCTATAAAAAAGGGACGATGAAAGTAGGTTTCAATGTGTAGAAGGTGGAAATGGGAAAAATTGAACGGATGAGTTTATCAATAATAAAACATAATAGGAGTAGAACGAACGAGTCTCTACAAAGGTGAGAGCTAACGTTGTATGGCATTGATAACATCCCTCATTTCCGGTGAATAACTTATGACAACAGCATATTACATCACTTTGCATAACTTATAACAGCTTCTTATTCAAATACTTGTACCCTCTCTGACTCATTCTCTTTTCTCTTATCTTCATTTTGTTCTCCCTCATTTTCTCTTTCTGTGTTTCTGTCTCAACATCACTCTTCACATTCTATTCAGTTTTTCTCTCTTACACTCCAAGATAACGAACCACTACTGAACACTCATTACATCAAGCCTTTGCCTCAATTTTTCTTATCAAAGAAAGTCTGAATTTATTCTGCAATCATTAAAAACTGCTGGAAGAAAAATAAACATTCCTCATGAAATTGAATACATCCAAATTTTCCCTCATCCAGGTGGAAAATAATCAATTCTCTGTAAGTGAAAAACAAAAAAAAAATGAGAGAAGTGAATATCGATTAGTAACCCACAAGAAAGAAACATAAAACGAATAGAAGTAGTGAGAACGGAGTATCTTATTTTCGGAAACTGTTCAAAGTGTAATGAAACTGTTCAATTTAAAAAGTGATAAATACTAGTATTCTATTTCAATGACATACGTTATGATCACTTTGATGGAAAAAAGCTGAGAAAAAACTACCGCGAGCTCGCTCCCGCGGCGTTAGTAGCGGACGTTCGTGTGGCGAGCCCCTTAGTGAATTTGTGTGTGTTTAGAAGTCAAATAAAAAAATTGGAAATCTGATAAAAAATTATTTGTCCTAATAATAAGTGATGTGGATCGGGAATATTCCCAGTGGGAAGGAACTTATGATTTGGGAATATTTCCCTGGCCAAGAAATTTTGGGAATTTAAGGGAATTTATAAAATTGCATTAAAATTATTGAAATTGATCAATCTAAGTTACTTTTTACATTAAAATATATAAATCATCCTTGTAATGTCAATTTAGCTCACTTTGCTGTATTGACATCACTTTCTTGTCATTTTTAATAAATGTGTTAGTGTTGCATGTGCTCTTGTCTTTTTCCTTTTCCAATCCAGCAATACTTCTCAGGCCTATTCCTTACACCAAGTTGACAAAAAGTTTCATAGGACAAACCCCCAAGAACGCTTTTTTACCGAGATGACAATGGCGGTAAATTGAGATTTATAACTTATTTATAAATTTACTTTTATTTATAAATTGGGTTATAACTGGATAAGGAATCATAAATTTGTATTTTTATTAATGAGAGTTAAAACAATGTTGAATGGCGGCGATTGGGTAAATCTCAGAAATAGCGATCAAAAAATCACAAAATAGAAAAAACATAGTACAAGTGTAAAATTTGTGTTTAGTAGAGTTTCCTTATTCAGTTATAACCCTTGATTGTTGAGAAATTGAGTTTTTTAGGATATTTTCCCATAATATCAATAATCATTGAAGTTACAAACTTAAAACTCGTTTCATTGAATTTCTCAGCTAATTTTAAATAGGAATTGATAATTTTACAACCTGAGTGAAACCTCTTTTTAATTTTTTTTTTAATAAAAAAAAGATATTTTTTGAAAAATCTCAAATTTTTTGCCATTGTTATCTTGGTAAAAAAGCGTTTTTGGGGGTTTGTCACATGAAACAATTTTGTCTACGGCTCACACATAATTATAATTTAGATACATAATAATAGAATTAGGACTTTGGAAATGACATTGAGAGAAATTCAATATTCAATAAATCTTAGAATTAGGTTTCAACAATCATGAGAAAGTTAGCTTCTTGAATTACTATTTTTTTCTGTATTATCTGATGCAAAATGAAAAACTTCTGTGGCCATAAATATTGTATTACCGGTAATACAAAGACTCTTTTTTATAAGTCAAGTAAGCCCTAATGATTCTTAAAACTTTCTAATTTCCGGTTTTCTATTCTATTCTTTGTTTAGGAGGTTGATTATTTTTTGCAATGGAATATAATAAACTTACTTCTCAGTTCTCATGCAATGGAGGTCGAAGTACACCTAACAATTATTTGACTTATGTTTATAGTTTGCCTGACTTACAGTTACAGGCATTTATCAGTGAAGAGAAAAAGATTCAACTTGTGAGACTAGATGACAGTAGTAAAGTATTAGATTGATAGAAAGATAATAGAAGTTAACAATTGAATTACTAAAACACTTTAATTGAGTGCTCATTCCTCCTTACTCCTTAAACGTTCTATGAAAATGATCAGTATATAAACTTAAATTACTGTTTTATTTCAACTTATTACAGTTTTCAAGTTATTCATTCTCATATATTTTACTTGAATATATATTGTATAACAGGTGTTTGAGACTTTTTGTAGCGAAAAATGCCTTTTTTAGTTATTTTTGATTGAAAAAATCATAATTCCCCAAAAATTCCCGGTAATTTATGATTTTTGGGAATATTTCCATTAAATTCCCTGGGAATATTTCCCCATCTTAAATTCCCGGGAATTTTACATCAGAAACATTAGGACTCCTAATGTTCAGCAGGTATTTTTATTTCATCCCGTGATTGGAAACTGACCCTATTATTGCTATTGCGTTTGTGAAACTGTTTAGTCACAAATCTGATAAAAAAAACAGAAAATAATTATCGATGTATGAAATATATACTCGATATCAGTCAATACGGATAAACGAATGGGCCTATATTATAAAACAGGAACATAATAGATGGACGATACTGATTTTAAACGATTTGTTTCGTCTATCCAATAAAAGGTTTCTATTAGTTCGATCATTCGATTCAGTAATTCATAAATTCTGTTATGGATTAGAATTCAATAAAATTAATGGTCTACTAATTAAATTTACCAATGTTCAATACACCATCAAAATTTAAATCAACCATACATAAAAAAGAAAATTATAACAAAGTGGAAGTTTTCAGTTAGATAGATGTTTGATTACCCTCGAATTCAATATTGAAACCTTTCCCCCAGTCCAAAAAAATATATAATCCGAACTTCCGTAGAAGTGGAATGATAGCAAGTTGAAAGTTGCATTCATTTGTTGAAGACGAATGGAATTATGTTGAGGATTGAAGGGGAAAAAAAGAGAAAAAAAGAGAAAGAGATTGAAAAAGACACAGAAGTACAAACAAGAGGGCTCAACTACTGATGTTGACTGTGTTGAACTCAGGACGAGAGGTAGGTATCCACAGCTCTTTCTGTGGTGGGAAAAAGCCCTCGTCGCATTTTCCATGTTATTAAATCTCAATGGTTGGAGTTTAGAACGAAAAAAAACAAAAAATAATAATAATAACAAGAGGGAGAGAGGTTTTGAGGTCAGAGCAGGGGAGTCAGACACTTTTCCATCCAGGTACTGAAATACAGATGGAAGCCGTACAGATATGGCCGCTACCATTAACACAGGATACTGAATATCGCCACTGTGCTATCAGCATATACATTGCCAGCATATACATATCAGCATATACATTTACGAGGTCCGTTTGGAACATTCGGTTTGAGGCCCCGCACGTTCAAAATTACTTCCATACGTTCCCTTCACTCCTCTCACTTCCCTTGTTCTATCCTTTTCACTCTCATTTACCAATCGATACGGCCACGAAAATCTTTGATAATTCGCTCTAATGCACAGTTGTTCTTATCGTGAGTTGACTCCTATCTCACCATCCACCTTCTCATCAACTGTAGAGATGTTTGTTTAATGTGATGCTAAATAAGCTATTTGACCATATCGATTCAGTTAGCCCGCCGAAATGAACAGTCACTGATCAAACGCCATTAATATTATTAGCTGTTTCACTTCATTGGCTCTAATGGGAAGGGCTGACTCAATAGCACGCATGGAATATCTTCTACAATAAATCTGTATCACTTCATAAACTATGAGCAATAGGGCTTGTTAACTCCCTCTTTCTATCTATATACATCAGGGTGTATATTCTATAAATTATTGAGTATTGTTGCACACAATATGAATACTAATACAGTTATTTAAAAACATTTGAAAATCTTTGTGAAGAGTTTCAAAGAATTATTATTGTTTGCGTCCCCATGACGAATTCTGGTCACTTAAGATTGGATAATTAACTAATAGAAATGGAAATAGAAAAGAAGAGGAGTACAAATTGCAATGTAGCCATGTTGAGCATGGCCTACCGCCATAAATCAGTGACAGATTCAAATTCAAGTGGAAATGATTTGATATGAAATTAAAATAGATTTAGAGTGAGGAAACAGAGTTAAGAATTTTACAATGTTAAGGAAGTATGGCACTATTTCTGTCTGTTCAAGCAGGGATAGATGTTGCTCCAAATGAAAGCCAACTCTTTAATACTAAAAATCCACTGAACCGAATGCGTTCAAATTTGGCAGGCATGTTCAGTTGGACGTTTAGACGCGCGCTAAGAACGGATTTTAAAAACTTTTCAAGGATACGCCAAATATTTTAGTTTTTCTAGAGTTTTTCGGCCTTTTCCTCATTTTTTCGAGAACCAATCGGTAGAAAATGTTGATATTTGGTGGGCAGGTTCAGATAAGGTCTAGAAATGTTGTGTTGAAATATTTTTGAAATCCCTTAAAGATTACGTCAGTAATCAGGTTTTCAGAATTGTAGATGTGTTGCGGGTTGCATATCTTCCGCCTTGATACGACCAATCCTTACTGTAAATTCAATGGTTCAGCGAGATTATAGATGAACTAATTTGGAAGATATAGAATCAAGTTTCAAACTATGTCCTATATACTTCCCAAGGTTACGCTTAATATTAGCGTTTTACTATTTTTTGTAATTTTCTGAGTTTTTCTTAGATTTTTCTAGAACAAATTGGTATAAAATGTTGATTTTAGGTAAACAGGTCCATATTAGGTTTAGAAATGCTGGGTTCAATAAGTTTTGAATCCCTTCTGAACGAAGTTTGCAGGCGAGCGAAGCGAGCCTGTTTTTCTTAGCTGACACTGCCAGAGGTTATACAGGCGAGCGAAGCGAGCCTGTTTGACTCACTTACATCGCCAATACTGTCAGGGGTCCAGGGGTCGGAGCCCCCTGGCTAGGCGGAGAAGGCGAGCGAAGCGAGCCTGCCGGCTAGTAGTCATTTATTATGACCAGGGCCCTGGCTTATAAACATTTTACAATCCACATTACTCATAATTCGTGGATTTTATGGGCATTTCTGTCTCATAAACGTTTCCAATAAGAAGAAAATTCTACAGTATCAGCTGATCAAAAAAATGACATGAAACCAATTTACCTCGAGTAAATAGAATCTCGGAATAGTCCAATGCTATTCCTTTAAAACAAAAACTTTGCTCCTAATTTAATGATTTTGATATATAAATTTATTTATTATTATGAATATATTTAATAATAAATATCGATCATTATTTTTATAGTGAGATTTGAATAGGAATCATTTTTGTTACTAAAATAATATCATAACCTACAAAGAAAATCGCAGTAAGAAACGAAGTCAGAAGATCCTAGCCTTGTAATCTAAAATGGCCGCCATGGTTCGAGTTTGAACAGCTGATATCGTGAATTTTTCGTCTGAACCAATTTACATGGGATTTCCTATTCCACTCGAACAATCGCGGCCATTTTGGATTCTAATGTTAGGGTCTTCTAGTGAGTTTTGGGTGATCGTTGATTCAACAGCTGATTCTTTCCAAAATTTGGAAAGTTTTATTGGTGAATCTACAATCCCAATAACTTGTTTTTCATCAAAAAAACAAGCTGTAAATCTTTATAAGCCAGGGCCCAGTAGTGCCAATAGGTTGTTTATAGGCAAATACAAATTTCGTATGCAGCACTGGCGGCTCGTGTCCACGATACAGGTGAAGTTCTCGTATATTTTACTGTACAGCACTTCACCTAATTCGTGGGCACGAGCCGCCAGTGGTATGCAGAGGCCCACACACAACGCCCTGTTAAAGTTGATGTTTGGGCAGCAATAGGTGATAACCGCTTGATCGGTCCATTCATGATTTATGGCAATTTAAATTCTGTAAAGTACTTGGAGATGCTTCAAAACTAGGTAGTGTCTACACTCCAATTAACGTTCGGACAAGGCAATCAGAACATTTGGTTCAATTGAATGAACCCTTGAACCCCATAATTTCCAAGATGTTTGAAAAAATGAAGATCTTTAAAGCTTACTTTCATTTATCAATGACTGAAATTTTTGTTAGAGGCAAAGAATAGATCTCTAGTTTGTGTCATTTGATGTCTTTTCTCATTCCCTTTATAATGTTGGGTCACAAGATGAGAGTTACATTTGAAAATATTAAGTTGGCCCCTATACACCCCCCCCCTCCCGGCAAAAAGGGGCAAAATTTTTAACAACCTTGAAAAGCAGGATAATTTATGAATATAGGTTGAGGTGAAAGGTCTCATACTGATCTCATATCGTTCAAATTATACCCGGGGTGCCGAAACATAAAACTCACTCTGTAGGTAACTACTATTATTTGTTCCTAGTTGGACAATATTCCAAATCAAATAGAAGTTCAAAACAGAATTGACGTGGGCGAGCGAAAATAGAACGGGCGTTCATGTGGACAGAGCTGGATACGTGGATAGATCTGAGCAGTAAAATCGGTGTTGGATTTCAAGTGACTCTGAACAGTTTGAAGTAGCCATTACCTGTTTGGTGAAGTGAGCAGCTTCCAAGACCAAAACGTACTCAACTCAAATGATGGGCTGAATGTGGCAGCCGAAATTATGTGCGTGGTTTGCACACTTACGCACGTGTAGTCCACAGTTATCATAATCAACAGTAATCTGCCACAATTCGATACTCACCATACCCGTTTAGGAGCAAGTTTTAGAATTAATTCCAGTAGTGTCTCAACAAAGTAGTGGGAAATATGATACCGATGTAGTAAAAAATAAATGATACAACATATTTTACAGTTAACATTCAGTTTATACCAATATTAGAATAACACTGCAATATTAGTTTTTATGCTCTACTATGTTTTGATTGGAGATGACTGAAGAATCCAGGAAAGATATATCTTTGTCGGCCTTAGTCATATATATTTTACAGCCAGAAGTGACAATGATATATTATTGTATATACAGCTTTTACAGCCATAATCACTTTCAAACGTAGCAACCCATCACTGGTCTAATTTAGATTATTCAATGTTTTGATTAAAGATGACTGAAGAATCCAGAAGTAATAATAATATATCATGGTCTATACAGCTTTTACAGTCATAATCACTTTCAAACGCAGCAACCCATGACTGGTCTAAATTATATTATTTGATGTTTTGATTGAAGATGACTGAAGATTCTGGAAGTGATAATGATATTCTTCAATAATTTCAATAAAGAAACTTGCATAAAGACATCGAACAATATCATATGAGAATTTAATTTTTTTTTTTGTTCTAATCAATCTCTACCTTTATATAATAATTTAGGAGAATATAATAATACTTTTATTCCCAATCAATCCCAGTATTCATATACAATTTTGTACACCACAATGCACTTTTACTCTTCACAGTAAAGAAATGTTACTGCAATGAAGAATCACCGCAATATGGCTGTATATACAAGTATTATATCATCGTTTACAGTAATATGTATAGATATTACATCATAATATATGTTTATTTTCTTAAAAAGAAACAAGGATCGATTAGAAATAAAATAATAAAAAATTGGAATAATAATTGTGACCTACTTCAAATCCAAATCATTTTCATCCTTCAGCCAGATTGCTTTATCGTTCTCCTTGACTTTGATTAGAGCTCGCCCATTCTTCACCCAAGCATATGCAATTTCTGAATTCCTCTTCATCTTACGCGCTTCCGCGAGTAAGTATTTGTTAAAGGGCGACAGGTATTCATTGATGAAAACGGAGGACATGAGCAATTTGTTGTTAATATCCTTGGTGCTCAATCCTTTCTTCTTCTTATTCGCCGAAAGCCACACGTCACGTACGGATAAAGACACAAATCTAATTATAATGTTTGGTGTCATCTTTGATGGAACTCGATGAGCCATAGAAATATCAGAACTGGTGTATGGAATTTGCAGGGCTTTTGCAATGTCCACCACGATGCAATGTATATCTTCATTCGTAGTTGTAGGTATACCTGCTACTTCGACATTATTCTTTCTCGTATACTGTTGTAGGTCTCTAAGATCCGATTTGAGCTCCCAGTTCTCTTTTTCCAAGAAGATAATTTTTTCCCCATGATCACTGCTCTCTGATTGTAGTTGAAGCTGGTTAGTTTTTAGGGAATCAAACTCGGATTTAAGATTCTCGTAATTTGTGTTCAGTGATGCTAATGAAGACTCCATCTTCGATATTTTTCTATCCTGTATATCAAACCGATTGAGAAGATTAGCTTCAACCGATTTAATAGCTTCCAGGATCGAAGTATTGCTATCCTCTGGCACATTCTCACCACATGAATCACAACGCCAAGTCAAGTTTTTTATTACCGAGTTTCTTAAACTTGTCCATGGTTCGCAACTTTGTACATGTAGGATGGAGTGAATGTTTACAACCAGCGCACTGAATAGACTCGTCTAACTTATCGATCGCAATATCACATTTCCCGCACGAAGACATGTATAAATGATTTCAAATTTTTATAAATAAATTGCGATCACAATTCGTTACTCACTAGATGATATAGTTTAGAAGAAGAGATATCGTTTAGAAATGTTGGAATTTGTTATAGTTCAGTTGGAATTAGTTATAGTACAACACTATAAATTAATAACGAGCCGGCCCGGTCTGCTTATCAGCAACAGCGATATCGGTCCTTACTGTTCGACATCCAGAGCTCAACTGATGTCGATATCGCTTTACTATTCAAGAAACTCATAGATTATTGAAAATATGGGGTTTTTGTTAATTGCTTCATCAATTATAGGCATTGAAATAACATGAATAATTATTACAGCAAAAAACTCATAAATATTATTATTAAAAATATGGGTTTCTCTGGAGAAGGAAAGTTTTAAATAATAGATTAATTGAAGCAGTGGCGTAACGTACACCCCAGCAGCCCCCGCGGCACGGGGGACCCGGGAAAGCATGATTTCTATTTTGGCAAATACAGCCAAAAGCACTAAAATGTAGTGTGATTAATAATCTGTAAAGAAATTATGCATCAACAAAACAATGTTGGTGACTTAGTGTTGCTGTTTAACTCTACTTCCAATCGTTCAATTGACTGCTATATTAGCAAGTTCATATGCAAAATAAGGAATGTTGTTTGCAAATAATTATTGAAATTGAGACATCCGGTGTCTAAACTCAGACTAGACTGCTCAAACAAAAATCATTTTTTGATTCAGTTATTGTTAGAGTAGCTCGTTATCTTTCCATTCATTTATTTGAGTAGCCTAAACATAATAGGAAATAAAGTACTTTCCCATTGAATTCCTCAGCGTATAGTGTGGCAGAGTCAACATTAAATTTCAAAATAAGTTATGAAGTAAATATGAGGTTTTTATAAATTATTATCTTCATTATTTCTAGATTACTTAATCCAAAGACTAGAGACTAACTCGACCCTGAAGTTAAATTCTTGATCTTAACTAAAGGCTTGATCCTATTTTCCTCCCTTAGAATATAATTCTCCATGATTATAAATATTGTTTAATTCAATAGATTTTTTTAGATAGGTTGCCTATGTCTTTCAAACATGAAAAATGTACGTTTTTCATTTTCAGAAAGTTGAAATATTGAAATTAGGGGTGAAGAAGGGTTGAAAATTAGGGGGGGGGGAAAGGGCCCGGGATTTTTGTTTTTGCGGGGGGGCCCGGTTCGGAAACGTTATGCCCCTGAAATGAAGTTTGTGACTGGAAACCTGAAGTCACAGAAAGTAACATTTTGAAAAGCCTTGTGGCAATTAGTGAGAATGCCCATATTGTTACTGCTAAAGAGCCAATGTTTATAATTGTTGAAGTATATGCTGGTAAAAAAAACACTCAACTTTATTAAGTTCTAGTTTAGGTTTCTGTTATGGCCGATCGAGTATCATTCATTATTATAACTGTGAACATCACATTGTTCAAATATCTACAGAAACCTTAATATTTTAATTATTGAGTGTAAGGAATGACAACCATATCTGAGTGGTTGGTAGGTTTCCAATATTTCAACTATCAAGTATAGATTATTGAAAATATGGATTTCTAGTTAATTGTTTAATTAATTTTGGGCATTGGAATTATGTACATTATTCATTCAAGAAACAAATAGATTATTGATTCATCGATTGTGGACATTCAAATAATGAACTATTCATTCAAGAAACTCATATATTATAAAAAATATGGGTTCTCGTTCTTTCATTAATAATCATAGGCATTGGAATAATATACTAAATCATTCATTTAAGAAACTCAGAGATTATTAAGAGCATTCGTTCCTCTTTCTTTGATTAATGATTGTAGGCATTGAAATAATATACGGTACATCATTTATTCAAGAAACTCATTGAAAATGTGGATTACTGGATAACTGTTTTATTATTTGTTGGCATTGGAATAATACATCGAAAATATTAATATTATATACTTTAGTCTTCATTATTCTAATGTGATTATTGTTGATGATATCACTGGTAACAACTAATTGAAAAAAACCAGAGGACTGCCCGGTGGGCGAAGATTTAAAGCCGCTCGGCTGGCAACCGAGAGATACCTGATTCGATTCCCGGTCTAGTGAAAGTTTTTATAATACTGTAGATTCATTCAACAGAAAATGGAGGATTGGGTTGATTCAAGAATTAGTGAATTAGTTTATTGTTCATAAGTTGATACAGTAATAATGAATATCCTACTGTATTTATTAACAAAACAGAGTCTAGTTTTGTCAAAATATTATCCCTCTTCTCTTTATTGTCTTTCCATAACGAGCTAGGCCTATCTAGCCTACCCATCAAAATATGTATAGTATTAGAGGACTTTTTTCCTGTATTTTATCAATAAATTATTGTAAATATATGTGCCTTGAGACACCATGCATACACTCAACGGCTGGTTACAATAGAAAAGAAAGACTTGCGACATCTGTCAAATTAATGAATTTCATCTGGGAAGTAGTGAAGATATTTGGATTATTTGGGTTGTATTAGTTGAAGGGTGGTGAACAGGGGGGGGGGGGAGCGAGTCTGAATGTCAGCGTGTAGAGAGGCAGGTAGGTAGACGACAACATCTTGCCAAAGCAGAATTGATTTTTGCAACGAATCGTTTTTGAGGGGTGAATGTTGGGGATGAGGGGGTTGGGGTTGGTTTATGATTGGGGGATCTCAGAGCGTACCGATTGTTGGTTGGGCCAAAAGGACTAGGAGGGGTACAACGGAATGCTTGCACGGTTTCAGTCAAGTCCGTTCCTGCGGGAAAGATAGATTTCACTTAGATGTACATTATTTATTGGCGTGCCAGACGGCTACGGTAATCAATATATGTGCTTTCTGTGGGACTCACTATCTATTACTATACAACCACAATTAGGCAGGCAACTGAGCGCGGCGTATGTCATTAGCTTGTCTATGCGAGGTCGATTCAGGTGACGGTCGCTGCAAATAAATTATTTCTCCAGAACTCATTCAATAGAACACCACAGCGATAGGAGAGATATGAAGCAGTCCAACTGTGATTGCTTTTGAATCGGAATAGTCGTGATGCTGCTCATCAACAAAATATGTTGATTATGATCAATACGATTTACAATAATTGAATTATTAATCAATTTAATTCATTACACTGAAGACAGAATTACTTTTATATATTTATTTATTCAAAGAGATTTCAACAAAACTTATGAACGAAAATACAGATCAATTAATTAACAAAACAAAACACATCCTCAAAGACAGTGAAGAAAGGTACTTGAAAGAAATACACCCAGCTGCACCTACACTTCAAGACCTAACTAAACTCCACAAAGAAAATACACCAATAAGACCCACCACCAACTACAGAACTCCTCCAGCATACAAATTAGCAGAACGAATGGAATCAGAACTAATCCAATAGAAGAAATCCAATAGCAGTCGATCAGCACCCATCATACATAAAAAATAGCTTAGATCTTCTAAACCAAATCGAAGACATCCACATTCCATGCAATTCCACTTTAGCTTCATATCACATAAATAATTTATACACCAATTTTCCAGCAAATCAAAATGAAACAATATCCATGATTAAAAACATTCTAGACAAAAAAAAAACAATCCACCAGAAAACACCATAGAACTAATAGAAATACTGAATGTTATCACAACACAGAATTACTTCTTCCACAATGGAAAATACTATTCAGAGAGAAGGCACAATATCTTGTATTCTAGCAGAAATATTTCTCCAGTACATGGAAGAAACCAAAATACTAAAAACAAACAGAGAAAAAACAATATACTGGAAAATATATGTGGATGACATAATACTGCTCTACAGAGGGTAGAGTAGAAGAAACCTACAATTTACAGAAGAATATGAATGTAACAACAGCTTGAACTTTCTGGATTTCACAATAACAAAAATGAACAACAAACCAAAATTCAACATCTTCAGAAAACCTACAATGACAGATACCCTCATACCATTGCTCCTCTTCAGGAGTGAAATTCATCCCACTTCACTATGCCAAAAAACGTAAGTGATTTACTAAATTTATACTGAAATACAAGTCGTTTTCTACTATAAAGGGGAAATACAGGCACATTTCCAAAACGTCCTTCTTAATTTCGAAAAAATAACACAAAACAATCAAAGGTTATATTCAAGTTCACTATTGCTAATCACAAATTTCCACTTCCTAATAGAGAAAACTATTAATTATCAAAGAATTTAGAGCCATATCTGGGTGGATAGTAGGTTGTCAATATTTCAACTCTAAAATATGTTCTTCTACAAGTAGATCAGCCTGATAAAATAATTCTCCATTCTTGAGAAGTGAAATGATAAATTCTCACTCACTGTGACAGTCGTCTTAGTTTGCACCAACTATCAATAAGCTACATTTTTGAACAGCTTTACCCATGAATAGAATTCTCGTGGAGGAACGACAGATATACATTGTAGTCGGAAAAGATGAATATAATATCCAGGTGCTCGATTAAGCCACTCAGTAAACCATTATACACAAAAGAATTCATAAAGAGAAAGAGAGATGGAGAAAGATAAGGGATTGAAAAGCAAGGAAGAAATTGCGAATCGAACAGAAGAAGACCATTAAAGAAAGATTAAGCATAAAATCGCAGAAAATATAGGCTAGAGTAGAATAATATAAAAGCAGGAAGATAAGAAGCTATAAGTCTCTATCTATTCTGTTATTGGAATGAAGTAACGCACTTGGAAATAACAATGCTGAATATGTCCCTGAAGAAACCTTTTCGCTTCAGAATTTGAAAATATGTATCTCGAAAGCGCATTTCATCTCACAAGTCACCACAAGCTTTTTCTTATTACTTGATCCCAGTGCTAGAAAGAGACCAAGATTCTTCATCATATCGTAATAGTTGGAGAAGAAAAGTTGAAGATTTGACAGTTCACCAGTGAGTGTATCAACCAACAGGTGTTGGTTTTAGTATAGCACAAACTTTATTTTATGAAACCAAGTTCGAATAGCTAAACTTTGAATCAGCTTTCTAATAAGCTCTACTTCAATTGCTACCTATTTGATACCTATTTAGATATCTTATCAATAATTATTGGCCACTCTTCAAGAGCAGTCTAATTAGCTCACTTCATCACTCCTTGAGATCGAATTACTGATTCTACTTTGATTTAGAATAAAATAATTAGAACAGCAACCACCTAGGAATCATCTTCATTACAAGCAGTGAACAATAGTTATTGTAAATATAGTAATTTTCTAATAAGAGAGGAGCGTAAATTGTTTGATTGATTTATAATAACATAATATTGTATTACTTGGTCTAAAAAGACCGATTGCATACATATCGAATTACAAAAAGTATGCAATTACTGTACAATATAATATGAATGATGCAAATGAAAATAAATGAGTTTGATCAGAACAGAGAAAAAGAATGAAAAGTTTATTTTCGTCTAGAAACTTGCCCCTGACCTAGATCAATCAGAATCCATCGGAATATCGAGGAATCATCAGTTATCTGATCTTGAAAACCACGGTTAAATCGGTTTTCGTGTGTTTTTAACGTCATAGAACTGGAATAAACAGTGCATTTTCGTCTAGAAACTTGCTACTGACCTAGATCAATAAGAATTCATAGAGCATGAGCCTGTTGCACTCACCCAATATTTTTTATTATTGTTGAACAATGTGCATTGCCGCATTTAGCAGTTCAGCGCCCCTAGGCCTACAAACCAAAAAGCGCCCCCTCCCCCAACACTTGAACTCCTCCCCTCCCGACACCCCCATCCACCATACACATACATTATTTTCCTCATAACTGTTTTAGATTAAAGAAATATAAAAGTTATATGCTAACAACTTATTAGAACATCCTGATTATTCTTGATGATATTGTACCCACTGTCAAAAGTTATTAGGATGGTGTGTAGAATAACTAAAAAAATTTAATTTTTTAGTAACTTCTCTATTAACCGTAGAATAATACAATTTATGATGGACCAGCATTCACAAAGTATGAAAATAATAAATAATTACATTGCGTTAGTAATAATAATAATAGTAATAAGCATCTTTATTATTTTCTACGAACAAAAACATCATCATGAAGCCATCATATTATAAATATTATTACAAAATACAAAACAAATTTTAATTCAACATGATTTTAAAATAAATATTTCAAAAAGACATCACTTTTGGCATAACCTGGAAGGTCGTCTGTCAGGAGCCACTATTCTAAGGGTATTTAAAATACATAATTCAATACGGTATATTGTGATCGCTCAGTAGGCAACTCCTTTTCACAATCAATTGTTGATTAACGCTTATTGATAACTTGAAATAATAACAAACGATCATTTTAGAACATCTCAACAACAAGCAAGTGGGATATAGATAGATAAGTTAAAAACGAGCGAATAAATAAAATTGATAATAAAAACTCAAAAATATTTTCATTGCTTATAAGAAAGATGATGAGAGAACTTCTGAAATAAACAAACATTCCTAATCGTTTCATGTCTATTCAATAATCAAATTCTCTTATTAGTGTCTCTCTCAGTTTTATAGCATCTTGCACATAGCGTGCCAGTTTCCACCAATCTTTCCCGTTTAGCCATTCAATTATTTCATTGTCACTTAATTCACGCTTCCCTAAAAAGACAGTTCGGGCTTGCCTTAGAATAGGACACACTCCAATAAAATGTTTAATATCTTCTCTCTGTCTCGTATTGCACATTGAGCAAGTCCACTGCCCTTCCTCTCTTCCATATCCGAAATTCAAATTGAGCAGAGCACCTCTCTCCTTCACTATAAAACTCATCATGTTCCTGTCTAATCGTGACTTGAGATAGCTCTTTCCTTCATTAAGGTCTAATTGGTGGTAAATGCCATGGAAACGCGCTGCAGTTGCACTGAGCAAACAATTCTCCTTCTTTTCCACTTGCATTCTTCTCTACATATGCTCGAGTTCACTTTTGTATTCGTATCGTATCGATTCACCAAACATTGTGCCAAGTTGCATCCATACTCTACATCCCAACGCATCCATTCACTATAACATGATATTTTTCGTTCAATAATTTTATCAGTCAAATGTTTTGGTAATCGAAGCCTACCTAGTCTGACAACTTTGGCTACATAATCAACATGCATTTTCATATCATATAAACTCATTGATTTTATATCCAGTTCAAGCTGTAGAATGTAATTAGGTGTAGATCTTGGTAGCATTAACAGTTTTTTAACAAAAAATCTCGGCAACGACTCTGGCACCTCACAGTTTTTGAAACCCCACATTACGTTGGTATTGATAATGTAAATGTAAATCTATTATATAAACTTGATAAGTAATCATATTTTAGATGACTATGAATCATATTTCATAACACTGTGAATGTCGGTAGCTAAAAATGGTAAATTGATATTGTTAGATATTTAAAGTTTAGTTAGAATATTTTCTTCTGAAGATAAATAAATATTTTCTGCTAGCTGCACAAAAATTTTTCAATCGCTTGATCATAAATTTTGCGCCCCCCAAAAATTTTGCGCCCTAGGCCTGGGCCTTGTGGGCCTAGTGGGAAATGCGGTACTGACAATGTGTGTTTCTTTATTGATCAACGAAATAGGAACGAATTATTCGAACAATTATGAGCTTCATGAGCAAGTTATTTTGTTTCAGGAATCATGTGATTTACACTCTTTTCTCTGTTACGTTTAGTTAACTATTCAATAAAAACGTTATAACTATCATTGGGAAACGTAATCCAATTGAAAAATAAGAATTCTTTGTTTTCAAAGAGCGTATTTCCCTCATAGTTGGTATAGTATGGTACAGTTTTCATGAGCTTCGGCAGCCAACAGTTCGCGACTCTTGAAAACATAGATAAGAATTGCAATCATATGATATTATTTAGACTTATATTTTTAATCTTGTTTACTTATTCCATTATTGTTTTATCCACATTGATAATGGGCTGAATGTCCCGAAACATGTTTGTGCATTAATAATTTTAAAGTTTTTGAAAGGGTATTTGATTCCCATTTTATTTTTCGATTATTTTAAATAGCCCTAAGTTTTAAAGTTTAACTTTCACATAGATAAGAATTTTGAGAGTTGGTAGAGAGGTGACTCAAAAGTAAAAAGATGGTAAGATGTTAGTGCTTCAAGTGATAAGATGATGGTGCTACCATCAAAAATCTGAATCAAGGAAAAATTAATAAACTGTTTCTTTAAGTGTCAGAAGCAATTGAAATTCGCACCTTGGTTTGACGTCTACGTCATTGGCAAATTAACATCATTCATTCTTCATTGTCAAGAGCTCTTCAACTTGAATAAAAATAATTGAAAAATACATATTGATATTAATGGCTGGATTAATCAATCAATTGTTAATGAAATATTGGTAGTATTCAGTATTTCTTCATCTCTACGTATTTCAAATCCGAATTAATACTTCAATTCTAGCCAAAATTATTTTAAAGAGTTGTTTCAAATTTTACGGCTCCCTGCATCTACTTCACGTGCTTAGTGACTGTTGACTCGATTCCAATCCTTTTGGGCTTTCATTTATTGCCGACCAGTGCTTCTTTATTTGATCAATTTATTGTGTCCTCCAACTTTCTCTCCAGTTCTATTTTCTCTCACTCTCCCTTGTCCCATGAGCCAACTGAATGTGTACTCTGTTTCTGAACACTTAGTACCTATAAAACGTCTTTGATGATATTGACAATGCAATGATCTAAAATTTATTCATATCAGTGTTTCCAATGATTTCAACCCACAAATCTCCACAACAATCCTATGATACAATAAAAATCTTTGGAATTCAATCATACGTTTGCAATTTGTGTTTTATCTAGATTAGCTTGATGTATCTATGACATATCGGCACCCAGATACCCATGTATCATGAGTCGAGCGGCACCAAGAGTCCCAGGCGCATACTCTTAAGATACCCTGACGGATAAAAGTGTATAAGGTAAATTTTTCAATATTTGAAGATTTCCTTAATATCACTTATTATCATTGAGTGATGTGGATTCCAACTTAAGAATAAAGAAAACTATGAGTTATCAGTGAATTAAAGAGTCAGTTGCTCAAAAATAAATTGATGTAAACTTTGTTTCAGAATTCAGAGAAAACAGTTAATATGAAATGCTTTAAAATGTGTGCATCTGAGATACATGAGTATGCACTCTATCGTGTATTGGACCTGATTAAGGAAATGTGGAAATGCTAACGTATAGCAATACTCTCAAGCAATCAATTTTCAATTTTTGAATCTAGGCTGGCTGTAATCTGATGAAAAATAACCAGGTACTTATAATTATAATTATTGATAAGTTTTCAAAACTTGAGCCAATCACAAATCAGTAAAAACTAACAAAAGTTATATCAACCTTACTATTTTTTTTCTTTAAACTTACTACTTCTTTTCAGTGGTATCACCAATTGATTGTATCTTTTTGCTTCACAAAAAATCACGCTAATGTTAATTATTAGAAAAATGTTAGATGAATGTGGCAGACACAATGATAAAAATATCAGTTGGTAAGTTGGGAATTGTTAGATTTGGTGAAAATTTGAGTTCTACAGTAGGATAGTGATTTCCAATTCTGAAGTTTTTCCGTTGAGAAAGTAAATAAATTGATGGAACAGTGTTTGAATTTGGAGACAAAGATGTTAGTGGAGAAATAGAGTAGTAAAGGAAAGACAAACATTACCGTTGGCTGTATAAGTTGTAGTGAGTGTGAGGCCGGTCATAAGAAGCGGAACATGAAATACAGTCATGACAGGACCGACAGATGCAAATCGTTGAGACGGGATGAAGAGACGACGAAGGCAAAGAAAAAAGAAGAAAGGAGCATGTTCAACAAGCCACACCACATTTATTATTTGCAAGCAGGTATATTGACGTTGTCGAGCATATTATATTGCCGGGTCAAAATAGTTTAGGGGACCCAGAGTTGCTGAATTATTTCACCGGTGTAGGATGGTGTTTCAATTGCGGCTCTACAGCCGTAAAAAGCTGGCAGCTGCCTGACTCCTGCACGCGTGACGATCCCTTGAGACGACCAAAGCCCCTCCCTCACAACCCGAGGCCCCCCCCTTCACTACTTGTCCACTGCTGGCTCACCCTGGACCGACCACCCTTACAATTCACTCCTTCGACTTCTTATTCTTGATTCTATTATTGTTCTTCCATCTCTTTGCCTTCTTTTGCCTTCTCTTTTCTCTTCCCAACTTTTCTTTTCCTTCTTCCTCTTCTTTCTCTTTTCCTTTTTCTTCTTCTTCTTCATCATTTTATTTATTTATTTACATTGCTGTCTTAGGCTACGGCCACATGGGCAGCTTTTTGCTGCAAATTTTGTCAACACCTGTGAAGATGTTCCCAACTCGTTCAAATTTTAATAAAAATCATGTCATAAATTTGTACAATGAAAAGAAATGTTTCATCCCTTCTCAATTTTGAAATAATAATGATAGAATTTTTTTTTGACCAGATTCCAATTAAAATTACGTCATAATTTAGTACTCAATTTCGTATCAATTGAACCGCCAAACAAAAAATTTTTACCCCTTCCCATTTTAGGGTAGAAGTCATTGAAAAGGGGTGACTGGACCCCATCCTGAGCCAAATACCAAAACAAAGCTAGAGTTTTAAATTTATTCAATGTTTTGTACAATATTATTTCAATGATAGCAAATCAGCTCATATTGCTTAACGTACTCGCCTACTCGCCTCTCACCATTTCTCAGCTGTCTGAAATGAAACTGAAATCTCAACTAGCTGCTGCTGAGAAAAATGAATCGTGACCTATTCGTTTGCAGCAAATATTTGCAGCACTTTTATGCTTGCCAGGCCGCACCAGCTGATTTTCTATCATAAAAATAATAATAAATTCTAGCTTTGTTTTGGTATTTGGCTCAGGATGGGGTCCAGTCACCCCTTTTCAATGACTTCTACCCTAAAACGGGAAGGGGTAAAAATGTTTTGTTTGGTGGTTCAATTGATACGAAATTGAGTACTAAATTATTGCGTAATTTTAATTGGAATCTGGACAAAAAAAAATTTATTTCATCATTATGTCAAAATTGAGAAGGGATGAAAAATTTATTTTTATGGTACAAAATTACTCAAATTTAGAACTATATTATTGCATGATTTTTACTAAAATTTGAACGAGTCGGGAACATCTTCACAGGTGTTGACAAAATTTGCAGCGAAAAGCTGCCCATGTGGCCGTGTCCTTACATTCATTTATACAATACATCAATAAAAATCCACAAGAATAAAGAGTACATTATTAACACATTGAAAGTTACGGAAAAAATCATTACATGAGTTACTGGTAACAAAATAATGTATAATACAGAAAAAAAGTATAATACAGGTGGAAGTGTCAATAGAGGGAGAAAACAGTTGATATGAAATGCTTTAAAATGTGTGCATCTGAGATACATGAGTATGCACTCTATCGTGTATTCTACTTTGCATTGGACCTGATTAAGGAAATGTGGAAATGCTAACGTATAGCAGTACTCTCAAGCAATTAATTTTCGATTTTTGAATCTAGGCTGGCTGTAATCTGATGAAAAATAACCAGAAAAATAACTTCTTCTTCTTTTTCGTTTGTGTTCATCCATGTTCTTTCAATCCATCTTCTACTTCTTTTCTCCTAACCTTAAATCCTCACTTTCTCTTCTACTTCTCCTATCATCGGTCTTTTTCGTCTCTTTTTTCTTATCTTCTGTTTCTTCTTTATCCTATTCTCTACTCTTTACTACTCTACTCTTATTACTTACTATACTCTTTATTCTCTACTCTCATACCCTACTCACTAAGTCTTGCAAGTCCGTTCCTCCTTTATTCATTTATCTGCATCGAAAGGTCATCTACCGCTGTTTAATTTCACTCTTTTTTCCAAGGCTTCTTCCTTATCTGATCCTACCTTTTCCCATCCCGCCCCACATTATCTCCTAAGATATCCCCAAGTTTCACATATTCACGTTTTGTCTTCAAACGTATTTTTATCTACTTGATCCTACGTTTCTCTTCTTATCCTCTTCTCTTCATCATTCTTCGTCCCTACCCACTTCTTCCATTTGCCTTTCCCTCATCTTCCTCGCCTCCATTTTCCTGAAAAATCTTTTTCCCTACACTTCTACCCCTAAACAGACCCCGAGCATATTTATCATAAACATTTTCCGAAATGATTACGGCTGTATACGATCTCACTCACCGCCAATGCCCGAACTCGGATGATGGGAACCCTGTTCTACGTCGTAATTCCTGTTTTTCAACTTTATTCAACGGGAATCGCACTGAAGTTTGAGATTAAGATCTCGAGTCTATTGGTCAACTCTAACTGTTCCTTTGACATATTTCTAACGCGAGTGTTAACTCATAAGGTGCTAACTTCCATTCAACATATAGGCTACATAACAAGGCCACGGTTACACTGGAACATTGTTGTATTTTCAGCGTCTGCAATAAATAATATAAGGTAGGTCGATTCGTGCTGATCGTTCGCAACAGCTGATTCTTTCGAAAATTTGGAAGAATTTGAATCGAATGTTTCATGGTGAATCTATAATCCCGATCTGCACTCCTTTTTCTTTTAAAAAACAAGCTGTAAATCTTCATGAGATATGGCCGAGGTTTTGAATTTTTATGGGTTGATAGCTGTTTTTTCTATTTTTTTCAACAAGTTGGCAGCTTCTTTCCTGACATTTCGGATTTTTATTATTTATTGAGTTTTTCCGATTATTGTTTGATTAATAAATGACATCAAATGAAAGCTTGGATACTTACGATATTTACAGCTGAAAACAAGGTTTTGACTTATCAGATCAGATTATACAGCCAAAACGATAAAAACTAAGCGCTCTTTCAATTTTCACGCCCGTTCAATTTTCTGGGGTTCGAATGTTAGCTTCTGTGATCAAACAAAAATTTGGGTCAATTCATCATCCTTCTTGCATAATAATTGAAGATAATCATAAGCATTATCTTACAGCTTTCAACAAAGTCATTTTTTAAATATTATTTGTTTTCCACTTTGATGATAGGTATAATTAATATGTTACCATTTCATCATATAATTCACGTATCATTCACCAACTCACCATAACCTTGGCTTTAAATAGCCTACTTGTTTCTGAGATAAGTTGCATCCAATAGATAAATGAAACTTCTACTTGAACTGTCAATTACAATTCTGCTCTCTAATCAATTCTTGAAAATTTCACACATTCAATTGGCTTTGAAATGGAGTTGTACATTTGTATTCTTTCAGGAGTATTGTTTCTTCTTATCTCTTCCATCTCCGTTGAGTCTTTATTCTGGCTATTTATATGACTAAGTCTGTTTGAGTTTGTGAATGAATCATAATTTTCAATCTCATTCATCAGATCTTCTGTGGTATCGATATTTTCCTTATCTAATCTACTGGGTGTTTCAGGAGAAATGTGCAATATTTCTCAGGATGATTCCTTACACCAAGTAGAAGAAAGAGTTCCATGGCACCAACCCCCAAAAACGCTTTGTTACCGAGATAACAATGGTGGAAAATTGAGATTTTTCAAAACATAGGCTATTAATTTTTCTCATTTCTTAGAGGCTTCACTCAGGGTCAAAAATAATCAATTCCTATGTAAAATTAGCTGAGGAATTCAATGGAACGAGTTTCAAGTTTTTAACTTCAACGGTTATTGAGATAATTGGAAAAATTGCTAAAAACCCGCCATTTTTCAACAATAAGGGTTATAACTAATTACGGAATCATAAATTTGTATTTTTTATTGATGGGAGTTGAAGAAAGTCGGATTCTTGAGAATAAGTTAAATGGTGGCGATTGTGTAAATCTTACCCAAATCTCAGGAATAGTGATCGAATATCGAAAAATTGACAAAACATAGCACAAGTGATAAATTTGTGTATAGTAGTGATTTTGCGATTTTCGATCGCTATTTCTGAGATTTGGGTAAGATTTACACAATCGCCGTCATCCAACTTTTTCTTTAGAATCCGACTCTCTTCAACTTCCATTAATAAAAAATACACTTTTATGATTCCTTATCCAGCTATAACCCTTATTGTTGATAAATGGCGGTTTTTTAGCATATTTTTTCAATTATCTTGATAACCGTTAAAGTTACAAACTGGTTTCATTGAATTCCTCAGCTTATTTTTACATAGGAATTGATTATTTTAGAACCCAACTAAAAACTCTAAAAAATTAGAAAAATTCATATATTTTGAAAAATTTCAATTTTAAAAAGAAGAATCAGCCTGAGAAGTATTGCACATTCCTCCTGAAACACCCTGCTTTTTGAATAAGAACTGGTAGTCTCACAACAATATGTGAGTTGCTAGATTCATCTGTCATAGTTCTCTCACATTCAAGCAATAATCGTTCCTTCTTCAAAGTATAATCAAGCATAATTAACCATAATTATCAATGTATTTGAATGAATATGCATATCTTACATTTGACCACCCTTTATTCGAAAAGGTTTGGAGAAATGTTTTTGACCACAAATTCCAATTTTTCAATCAAAATTTATATTTGTTGAAGTATACCAATTTTCAGAACTCTCTTCTAAAAATATTCTTAAACATGTTATTTTTTCTTCATCATAGTGGATATTGTAACGGATACATTCTTTCTCAAAATCTTCCAGCCAGAATTTTGCATTTTGTCCAATTTTCCCCAAAAATTTTTCCAAAACAAATTCCTATCAATATCAATTGAAAATTCACTCTTACCTTTCCAGGAATTTTTTTTAATTTTTTTGTAATAATTATAACAACGGGTCCAGTTTTCGGTATGTTGAACAAAAAAATCGAAAATCTTCAGCACTTATTCTTTAAAATAATTGACGGAAGATTTTAATTTTTACTTTAGAAAATCGATTTTAATGTCAATTATAATATAAATCTTGATCTGTACGTAGATGAGCGTTCAATGATTCTACACTCAGCTCTGCTGTTATTTTGATAAACAACATTCATAAATAAGTCTCTCAAATGGTTAGAAGAAAGAAGCGGGAATGTAGAGCGACCAGCTTCTCACATATGCATGAGAATCTAGCAATAATCTTTTGTTAGATTCTAAAAAAATCCAACAGAAGCAGTGGCAAAAACATTTTTTGAGGAATCATAATAATATTCAGAGAACTTTTTGTTTCGAAATAAAAATATTGATCTCTAGAAGTGTGTAAAAATTCAGCAATAGGCTACGATTTCCAGTAACTTTTAAGAATATTAATATTTTGTAATATTATGGAATTCTGATAATATTCAGCCGTGATAGAATCTCTTTCTCTTCTCGGAAGCAGACAACAATTTCTTTCGAACTTATTGAAAGTTGAGGCCCTGTTCCAGTCCCTGGAAGTTGAGGCATGAATGTTGTAAAGAGATGAAATTTCTGCTCCCTTTCGCAGGTATCCTTTTGTTGCTTTTCTCGCGGATAACATTGAGTTGAATGCCAATAAGGAAAACTCGCCAAAAACAGGAGATTCCAGTAAGCTTTCTACAGTGAGAACCTTTTCCCCAAAGTCGATGTTGAATTTCGTACTGTCGCATATTAACGCTTCGCAGAGTTTATGAGTCATCATTATTATGATGAATAATTTGAATTTTTCACTTAGTCTTGCAAGGTTCTTAAAGTTGAAGTCAGAAACCAATTCCAATTATTATTCTGGCTTGTAATCTGTAAATAATGTAGAAAAGACCTCAAAATTGCTCTCAATAAGCATTTCAAAAACCATTTGCTATCTAGATAGGCCTATAAAAACTATGATTGTGATGAATAGACATCACTTAGGATTTAAAATATAATTTATTTCTGTAAATCTCAGAATTATTCAGTAAAATAGAATCATCTTTGAGAACAGCGTTTCAAAGCTAGAGGTTGAACGTTTGTTATTAAATTTAACTGGCGTCATTTGTCAATGCCATAGTGTGCGTGTTGTTTTGGTCAACAAATCTGTAAACTTTTAAGATAACGACCATGGGAATCTCACGTCTTGACAATCACCAATCACTACATATACCAGAAAATTTGTATCTCTTTTGGTCATTCTTTCGTCTGTAGGGACTGAGTTAGTTCCCTACTTTCAAGAGGAGGATACGGAGGCTGAAATATTATTATCGTTGGATCTGTCGCAGTTCGGGCAGTATTAAATATCTTACGGTATTAATGATTCAGTTTTCGGAAATCCTTTTTCTTGAAGTAGCTATCTTGATTATTTAACTTAACTATTAACTTTCGGTAGTGTGTGATTGCCAAGCGGGGATCCATCTAAATGTTGGTCTATTTTTCTATTTTATTAACAAAACCACATAATAATAGCAGTCAAGCGAGTTTTCCCCTTAATAATGTTATAACTGTAGCAAATATCTTAATATTGTATTTAATGTTTTACTAATAATATACTAAATAACAAATGTGTAAATGATCATGAGTCAAACTATTTTATTTGAGTAAAAGTGATTATATTTGTTTGTTTATTAATCATATATTCTTGTATTTAACACAAACCACCCTTACATGATATAGAGAAAGAATCGGGTGAAGTTCCCCCCAATTCAAGGGGGAATAAATCATCACATAGTAATTCTTTAACAGAGACCAAAAACAAGTAAAGTAGTGTGAGTGAACAATTTATATTTTTAATAATTTATAATTTTGAACAATACAATGAGATTGGAACACAGACTCAAGTCCAAAACGTTTTTTTTCCAAAATTTGATTAGTTGATTAGTCAAGGTTATAGTTTTGAAATAATGCAAATAGTGCTTATTGGAAGCAAGCATGAGTTCACACTTTAAAATCAGATTATACTTAAATTTATCATAATATATTGTACTGTATATAACTAGTTGTATATTTTCCATTAGTGAAAATTAGTATGTTTTACTTGACACCATTAATAAATGGCTGAGCTTTATTATCACTAAACTGTAACTTATCATTTACTAATATTTACTTAATTTAACAAAGTAAACAAGTTTAACAAGTGCAAAATAGTATAATCAACAAGAGATTTTATTATCTGGAAAGATTAATCAATTAAAGTTGAACTAAATTGGAAAAAGCTCACAGTATTATAAAGTTGATGCGTTCTATGTTCATGTTCAAGTTTTCTATTAATTTAACGCCCGTTGACAGAACATTCAACAAACCCCGAAATTCATCACACTAATCAAACATTTTATGAACCAAAGAGTTTCGGGCACTGGCGGCTCGATGTACATGAAACAGGTGAAGTGCCCGTATATTTTACTGTACAGCATTTCACCTGTTTCGTGGGCACGAGCCGCCAGTGGTTTCGGGTTGATACTATAGAAGGCAGCTACGAAGATTTACTGAGGGATAAAACTTTTGTTACAGGCTATTTTGAGTCTGTAAGCCATTTCACGAGCAGATTGATTTTGACCCGAGCATAATCAGTCAAATACCTAGTAAGGAAGGATGGAATCTCATAGGTTGTGTGGCCGTATTCTTGTAATATGCTAAAAGCTGCTCCAACCCTAGCTCCTGTCCTTATGTCCCAATAGACATAAACATTGGATTTCTCATTGGTATGAGTTACCGGATACACCACATCATATCACACGTTGGCCTTTTTATTGCTCCTTCAAATATTCCAAACGAGCGATCCCAAAACTTTTCATTGCCAAACCAACATCCCCATGCCACATATGCTTCTATAACTTCTTCATATGTTATTTCCACCACATGAAATAACATATTTTCGACTCCACCGCGGGAGTTTCTCGTTTTGATCTGGGAAAATAGTATCCTAAACGATCCAGAACTGTTCATGCACACACATCGGAATAACAGTTTAGAAATAACAGAAATTCGACTCAATTAAAAGGATTCTCTGTTCAAAAAGAATATTTCTTCATCACCAATGAGCACTCATACGTTGAGTGTAATAATTCATAATGACATACAGTATTTATAATACACGTTTTAGAGCTCTGAATGGAACTAGTAAGGAAATCAGTTTTGATATGATAAGACATTCTATTTCCATATCAGTCTCCAACTATTCCTCCTCCTCTATCTCCACTCAGTTCACCGATTGTTCGGAGTGAATTCAATTTTTCGGAGAGAATTTTCTAGGTGTTTGTTGAATTCTCAATTATTCAGGCGTGATACAAGTAACAAACTGCCCAAGTCACGTATATCTGAGAAAATAAATGAGTAGAAATAGAGCACTATTATAGTCTGTTCAAGGAATGAAGACATTCTGGCAAGATGGGAAAATGACTCCAGCTCGGTCGTTATTGGTTCATAATATTGAATTGAGTCTAAAATCGTGGAACAGAATGTTTTCTACAACTTGAGACCAAATTCATAATTTTTGAACCAATATTGACCGAGATGGAGTCGTTTTCCAATCTTGCCCAAATGTCTTCTTTGCTTGAACAGACTATAATAGTGCTCTCTTTATTTTCTCAGTTATTCGTGTCCTAAGCTGTTTTTACTTATATCACGCCTAGGTATTGATTATTCAACACCTAAAATATTGAACTCACTCCGAACACTCGGAGAGTAGAACACACTATCAGAGTAGTATTCGACTATACTATTAATTATAGAAATGCGTGTCAATTAATGCATAGTATAGAGTTTAAAAATGATGAGAGAAGAATGAAAAGGAACAGATCGAGGAAATTTATAGAGGGAGATGAACTTTAGGAGTGGAACAAATTAGGAGGGAGACAATGTAAGAAAAAGTGTAGGAAGTGATGAGTAAAACATATTCAACTAGTCACAAGCAATTAACTGAAGAGGCCGGCTACCACGATCATTAGAATGTGACTCACATTTCCATTGCATGAATGGAAGTAGTTCGGGAGGGCCATTCTACACTGTCATTCAATTATCGTCGAGTACACACTTGTGGGCTTTCTTCCCACTAATTAAAAGTACTTGCCAACAATGAAATGATCATGAATTATGCTCCGTTTAATTGCTCACTCTTGAACACGAACTCTGAAGCCGCCAAGGAGAAAAAATGTCTCGAACCGAGCTCTGAAATTATTATACTTCGTCCGCAGTATTCCTTGTACCCTCGAGCATGCCTACATTAAACATTCCACCTCGTAAGATGGTTTACAGGAAAAATTATATGCTTCCATCTTCTTGAAATATATAGAGAACCTTGCAATTTGAGGATTTCAATAGGTTCAGAAAATCAGTTGAAGATTATTCGTGTATTCATATTTCTCTATGGAATGTGTTGAATTTTCCAATGACCTCTAATATGGGATTAGATTAGATTAGATTAGATTACTTTATTCAATTAGATAACAAAATTCGGCTTAGATTATACATTGTAATATAAATGAGTAAAACAAAATTATCCTATAAATTTCACAAAATAGAGACTTCTAGTAAAAATACGAAAAACGAATGAATGCAAAATTTATACAGATTTTAAATTGGAGGTTATGCAAAATGAATAAGGAGTGTAAGTTATCTAAGTGAAAAGGCGAAGTTTAGACATATATATGTCCATTCTTGGGAAAGGATAATAAGGTTATCCTTTCCATCAACACTTGGCCTTAAGTTGAGAATTCATAACAAGCTATTAGAATTACTAAAGATAGTAAGAAAAATTATTATAGCATTCAAAAAGTAGATTTAAATGAACTAATACAATATTAATCAATAATTGAATCATATTATAAGATAAGTAACAATAAAAATGATTGTGGTAATGGTAATGGAAATGGGTAATAATATTATGAATTGAGATAACTCAAAGTAAAATTATTTACAAGTACATGGCAGTGAATGAAAAATATGCTATGAATGACAAGAGCTGAGTTATTATTATAATAAAGGTTTGGATGGTGAATATGTGATGGTGGTGTACCTAAAATGGAAGTTGAATTTATAATTAAAAGTATGAGGAGAAAGTGAATATGGTGTGAAAATGAGAGTCGGATTTATTCAAGTATGTAATGGGTAATAATGAGGTGAATTATGGAATTTGTCATGTTGCTCTAGGTCTGGACATATTCGATCATTTTGTCAACAAGATGTTTTCTTAACTTCAAGATGAAGCTCGCTCGGCTCTCAATAGACCTAAGGGACGGCATTCCATGCACGGCAGCCTGAGACTAGAATGTAGATTGTAGTGCGGTGAATTGGAATCCTCAAAGTATTTTCTCCAGTTCTCGTGCGTGATACATCTATTCTCCTACCCTCAGAAACAAATTTAAAATCTTTTTTGAAATAATTAGGTTTACCATATTTTAAAATATCCCTGAAAAGCTTGACAATACGAAAAAGTCTCTGATCGGGTATCTTTAAGGTTGAGCTTGTAATATGTGCTTGGGTGATTCTTTCATGACGTTGGAGAGAGTAAACAAATCTTAAGCAATAATTTTGACAGCGCTGTAGTTTATCATTGAGTGTTACTGTCATGTCATTGAGTACAGAGTTACAATACATAAAGTGTGGGAAGATTAGTGATTTAACCAGCAGCAATGTGATATTTCTTGGTAGGATGTTTTGCAATTTCTTCAAGGAATGCATAGCTGAAAATACTTTTTTACATGTTTTATTAACCTATTCTGACCAGTCTAAATTTTTATTCATGATGATACCCAAGTTTTTAACAGAGCTTCAGTAAGGAATTTCATTACCATCGATTGTTATTTTCTGTATTGTGTTGAAGTTGATATTATTGATGAGGCGTGAGTAACCAACAATTATCGGCTGTGTTTTAGTGGGATTCAGTTTAAGACCATTTTTATTTGTCCATTCAAAAATTGATTTTACATCTTGATTAATTTTATCTATAGTTTCATTGATTTCAGTGATAGGGCAGCTAGCATAAATTTGAAGGTCGTCAGCATAGGTATGGAATTTGGAAAACTTGATAACAGTAGGAAGGTCATTTGCATACAAAGTAAAAAAGAGGGGACCTAAAATGGAACCTTGAGGAACGCCATGTTTTACATTTTTCCAATTTGATTTCTTATTAGCAACAGTTACACATTGTTTTCTGTTTTTTAAGTAGGAATTGAACCATACTAGTGTTTGATCACTAAACCCAAGTATAGCTAGTTTGTTAAGCAGAATTTCATGGTCAACAGTGTCAAAAGCTTTGGAGAAATCAAATAAGGTCAATACAGTGCATTTTTTCTGGTCCATAGCTAGCCTGATATCGTCAGTTTCACGTAGACGAGCTGTTTCAGTGGAATGAGATTTGCAAAAACCAGATTGAAAGTCATGAAGTTTGTTATTTTGTTCGAGGAATGCTACAACTTGGCCATGAATGGGTCTTTCAAGTACTTTAGAAAGGGCGGACAGAATGCTAATGGGCCTGAAGTCATCAACTTTAACAGGTGAGGCAACTTTGTTCAAGGGACGAACTAGGGCGAGCTTCCAATTATCAGGAAATTTACCATTTTCAAGAGACTTGTTAAAAATCAAAGTGATAGTTGGGAGAACTACATGTAACATTTTCTTTATCAAGTTAATAGAAATTTCGTCTGCCCCAGTAGCATTGTTGTGCATTTGTTGAATAGCTTTGAGTGTATTTTCTTCTGAAATAGGATTGAAATGAAATTTATTGTCAATAGGAATGTTTAAATTAGTAACTTGATTTTTCAAATTATTGATGTGATCACCAATCGTAGTTTTGTCACGTTGAGTTGAATGTGTGATAAAATGGTCATTAATGTCTTCCAAAGGTATGTCTATATCAGTTTCAGATTTGTGTTTACCTAGACCAAATTCTTCTATTCCACGCCATAATAATTTAGAGTCAAGTTTATTGTCTGTCATGAATGAGTTAAGATATCTGATTTTTGAATTACGTAATTGCTGCTTAACTTTATTTCTTAAACGTCGGTATTCAAGTAAACTATTCAAGTCAGATGTCCTCTTGAATTTTCTATGAGCTTTGTCCCTCTGTCCCATCATTTTTAAAATGCCGTCAGTCATCCAAGGTACTCGTCGTTTTCTGTTTATTCTTCTAGTCACATATGGTGCATGTTTGTCATATAAATCAAGAGTCAATTTTTCAAAAGATTCAACCATATCATCAGCTAAGGGCAATGCCTCAATTTGATGCCAAGGAGTTTGAGCTAAGTAGGTCAAAAAAGAAGTTTCGTCAAAGTGTTTAAAGTTCCTATAAGTAATAAATCTCTGATCAGGTCTAGGTGTCTTATGAGACAGTACACAATAGATCAATTCATGCCCAGAAATAGCTGGAACGGAGACCTGATCAAAGTGAACAACCTCATTTGGGTCACTAACTATTAAAATGTCGATAAAAGTATCAGATTCGTTTGTATGATGTGTTGGGTCAAGTGGTAAGATAGTCATATTCAGGCAGCGAAAAGTTGTTGTCAACTGATAATAGTCAAATTTGTGGTTAGTCATATTGAGATCCGTGTTCATGTCACCCATAACTGGAATACGACTGTAGAAAGGCATGAAGGATAGTAGGGCATTTTCAAAATCTAAGAAATGGCCTATTTTTGGAGGTCTATAGCATATTCCAACTAGTAATTTGTCTGAGCTACTAAAAGATAATTCAAGTAACATGAATTCTGGTTTAGCGGAGTATTCTTGTTTTGATGTTGTTAATATTTCAGTTTTTATTCCATCTTTAACAAATAGTGCAACTCCCCCACAAGCTTTATTTAAACGATCGTTACGGAAAAGATTATATCCACGTAATGCGACTTGCGAAGAGGGTATACTGGGCTTCAAGAATGATTCTGAAATACCAACAATATGAAAGTTTTGAAAACGAAAAATTGCTCTAAGCTCGTCTATATGACAGCTAAGGGACTGTACATTAAGATGGGCTGCTTTAAAGATCTTGTTAAAGGGCTTGAGTTCATTATACAGTTGAAATCCCGTGTCATTAAAATTATTATTATTATTATTATTAATTGAGAGCAGGCGAGCTAAGTTGTCAGTACGGGGCATCATTGAATTGACCAGCAAGCATAGAGGTAACCATAGAGCAGCCCATGACAGTGAGAATGATGATGATGATGATGATGATGATGATGATGATGGTGATGATACTTATTATAATTGGAATTCTAAAGTCTCTGAAGCAGGTCATCAGCGTCGGGCTGATAACTTCGGCTCCTATAGTATTATTTACAACAGATCACAGCTTTGTGTAGCGCACTTTTCCACATTGAACGAAGAATTGGTCACAATGGAGAGTTTTCTGGGCGTTCACTTAATCCATGTTTTGTACAAGGGTTTTAAAGAATCGCGATTTTTGATTTGTGTTTGATTTTTCTTTGGATTAGAAGATTCAAGACAGGAGGAGTTCGCTTCTGTTTGTAGCCATAGGGGTGGTAGGGGAAGACGTCTCTCGGGCCGGGGAATGGGTGAAGGAGCAGAAGAAATATTCTCAGGCCGCATTCCAAGAAAATCTCCGTGGTATGGGCTGCAATGAGAGAGCAAAACGGCAGAACAACAGCGAACAAAAATAATACAATGAAGGGGTTCTATGGTTATAGAGGGATTATTTTTGTTAGTAATATTTTATGATCAGAGGTAGCGAACTTACATTATATTAGTACTAGAATTAGTTACACTATTGGAAATCTGTAGATGCAATGGGGGGGATGGTGGAAGGTTTAGATGCAATATGATAAATACAGTATATTATAGATATAATAAGCGGAAATCGGATTAGTCCTATATGAGTGCAGGAATAGTTAACAATAAGGAAAGGGTACGGAAAGGATCAGTGGGAATAGCAGAATAAGAGAGGATGGTTAAGTGATATGAAAGATAGAGATAAGAGTGAGTGAGATGAAAACTAGATAAGAGATAGAGTGAGTACTGTGCAGTGACAATGAAAAGAGAGGTGAAAGAAGGAACGAGAGAAAGGACATGTCAAAAAGTTAGGGTGAGTAGTAGAGAATCGACTATTGAGTGATGGCGGGTGAAGAAGGTGGTGGAGGAGTGAGGTGAGAATGCACAGGTAGTTGGTGAATGCACAAAATTATGGAAATGGGGTAGAGCGAGCGAACAGAAAGAGGCTATTGTGTATGTGAGAAACAATTGATGGGTAGGTGACTGGTGGGATTAATGAGGCAAAGGCAAAGAATGACAGACAAGCAATAAATTTATCATGTAGAACAAAGATAGTAAGTGTAGCAACAACAATATATTGTAGGCCTGATATTCATTTCTGAGAATTCTAATTTAGGTTGATTAAGAGTTCCAGTTACCACAGTTCCAATAGTCATGCCTTATCAAAAAGTAAAATGTACAATGCGGCAACGAGTAGAGCTATAAGAGAGACGTTATAACAACATGAATTGATAATAATGTCACTATAAGAATTCGCAAGTGTCGGAAAAATAATATTATTGTTATTAGGACAAGAAAGATTCCATTTATTGTTAGAGATCATTGATTAGTCAGGGTCGGGCAGGTATGTACATAAGATAATATATATATATATGAGATTTGTTGTTATAATATTGACCTGAATCATCACCTGTGATATTAGATTATCTAGAACAGAATGCAAAATAGTATTCTAACAGAGTTGAATGCTATATTTTAATTTTCATCAATTGTAATTTTAACTGAGAATTAAAACTACTAACAGCGAAAATGTGTTTAATGCAATAATTATTGTTAAGATTGGAGTTATTGTGAAACAACTTTCGTAATTTAAAAGCTGAAATTATAATTCTATAAATCTACCCAGTATTATCGAAACAAATGGATATTTCATGTCACGAGAGAGCTAATAGATAAACTTTGAATCATGACTGGTTGAAGAGGATATGCTATGTAAATATAGTGGATGTGGAGGAATCGTCTTGCCTAATTTATATTTGTGGGCCAGCTATAGTTGTAATGAATTCATTAATTTAAATTTATTTGAATGAATTATATAATAAGTGAGCTCGCCCAGAATTTAGCTGTGTCCGATTGTGAGAAGGCGCTTATTATGAGAAGGTGCTCCATGCGCTCTGCCGTCCAGGTCCGCCGAGATGGACCCTCTCCAACGGCGAACTTGATTCTCCCGTCACTGGTCCACGCGTTCCGCACTCCGTATTTTGAGGCGGTAGCATTGAGAAGGGCCAAACAGTGGCGAGTCAAGTCCTCTCGGATGACGACGCCGGTAACCTTGAGTTGTCGCTTCGCCAGGAACACGCGCTGCCGTACACGGTAGCTGCTGAACCGGACTATGATGGGACGATGTAGTTCCGCCGCTGGTTGGGGGTTCTCCTTCTTTTGCGCGGGATCCTGAAGGCGTCCCACACGGTGCGACCGTTGAATATCTTCAAGAGAAAGATTGATGTCCAGTTTCTCCTGAACTAATTTCATGACGAGGTCGTCGGTGTTCTCTATTTGTTTTTCTGGGATGCCGAATATTCGAAGTGAAGTGCGACGCCCATATTGCTCAAGATCATCCATTTTGAGCTCGCATTCCCTTTCGACTTCCTCAAGTCTTTCTCTCAGAATTGTATTTTCAGACTTGAGGTCATCAATCTGAGCCTGAAAAGTCCGAAGAGCCTCTGTGACCGCCGCACTCACTTCCTCCCTAATTTTCAGCAGTATCTCCTCGGCGATGGCAGAGGTCGTTGCACCCGCAGCACCCACGTTGCAGGAACGGGTTACCTGCTGCGGTCGAGGAGTGGAAGGGTTGGTTTTGCCACCACGACCCATTGTTTAGAAAATGAAAGGACGAAGAAACCAACAACACAAGACACAAAAGCACAGGACACAAAAACGAAACACTGGTATGAACGCTATGAACACCACGTGGTAATAATGTTTTATCGATTAATTAATTAACTGTAATAAAAAATGGAAAAATGATTGGATGATGGAAAACTAGACAAAAAACTTCACACTTTGATAAAAATTTCTATCTAAATGCTGTGGAAAAACCCTACGAAAATATGTTATTTACAGGAGCCAAAGTTAATGTGTTCACTCGCTAACCATGACCGACCGAGATAGTGGGAGGGAGGGTTTCAGGAGACCTCCCCCAAATAAAAGGGGGTTCGGGGGACCACCCCCGGTATTTTTTCGAGTTATAGAGTTCAATAGCAAATAACAAATAGAGATTAATAGTTTAATTAACAAAGTAGAGTTTAGTGCCCTATTTCTGAGGATTTTTTCTTTTGCTTTTACCCATTCCTAGAAATCCCATTTCTTCACCACCAGAGGCTCTCTTTGTTCCATGCTCATCTCTCAATGGACATGTTCGGATTTAATTTTGCATTCTATCATAATCATTTAATTCCTTATACCTTATGTTCCATCACTAAAGAATAGGACCTATATAATGAGAAAAAATGGTCAACATTTTATATATGCTGTAAGGGGCTCGGTCAGATGATTTCGTCTGAGACCCGTGATTTCTGTCTACGGCCCTGAATCTGCACAGAACATTTCTTCAATAGACACAATTTTCACCCGTAGGCTATAGTCAACTGCTGTTACTCTGGTTTGCGCACAGGCATCTAGCCCATGTAGACCATTTCCGTATTTTTTTTATTATTACTTGAAAAAAACTCATCGCTTTTCCTCAAAACCTAGCCATTTACCTGTACATTTTACTACTAGATATTTCAGTTTCCCATGACAACTAGAGTATGATTCTTATTTTGTTTTGTATTGGAATAAATGATTACTTGATTTGATTTGTTTGAATACTATTGAAATAAAGAAATTTTGTCTATCTGTCTGTCTGCTGTCAACTAATGTCTTCTCGAAATTTAGGACTCCTTTCGAATTGAGTTAAGTTTTTGCATACAATCAGAATAAAATTACAGATTCAAGCTGTTGGGGAGAGTGAGATTTTTTTTTGTATTTCTGAGTCCAAGTAAAGCTCTATTTTCCAAAGTTGAATAAACATACAAATTTTTCAAGATTCAATGCTGTTCAACTCTCAGCAATCAGCACTTTTTGGTCACCACTTGAGCAGTCACTTAACCATTATCTACAAGCCAATGCACTTATGGCGGGACCATAATGGTAGGCGGGGCTAAGCCCCACCAATAATTCAGCCAAATTGAAAAATTGTGAATTTTAAAAATAAATGTGAGCCAAGAACTTTCATTTCAACGCCGATTGGGAGGAATTCAATGGAATGTTGTATCTGGTACGCTGCACTGGGCTATGGGCTTACTCGCAAAAGATTGAGAAGCTGAATTGCCTTGGCTGGTGACGTCAGACTAGAGACTGGCTTCCCCGCCCACTTTCCGACTCATCGCATTTTCATAATACGACTCGAGTTGGGCTTAGCCCAAGAACATTTTTTTATGTATCAGAAAACGCCAAGGACATTTAGCCCAAGGACATAACTATAACTTAGTTTTGTAAATCCGGGATTTTCAACAGGTTTTCTGTATTCGATCAGAATCATTTTCCTTCATATAGAGAAAAATTTCCTGAAAAGTCAATAGAAACATTTTTAAAACTGTATGCGGGTTTAATAGTCTCGAAAAAGCTCAAAAGTGAACTTTCGGTTATCTACAGAAATAACTCTCTTAATGAAATAAAACGAGTGATTATCATTTTCTAGTTAAAACCGATCTGGTTCACTGAAACTTTCAAAGCAATAGAAATAATCCTGACCACACTGGTAGCAACAGCAGAAGCAGAAAGGTGATTCAGTACGTTTGAAAGTGTAAAATCATTTCTACAAAATACGATGGGCCAGGACTGATTGAACGCTTTAGCAGCGAGTTCAATCCACAAAGACGTTTATCAAATAATACTACCACACCAGAGTTATAGACAGGAAGAAAAGACTGTTCTAAACCCAGCTGTTCTTTAAATAAATAGAATATTGGCTATATCATACCATATTCGCACAGTATTAAATGTTAAATGTTGGATTTTGAAATTCTCTAACAATAATTTTATCAATTCTATTATTTATAATTTGCTGTATTTCGAAGTGTATAATTCCAATTCAACAAGTATGTAGGGGAATTAGACTATTCTGAAGTTCAGCTATTTTGAAGTTCATGGCCATCATAACCTCATGATCTCAGGAGACGCCTTAAAGTTCAGGAATATGCAAGTCGTGGCCATCAACCTCAGCATCCTGGCCTTTGAACGAAACACTTTCTGGTTGGTCTCAATCATCAACAATCTTTGTTAAAAAGAGTTTTCAAGTTGAGCTATAAGCAAGTCATGGCCATCAACCTCAGCATCCTGGCCTTCAAATGAAACACCTTCTGGTTCGTCGTCTCAATCATCAACATATATGATCAATCATCTTATAAGTTAAATATTGTTACGTTACCAATGTCGTATTAAGAAATTGATTTAGTGTGCAAAATATTTTCTCAGAGAAATGGTTGATTTATTTATTATTAATTTATGACAGTAATTTTGTTCAAATGAGGATGATTATTGTGTTAATGTTATTTTTTTAATTGAAAATTTTAATTAAAAAGTTCTTATACAAAACAGTGCACATCACTCATAGATGAATCGTAGTGCCACTCAGATGAATCATATGGAATTAAAGTCAGAGTCACATTATAGACTAGTATAAGAAAATAAAACAAATATTTTTTTAAAATGCTAATGTTCTAGTGAAATTTATAATTGACATGAAGGGTGAGATATTACCACTCCAAGTTATTCACTCTAATCTGAACAAATTGGTTTCATCAACGGTAATACCCCTCATTTTTTTAATCCAGATAGGGTAAAAGAAGAATTTTAGAACTTCATGAATATATGTTTCTCATCTACAGTATCAAGTTATACATGTATCTTTATACATGTTATGAGGACAGCAATAGGAATTATCATTATTACTGACATGTCACCTATCATATAAGTGATAATCGAAATTTGTTTTACTGTATGACAATTGTGAATAAATAAATAGATTAACTATTTATTCAAAGGTAGTAGTTGTATCATACATACTGTACTGTAACATACGATAAAACTTATACCCCATTCATTCCTCCCTAAATTGTACCACAAAAACAGCATGTAATGTATAGCACACTAGTTGTGGCTATGAAGGTTGGTGATGACATGAGGTATGGAACGGACCCATCTCACAAGAAGCCAGCGATAAGGAGAAAGAGCGCCGTGGCACGTGAATCACACAGTTATCTCAGTTCGCGGTCAGTGATTTCGATTGAGCTCTCCCTTTCCAAAAGCCGAGAGCGAAGAATCACCACGATGACCAAACAGAACGTCAGAGCCAGTAGCCGGATTATATCCGATAAGAATTTTGCCAGTGACATCCGGCTCGCTCCATTAGTTCATTTTGATTGAAGAGTTTGGATATATCGGAGAGAAATTGGTCTCAGACCGAGACTCGGCTGATTTATGCCACAAACGTCGGTCCCAGGTGACGCGGCCGGCTTTATGGACGAATAAATATTTTCAATTGGAAAAATGATATGAACAAACCACCGCTAGCCGCTCCATCCACTCTACTCAATTCAAAGCTATTTTTGGAATTCTGTGGACAATCAACTCAATTTCGAAGGGTGATATTGAATAATATAAACAAGTGTATTGATATTGAAATACTTGATTTATGTACTAATGCACACCACTTTGCAAACAATTCAAAAAAACGTTTAGAATTTTGGTTCAGACGATGGATGTGAATTTCAAACAAGTTAATACGAATAATACTACATAGAACTCTTCCAGCTATGTTTCTTCTCAAATCCTTAGTTCCTTATGCTCACTCTCATCTTTGTTTAAACCAAATATGAATGATACATAAAATCATTTTGAATGATAACATTAAATATGATACAGGAATAAATCAAGCTGTGGTCGTATTTGAAAATAAGTTTTATTTGAATCATCTGATGTGAATTCATATCACTTAATTCACATTGAGTTAACAATGTCAATTTAGAATAGATTTTTTGCTACTCTTTCATAAAATAACTATGAACAAAAAGTGCAATGATTACTTGCAGGAATATTTTCAATATGAATTGAGTTCATACCATACATCACTGTAACTATGACAATACATCACTTTGGAACTACAAAATACATCATTGTAGAACTACTACATGACATACTGTACTACTATATTATAACACCATGGATCCTGTCAACATTGAATTCGATCAAGATAATATCACTCATAATATTGATGGCGGATTTCTTCCGCACTGTGTTGAATGGGATAGAAGAGACAATAATTCCATCAAGACGAAGCGCCGCAAATTTAACATAGCCATTGAAGAAGTGCTGCAAAGAGTCAAAAGCACAAAAATGAAGGAATAAAGATTGAGGTGAATATAATTAACATAGCAAATGACATCGTTGTAATAGCTGAGAAAGTAGAAGACATTATTATTCAGGTTTATCATTTAGGTATTAAGGCTTATATTCAGGCGATTATGTCCCGGCATATTTTAATAGTAATCACTGCAAATAAACTTTGTTATTCAACTTAGTTGTTGTTCAATACAAAAATGTATGTCAATATTGCACTGTTCCCTCTGTATTACGGGTGAATGATATCACATACAAATCAAAGTAGTAGTTGGCTATCCGTGGTATCTGTCTGCTGGCTGCAGTGCAGCCGTAATTAGTAGTTTGAGTGACAGATGGTAGTTCATTAAGCGTAAGGACAGTATTGAGTTCACTCACACTTGATCAAGGGGTGGAAAATTACTCCGAGCCATGGTTGGATGGTATGCTATGATTGGCCTTGAAGATTTATTGATCATTTTAAAAAATACGATATACTTATTCTAAGGTAATGTTTAACATGAGATCAAGGTGAAATCATTCAGGGACTCATTAGAATTCAAATATTCATGGTAGTGGACCTAAATATAATTCTCATTTCAGAACTATAACTTTATTATTTCTTATTAAATTTATAAGAAACTTGAATGAATGGGACCGTGGAAACAGCAAGATTTTACTCCCATGAGTTAACATGATAATATTCATTATTGAGCTTCCCACAGCATTGTGTGTGGCTCAGATTGTATAATTAATGTTTTATAGCATTTTTGAACGACTAACCGAATATTAAGCAACACAATATTGTAAGGTTAAAAATTACAATTCAAATATTTTCATATGAGGATTGTAGAGTAAAAAATATACAAGAATAAGGCTTTGATATACTGTAATTATATTTTGAGAATTATCTTAAACCTCTACCGATTTCATTATGAGAGCTCTATCCAACTATATTACTTATCCAACTATGCCTTGAGTGCTTCTAATATTCGCACAAAGTGATTATCAACAAATTGATGTTGTGAGCTTATTATTTGAGTTGGAGAAGCTTATTTGAATCCTGGGGCAAGACTTTATACAAACTCAGGAAGAGTGGGCGGAGTAGGAGGAGAAGTGATAGGAGGAAGAAGGGAAGAAGAAGGAGGTGGTGGAGGATGAGGAAGAGGAGTAGAGAGAGAGGTCATCGACGCTGAAACTGAACACTGAACAGTGCAACATTTGTCATGAAATACGGCTTCAATGTTGGGTATTTAATAAGCGCTTTCATTGGCGCTTGTCGAGCTGCTATGACATTTGGAAATTACGAGTGGTGCTATGGAAAACTGTTGAAGGGGTAGTTTCGTTATCCCCCCACTCTCCACAGTTTTTGGGTGACACCTCGCTCACTCTTACCCACTCTCTCTCACTCACACTCAGTAACGCAAGCCATTTACACGCAGACGTGTCGAATTGCTCTCACAAAGCAATAACAAGTAAAATCTGCATCTACCCTTTCCCAGCTCTAAAGCTGCAACCCTATCAGACTACTTTATTGAGAGTTAAGACAGTGAAATGGTTCGTTCTGTTCCAGCACCGCCTTCTGTAAAGGAGTTGTTAAGAAATCCCAGTCTTCTCATTAATGCGAGAGAAGGATTCAGTGGCTAAACTGAATGCTCTGTTTCTCTTTATCCGAGAAGGACAGAGTGCCTGAGGTGGTGATTGAAAAGAAAAAGGATGAAACGGTAGAGTATAAGGATGAGTATAAGGAGAATAAGTGTAAAACAAAGGTTGAGAAGAGAGAAAGAGTGAACAGGTTGGAAAGTGGAAGAATTTGTTCAAATGAAAGAAATGTACAAATGGGAAAAGGCGAAAGAGGAGGACAAAACAAAACAAAAAAGGAATTAAAGAAAGTGCACTGAAAAAACGATTTGGTTCATTCAAAAAAAAATTTTTGAATCAACCAAAAAATGTAGTTGATAGAGACCCAAACAAAGTTTGGTAAATCATACTATATTTTTTGGTTGAGCTAATTCGTTTCAACCAACTAAAATTTGGTAAACAATTACCAAAACACGTTATTAAAATAACCAAATAATTTTGTTGTGACAAGTCAATTTTATTTGTTCAAACCAAATTTATTGTTAGCAGCAACCAAAATTTTACTATGTTCGATGTAGTATTTGGTTGTTGAAACCAAATAAGAGCTTGTTTAAACAAAAGTTCTATGTTAATCTTACCATATAATTGGTTGTTACAAATCTATTTTAGTTCAGCGAACTGAATACAATTGCTAGCAGCAATCAAAATTTAATATTTTCAGAATAGTACTTGGTTATGGCAACCATATTAAACGTTTTTTTCAAACAAATCTTTGTTCAACTTATTATATCATTTAGTTGTAACAAATAAACTTTAGTTGTTCAACCCAATTTTATTTTATGTAGTTACCAAAATTCATTTTTTTAACATAATATATGGTTATTCCAACCAAATAAGACCGAAATTTATTATCTTCAAATTCAAAATAATCCAAGGGTTATTGCAAACATAGAAATTAGTTGTAAAACAATATTTTTAGTTGGTCTTACATCATTAAATTGTTAGCATTAATAAATTAATACACCTTTTGGTGTTAAAACAAACAATGAGATAGTTGAAAAGAAAGGTGAAAAGGATTATTTTCATGAGAATAGTTTTCAAAACACTGTAAACGAAACTTTAATTGCTTTAATACTTTAATACATTACATTAGTCCCCTCAATATTCTATATTATTAAGTTCCTTCAAGCTAAATAAGGTGCTCCATTTGGAGCAAAGTACTAAAGTACTAAAGTGATATTTAGTAGAATAATCAGCGAGCTCTTTCAAACTTGAAAAAAGGTTTCATTAGTTTCTTCAACTTCATTTGCACACAAGTTGAAATACTTAATAAATAGAGAATAAAATGAAGGTATTTGCTCCTAATAATCATCAATGAATATATTCATGATGGCTATACACAATATATTATGCATAATGGCAAAATCTGAGATGGTGAGGTAAAGTTTACGTTCCAAGTGTGTTAATTTGACATGGAATGACCCTTAAGGATTAATAAATGAGAATATCGTATTACATAGTATGATTTGTGGTTCCTATTTTGACATTTGCGGCAGCCGACGCAACAATGAACTTGATCAAGTAGTGGACTTGACTTCAAAATTTAATAATCAAGTAGCCCAATTAAAGCAATAAGTTAACTTTGAGAGTTTTCACGTGAGTTCTTTAGCCCATGGGGCTTACTAATTTTTCAATATTGAAGGCCTACACAATCCAGCACACGGACCTAGTCAATAAGGGCCTACTAAATAAATATACTATCTTATAGTAAATAAGGCACATGCATCTAATGGTTTAAATGAAATTAAAATAAAATAGCCTAAATGAGAACAAATTGAAAATAATATTGAAATATTTTTTGAAACCCAATAAAAGTGCATAAAATGGTTTAAACTCAAACATGTAACTTGAAATAGATTGGAATAAGCTTAGAGCTTGTGTAATTTTACATTGTAAGAAATATTTTCCAGGTGTCCTGGATGTAGGGTTTTTATGGAAAAATTCCTTTAAAAAATCCTCAAAATGAAATTTCGCTTGATATTTTTCTGATAAAGTGCTAATAGGCTAATTTTAGGCTAAAAGTGACCCTAATTCTCTGGAGAGATAAAGGGCGTTTCTATTTTCTTGAAAATACTGATTATTATTTGTTAATATTTATCATACTTAGCTTGAATAATACAAGTAACAGGAAAGAAATCATAATAAAATTTTGAGTAATTATAAATTGAGTAAATAATATGTTCTATTTATTAATAGAGAGAAATATTGGGTGGCTCGTTGGAGGAGTGATAAAGCGCCGGTCTGATAACCAGGTGGACCCTGGTTCGAATCCCAAGCGGAGAACAATTTTTGACCACAGCACAATCACATAGATACGACCACCCCGTCTTTCGGAGGAGACGATAAGCCGTCGGTCCCGACTACCTAAAAAGTATTCGTCATCTATCATCCATTTCATTACCCACGCACAAGCCTATGAGCTTATGTGGGCTTTACCCTCATAAACAAACAAACAAACAATAAAATATTTCTCAATGATACCAGTAGTCCTACAGATAGTTTTTAATAGAGCGGATGATGTAATTTTAGATTTGAAAACGTGATTTTAATCTCCTGAAAATGATCTATTTGAAGTTAGAATAAATTCAGAGAATACTTTTAAAAATCAATAAGCTCTTCTTATTTGAACTTTTATCAGATTCGCTTGAATCAATTACTTGATTTAATGCTTCCTCAATGAAATCATGACAGCACCACATTAGGAAAATAGTGAGCATGCTTCTAATGTTATTTTGTTATGTTATAATTTTTAGAAAACGGAATTGCAAGTGAAAAGTGATACTAGGTCATCGAATTACCCTCTCCCTCTCTTTACTCTAAATAATAGTTATTATTGAAAACAATTTTTTACAATTTTCAATAAGATTCAACATCACAAAAATAAAGAGAATCATAAATACCCAGGATTTGGGTATTTATGTCAATCATACTCAGAACTAAAACGCTATTTGGTAGTATATAAAAAATTGTTGAATACATTTTATCATAATTTTCTTATCCTCGAAGGATATTAATTGCAAAAAGACTACTAAATATTTCCGAGATTCAATAAAAAAGCTAAATACCCCAGTCTTTGGGCATTTACCCGGGTAAATACCTAATTTATATTTACCTACCCACTGGGTATTTACCCGGCCCACATCTTCACTACCAGTGCAATAGCTGATTCTAGGGAATAATCAAAGAATCACTTCTATTTTATTTGAAAATTTTACAACACCATTACAAACAACATTAGATAATAATAAAAATGGATACTGACATGAACTTTATAACAAGTTCAATATTTAAGTTAACTTTTTATAAACAATTTTTAGGCTATAAATGATACTGTACCTACTCTTACATGTATGGATCCATATATGTAGGCCTACATGTAACATGGAACTAGCCATTGTTTAGAGGAGGAGACAATACATCAATTCTTTGGAGGGTGATGCCCACATGAGCTCTTGGGCTTGTGCGTGGGTAATGGGATGGATGATGATGAGAGATGTCAACTACTTTTTATGTAGTTTGGACCGACGGCTTAACGTCGTGGTCATATTTATGTGATTGTTCTGTGGTTGAAGAATTACAGGTTATTGTAAGTCGTATATTTTATTGAACACAAAATAAAACATTAGGCTAATCTTATCATTAGTAAGTTGCCTGATAAAATAATTCGTGTCTACTGTACTGAATAATAAAACCAGAGTAAGTTACGTGTGACTTGGTGTCTATTTTTATTCATAGATCATAACAATGGTTTACAGAGAAATGAATCAACAAAATATTCAATAATCCATTAATAACCTCATTGAATCAGAACTATGTTGAGATCAGCAATAGGCTATCTATATCTTTAAGTACTAATGATACTGATTTCGTTTTGGTCTCAATGGATTTTTCGTGCTATTTTACATAAGATTTGATCATTTTTACACATAATTATTGTCACATTCAAATATTTAACCTATGTTGACACACTAAACTTAGTAACTTTGAAGGGCTATAACTTTCTTATTTGATACCCGGCTGCAAGTTTTGATACCAGAAATCGACTCAAAATGAAATTTTGAATCTAAAAATGTATAAACTGACCCCTTAAATGGAGACTCTAAAGCCAATTTGAGCCTATATGGTTTATTTTTTATGTAGGTTAATATATTTTGATATAGGCCATTATTTAATCACATTATGAGCTTGAAATAAAAAGATCTATCTGACTCACCTCAAACCTGAAAGATGCTGGGATTTTGACTATCACAATCAATTTCAATACTAGATTTTTCATTTTCCAAAAGACACTTTTACACTAAGAACTGATATCGCAACCAGACATTTTAATAACCAAAATCAAGACACACAAAACTCAATACTATTTTTTACATTAAGTTAGAACATTAAAAAAAATCGGAGTTTGAACCATACACACGTTGTTGATGATAGAAATTTATAGGTTAGCCTAGATTTTTTACGTTTTCCAAGTAAATGCACTTTTAACTCTGCTTCTAATCGTTCTGGACCCATAAACTTTTGAATGATCACGTGAACAAAGAAAATAATAATACGATAATTAAATAATAATATATATAATAATGCGACAAAGATCCTGAACAACAACTAGCCTTCATGCATCGGTTTGGTGGGAGAATACTTAACGGACACCGGGCAATGGTTAACTTCATCGACTTTCAGAACATTGATAATATATCGATAGTTGCGCAGAGAGTAGTCGATATTACAATCCAGTAACTTGTAACTTAGTACTAGTAACATTAGAAAAAATAATATCATTTTGCGAATTTGAACACATCATTAAATCTAAATGGCAAAGCACTTTTAGCACATTCATAGCAATCAAATGCTCCAGGTGAATTTGCATGATGGCATGAGGAGGAGTGGATAAAGTGTTCAATCGATTGTTGGTGCATTTGAATTCAATACGGTACGATAGTCATTAAGTAAACAACTAGATTTCTCGACAATTTTTCGCGGCCTCTAATTTAAAATAATTTATAACCCTTTTCTAGTATTTTGAAATAAAACTATATATATAACATTTACACTACAGTAATATAATATTATAATTCAATTAGCCATACCATTCAAAGTTTAGAAAAATTGAAAAAATATTCTCATATCTTACGAAATCCTATTGCTTTCTACAAGTTCACATTCATTTTTTCTAATAAGAGTAAATTGTACAAAAAACTAGATAAAAATATTTTTACAGAAAATATGGGTCTAATCGAAAAAATTTACAGATTGACAAATATTTGCAATGCCATTTTCCATCTGGAGAACCTACTTTCTCCTTAATTGGGCGATTTTTTTGTTATGTGAGAATTTTGGACAACGAAATCTCCAAAGTCCTGAGTGATAGGAGATTCAAAAATTCATTGCTCCCAAACTATCCGGAATTTAGCTTCCCCTCGTCCTCGTCGAAGATAGCCCCCATATGTCATTTCAGCCCAAACCCTTGCTTAGATTTAGAGTAATGGGCCGATTTTCGCTAAATTTTGGAGGGTTGTTGTGAGGGCCAAAAGTGGAAGAAAAGGTTGTGCTTCACAGAACCATACATGTTCAATACTTGTGCCAATTTCACATTAATTTGATAAAGGCTCAGAGAGTGAGAATTTTCACACTTCAATATTTTTCAAAAATGAAAATCTTTATCATCAATTTTACTTTCTTCCACTTTCACATTTTTTCACGTTATCATTTTCTACTATTCATTTACCTTCACATTCTGTACGTGAATTTTATGAGAAAAAGAAACAATTTGATTTTATACTTTTATACCCTCACTTTTTTCACTTATAAAGACGTTATTTTCACATTGTGTGCTATCTGGGAAGTATATAATATTCATGAAATACAACATAAAATAATTACTACATAATTTGTAAAAGTGATGATATTGTGTGGATTGCAATCAATTTACCAAATTTTGTTATAGTCAACCAAATTATTTGAACAAAATATGTTGCCATATTCAACTCTATAATTATTGTTAACGGAACTATAATATTGTTGAAACAGCAAAATCATAATCAACCAAATACATTTGGTTGGGCCAACCAAACCGTTTTTTCAGTGTGTGGAACGTGAAAGAGAAAACGTTCGATATAATTTGAAGATATTTGATTTATTAGTTAATTTGAGTCAGCTCATGAATAAGTTTTGTTACGCTCAAATATAAATAGTATAGAATATTTCTATCTCACTATGAATGAGATAACATTTCAAATTATAACTTCGTATTTATTCGAACCTTACACTTTTGAGTTAATCTTAAAAACTAAACTTGTTATTTTACTTATTTTCCAAAGTTGTTCATAACACATGTTATGATCAATCCATATGTTGTGATCAATCTCCTGATATAACTATCCAACATCTCGGCCATCCTGAAAAGAGAGGCATGACCTCAAGCCGGATAATACAAAAACAACTCAACAAAAACTTGAGGAATAACTGATTGTTCCCCTACACGTTCCACATCGTCATGTTCATTAGATTTGAACACCCATACGCACTGGGAACAAGGATATGTTTTCTCCTCCTTTTCCTCTTCTCCCACCTCCTTCTTCTCGGCTCATCCGCCTCATTTTTAACTTTCGCTTGCTCCTCAGTGAGCGGAAACGGTCTTCCCCTTCTGCCTGTGATAGTGTTTAGGCGTGCCGTAGGCTCTGTGGATTTTGACTATCGCACACTCAGGACACACGAGGACTTCGCCGTCCGTCTGCTTGTCTAGATGCCTTTGGAATTCTTCTGACAGTACAAAATCGGAATCCAAAGCAGCTGATTCATAGTCACTGACCATTTTCTCTAGCTCCATGTCGCTTAGTTGGCAGTTTCTCTGGTTTCTAATACATTCTTCAAGTTTTTTACGCAGACTACTATCTTTGATATGATCAAGGCTAGGTTGTGAATTCTCACTATGCTGTGAAATAAAGGTAATATTATTTGAAATATTCGAAAGATTTGTGGCTTTTTTATAAAATAAACTTCTTCCTCAATTTCCAAGTGTGCTTGAGAAATAATATCTTTGCCTACAACAATATGCTCCAAATAGTCAGGAACAACAAAAACATCTGATGAGTAACTGGCACCGTCAATATCGATTGATGACCGTAGGCATCCTAGAACTTCTTTCACTTCTTCCATCAAATCCTCTCAGCACAACGTCAGATTTTGAAATTCAGTGGATTGGTATTCCTAGGCAAGAAACAGCCTCCTCTCATATTAAAGTTACTTCACTCTCTGTATCTATGAAAGATATGAACTTTTTATCGTTTACCAAAACCTCCTTTTTCATACGATCCCTATCCACACGTCTGTTGGTCTCAATCATACATTTTTCCTTGTTCTTTGATTTATTATGATCGTAAGTAACACGTACCGTATTGACCTTTTTCATTGTACTTTCTTCAATTGTACAATCATTTGCTGTGTGACCGTCACCGTGACATCTAAAGCATTTAATAACGCTTTTGTTTCGTTCACAGTCTGGAGATTTATGCCCAAATTCATTACAGGTATAACACTCGACATTATTAAGACTGGTATTTTGTCTAGTATTTTCTGAGTGCTTTACAGAAATTTTCTTGTCCGGGTTGTTGTTAGATTTATCTTTTTTGGTATTATTCTTCAGATGACGTCTAGCAGCTTTTTATTCATCTAGTTGGTTTAGGAACTCATTTTCACTTGATCTACCACCATCAGCTCTTTGAGGTCCTCATAATTCAATACATCCAATCCTTAAATCCACTCATTCAACAAATATTTCAAATTTAAAGCAAAGTATCTCCACGTAGCTGATTCTTCTTTCCGGAGCAAGCACAATTTTTGTCGAAACTCTTCCGGGCTAAGTTAAAGTCTTCTCAATAACAACATCTTGATATGGTCATAATCATCTGCTAAATCATCAGTTTCTCGGGTAATTAGATTTCCAATTTCTGAAGGTAGTAAGCCAAGTAGATAAGAAACCCATTTTTCTTTAGGTACATACACTTTACTGATTTGTTTCTCAAACGTTAATAGATACACGCTTATACATACGCTAATATCTACGCTTGAATCATAACGTATCATCAGTTTTCATCAGGTATCTTCTTTCGTCGTTTTGAAAGACATTATTGTTACTATTAATTTTGGCTCCAATTTCTAGTTCCTCCAACTTAAAGTCACTCTCTTTTCCTTTTCCAATCATTCAATTTCTTGTTTCGTCAACTCATACTCTCTTTCCTTTTGTAATCTTTCATACTCCTTTTCCTCTTTTAATCTTTCTAATATCCCTTTTAGAGACTCTTCGTCGTAATCCGGAGATTTAAGAATCAGTTTAATCAACTGTATCACTCTTGGAACATCAATTCCTAGTTCCTCTACTACAGATATCAAATCTGCCTTATTGGCTTTCGATAAGTAACTCATTTTTATTCCCTTACCAAGCTGTTTTCTACATAACAAATATCCCATTATATCTCGTAAAACTTCAAATCCGACTATAAATTCTTTTATTGAATTCTATCCCTTCGTTGCATCCTTTTGATCTTTTTGTTCGGACGAGCCCCCAATTTATAGGAGATTTCTATCTCACTATGAATGAAATAACATTTTAAATCATAACTTCGTATTTATTCGTACCATAAACTTAAAAACTATCTTAAAAACTAAACTTGTTATTTTATCTATTCTCCAAAGTTGTTTATTACATATGTTATGATCAATCTGCTGATATAACTATCCAACAATAGCAAGATATCGATTCAGAAAGAAACTATGAAAATGCCTCGATCGACTTGGCAAATAATTAAGAAATGGTTTGACCTCCATTGCCTAACGGTAAATTTGACAAAAACGGCAATTTGATTGGCAAGTTCATGCCAATTGTTACACGTAACCAAGTTGACCCAGGCCATTTAACTTTGAAAATGCATTCTTGTGATGTTTCAAGGCATAATTAGTGTGACTGTGGCATAATTGAGCGGGTTGATCAGTATAAATACCTGGGAGTGGTTCTGGACAGCAGGATGAGTTGGGCGCATCATGTTCAGTGTGTTAAGAATAGGCTCAGGAAATTGCTTTATGCCTTCTCAGAGCTGAGTCATGTGTTGAGCGAAGAGCAATGCAAAATAGTTTACTTTACTAGTCAGTTATCGAACCTCTTGCAGTTACCCAAAGATCAATAATTAAAACTATTTTAAAAAAAGGCCATAGATACCCAACAATATTATTATTCACTGAGTTTCCAGTATTGAATATAAGACAGGTTTTCATTAAATCCTTATTAATTCACATCAAAAAACACAAAACAGAAATTCTAGGAGGAATTATCAATCATAACTATTCTACGCGTTTCAGATCAAATTACAACTTTGCAATTCCTCAGCTCGCACATGGCTCGGAACTAACAAATCCCTCATATCTGGCTCATGTCTTATATTGAAATATGCCAGAGGAGATAAAGGAGGCAGAGGCATGCAGTTTGGTGGCTTACAGGAGGAGGGTGGACAGGTGGCTGTACCGCATTGGCTGGGGGGCAACTTGCTCATAATTGAGCATATTTGATTGTTATTAAAGACTGTTGAACTCCCCCTCCCCCCTACACACAGACGTATAGTCTTGTAGGGGGATTCCTCAAACATCAAATTTGGATGTAAAATGAAATTTAATTGCAATTTTTTTGAGGGGAAAGAAATTGATTTTTGAAGTTTAATTTGAACTCCTATGGCAAAAATGAAATCATTGGAGCTGTTTTCACAAACAACTCAAGCTAATGTGAGAGATGAGAGAGAAAGAATTATTAAGAGGAGCAAGTGAAGAGAGATAGCAGTACGAAAAAACTTTTTTCGCAAAAAAGAGAGAGGGAAGGAGAAATAGAGAGTATCATACTTATTAAAACCTCAAAATCGCAGATTGAGCTCAAGAAATAAGATAATTACAAAGTTTTCTAATGAAGGGAATAACACTTCCCTAAGGACTCTTAATTACCCTTTGAAAAAGAAAATGAAATTTTTGCTTTAGTTATATTGCTCTCATTTCGCTGTGGAAAGAATCTATTAGAAGTGTAGTGTTACCCTTGAGGCAAGAATTACTCTGCTAAACTGTGATGCTCAAAGAAAATCTGAAAGAAAAATGCGTTGCAGTAGAATTTTCTCAGATTAATGATATTCTTTTCTAGATTGATGGTGTGAGCTACATGCAGATAGCTTTCTGAGGAATAAAAAGTAAATAACAGAGCTTGAAGGTCCTGGAATGAACATTTTAATTTATTACAGTTATTCAAAGCAACTCAATCACAGTCATTTCATTAAATGAGAAGACCTGAGTTCGTAATATTATCAACAAGATGTGCTTTTATCAGTAGCTTCTTTCTCAAATAACTCATTCTACAGATAATAATTATCATATTATTAGATGTCAAGTGATAAAAGCTAATGTACAGGGTGTTTCAGAATGAATAGAGGGGTTTCATTGCTTCATAATCATTCATCAAGTTGCACGTACACTAATAAATTATACATCAAATGAAAGAGTAATTCAAACCGTTTCTAATTCTATAGTTACATATGTCATACAGTGCACTATTCAGTCCACAGTGAAGTTTTTGCAAAAGTTGATGAATTTATTTCTTCATTGTACCTGGATTGTCGCATGCTAATCCTATGGGGAGAAATGAAGCTTTGAGCTCAATTACTCGACACCTTGATAACTTTTACAAAATTTAAGACCCTATAATAAATAGGTCATCTACTCAATACGATCTTTCGAATGAGAACTGAACAAACTTGATCGGTTGAGAAACTATTGAAGAATTTTGGTTTGAAAAAATTGAATGTCGCAGTTTCTACACATTCATATTATTCATCAGGTTTAACTTATAATTAATACAAAGAATAAAGAGCTATTCAATAAGATTCAAGTCCAAGTGCTGCATTCAGTAAAATTGATTTTTTATTCATTTATTTATTTATTTATTCCTTGATAAAGCATTACAATAATTCACAATGTAGAAATATAACAGCAAAATGAATCAATAACAAAAATGCAAATAAACATAAGGAACTACTTCCCCAAAAGAGCAAGCTCGAGCTTGGGGAAGGAGCAGCCGTACTTTGACTACTTACTTATTATTACCATATTATATATACATTTCCTATATATTAACAACTGAAATCAAAACCTTTCAGTAAACAATATAAATCAGTTATGCTACAATAATCAATATATTTACATACGATATGTGTTAGATGCAACAAAAATTGTTTATTATAATATTGTTTTTACATATTGTCTAGCCTAGTGTATAACATGATATAAAATGAGTAAAAAATGAAATCCATTCAACTGGAATAATTATCATACTAATGCATTCCAGAAATTCTCGGCACTATCCCAGCCATGAGAGTTAACCAGATACTTTTTCAAATGTAATTTTTTTTGGGCAAGTAAACCTCTCAAATTACTTGGGAGAGTATTAAAAAATAATGGTGACAAGTAGATAAAGCTACGCTGACCGGCCGCAGTCAATAATCTAGGCACAGTAACCAGACCTGACTCTTCCCGTCTTGTAATAGCACAATCCGTTCTATTGATGAAATGAAAAAGTGATCGCTTCTTATAATATAATATAATATGTTTCAAGTAGATCTGTCGGATCGGTAGAACTGAAAATTCCAAAAAAGCCGATCTTGTTGAATACATCCTATTCTTTTTCAGTATAATTTTTAATATTGAATTTTGTATAGTTTTTACTAGTTTTAAAACATTTGTATATGCACCACCCCAACCCACAATACCATATTGGAGCAATGACTGTGCCAGCGCATAATACACTATCTTCATGACTTTAATAGGCAAAACAGAACGCAACTTCACAAATAAATAAATAAGTTTTCTAGATCGTGTAGTAAGCTGCGACAAATGCTCATCCCACTTTAAATGCTGATCAACCATTACTCCAAGATATCTAATACTGTTAACCTTCTCTATTTTATTACAATTGTCTGAACACCCTAAATCTACATGACTAAGACAATTTGGAGAATGCAAAACAAGAAACATATTAACTGGCTGATTTTGCATATTCAAGGAAAAAGAAATGTACTTTGTTTTGGTCAAATTCAGAGTCAGTTTTCTTCTATCAAGCCATTTTTTTACTTCTCCCAGTCCCCTAGCAGCTGAGTCATATGTGCTAGCCCAGTTTTCTTCATGAAAAATTAAAACTGCATCATCTGCAAATGACAATATTTTTCCATTGACTAAATTGAGGTTACAAAAGTCATTAATATAGATCAGGAAGAGACAAGGTCCAATCACTGTTCCCTGCGGAATTCCCATTTTAACAAATTTATATTCACTAAGAGTGTTATTGAGTCTGACACACTGTTGCCTATTATACAAATAACTGCAAAACCATCCCAGTTCCACATCCCCTAGGCCAAGGCTACGAAGGCAATCAAGTAGACGATTATGGCAAACTGTATCAAAGGCTTTTGCAAGATCAAGAAAAATAGCTAATTGTCTCCTCCCTGTATCCAAGTTTAAGATTGTTTCTTGAACAAAAGCAGCAATTGCTTCCTGTGTTCCCATCCCCTCTCTAAAACCAAATTGATTTTTTGACAGAATATTATTCACTTCCAAAAATCTATGTAGCTGTCTCTTCACACATTTTTCAATTATTTTAGCCAGATTAGAAAGTAAACTTATAGGTCTATAGTTAGTAATTTTCCTTTTGTCTTGTGATTTAAATATTGGTTTCACTACAGTTGTTTTAAAAGAATCTGGGAAAATTCCTTGTTTAAAACTTACATTAATAATGTGTTTGAGTGGAGAGGCAACAATACCTTCAACAGATTTTAAAACAGATACAGTAATGCCATCATGACCAGGCCCAGATGCACCCCTAAGACTCTCGATTGCCTCCACAACCTCAGTCTCTGATACATATTGGAAAGTAAAATAATCTTGCGGATTGTGGGGATTGTCTGGTCGCAAATTATCACAAGGCTCACTAGGAATATGTTGAACCATTTTCTCTCCAATAGAGATGAAAAAATCATTAAAAGCATTAGCACATATATTGGGATTGTCCCTAGCACTATAGACATTACCATCGATTTCAATTTCTTCCACACACTCCTTCCTTATTTTACAACCAGCTACGTCCCTAACTACATTCCAAGTCCGTTTCACATCATTTCCAGCCTCCTCAATTTTTCTGCTATAATACAATCGTTTAGCTTCTCTAATAAGGGCTGTCAATCTATTTCGATAACTACTAAAATAATTCCTCAAATTTAAATTGAATGGTTCCTTTTTACATTTGTTAAATACAGCTTGCTTTCTTCTAATAGAAACTACTAAACCTTGAGTAATCCATGGCTTGATTTTTTTAAACCTCGAACTAACTTTAGCCACATTTGTAGTGGATTTTCCAATATATCTTTGTAAAGTTGCTACAAAGTTATCTGTTGAAACATTAACATCCCTACTAGAAAAGACAGACTGCCAGCCTTCAGACTGGATAAGAGACAAAAGCCTATCATAATCGAGCCTGGTGGCAACAAGTGGCAACTCACACTGAGCAGCATTGTTAGTCAGGTCTATGGCACAACGAACCCTAAGAGAAGTAACATAATGATCAGTAATACAAGTCTTCAATACCATGGGTTCAATGTGCTTATTAGTGTGAACATTACCGAAATAATGATCTAGACACGAAGGTGTTCCCTGAAATGGAACCCTTGTAAAACAATTCACATAAGATATAAGCCCATTTTCGTTCAATAAATTTAAATAAGATTCAGTGTGAATGTTATTTATATTATTCAAGATATCAATATTTATATCTCCTACAAATATAATATTTTTTCCTAAATTTAAATCTGAAAGCAGCTCAGCTAAAGAGTTAACAAAGTCCTGGCAATTATCATTAGGTGATCTGTAAGCACAAACAATAACCCACTCCTCCTCAAAAGCTTTTAGCTTTATCACGAGACAACTAGCCCCAACTAATGTGCATTCCCACACATGAACATGATCATAATTTTTTTTTCAAGTAAACTACAACACCCCCATTTCTATTTGTGTGATTCATTGAGTAATACTGATTAAAACCAGGTATATCACACCCTATGGGCCTAATACCTTGGTGACCCGTCTCAGATAATACAATCATGTCTATAAATGGCAATACATTAGCAAATTCTAAACAGAACTCGTCTAAATTCTTCCCAATGAATCTAATATTACTATGAATTATATCAAAATTTACCCTTGGTTGATTAGAAACAATATTGTAATAATCATTACAGTTATTCAAACATAATGTTTCAACTTCATTGAATTCGTCTAAATTTTCAAAAATGTCCATAATAAAATCAATTTACTATTCATTGTTGAACAAGTCTTTTTGTACTTACATCTTAGAAAGGTCCACATCACTTTTAATATGTATAACATTCTTACTGGTTTCGTCTTTTTTGACAAGAATATTTCCATCACGGACCCACACAAAACGATATCCTTTCTCCCGAGCGATTGTTCTGGTCGCATTTAGTAGTTCAAGCGTTGAGGGGATCAAATGTTCGTAAGCCATTACCCTTGTTTCAGGTAGAACCGCCGAAATGTTTTTTGCCGATATACCAGCCCCACTATTGTCCTGCGAAGATGCTAGTCGAAAATGACCCATCCATGACATCTTATCTTGCCGACGCACGAATTTAATTACCATTGGTTTTATGCTGTCTTTCTTCTTACTGGGAAGGCGATGAGCAACACTTACGTCTCTAGCATTTAACTCACTTCCAATCGCTTTTGAAAGCATATTAAATACCTCATTAACACATTCGTTATTTGTTTCCGTTATTCCGGTAACCACAATATTATCCCTACGACTGTAAGATTGTAGGTCCGCAATATCAGTTTTCAGTTTTTCATTATCACTTTTCAATTTTTCATTGTCTTTTTTAATTTTCTCGTTCTCCAACTTGATGGATGATAAGTCATTTTTGAAACGTTCAAATTCATCCGAAATGAATTGAATCGATTTTTTAAACTCAGCGAAGTCAGTTTTAAAATCTGGCGGCAATTCTGATTGAATAAGCTGTTTGACAACTTGGCCGATCGCATGAAGGTCAGCCTGAGAGAGAGTAGTAGTAGTGATAGTAGACCGAGCGGCGGCACTCTGTGTTGACACCGCGACCCCCGCCTCCGCAACAGTGGACAATGCCGCTTTGTCACCCGCACTTTCGCCAGCTGCACTATCTATTTGCTTCTGCTGCTTACCCGCAACTGTCACCGACTTGCAATCTATACATTTCCATTTACTTTTAGTGTCATTTGACATTTTACGAAAGTTTTTTTCGTTAATAAGTTGACATACGAAATGTAAATATTTTTTACAAACACAACAAAAAATACGGTCCTGTTCCGGAACATCACTGTCACATTTAATACAATGCATACTGATTTTGATTAATAAAAAACTTGTTATAACACGGAGCAGTCAACAATCGATGTTACTCATTCAACTGCCAGAGGCACACTGATGGAACAACTTCTTCGATTCTTTTTCATTTGTATTTTTCCAAAGTAGGGGACACATACACACAATTCTTTAACTGCCAAAGGAAAGAATCACGTGACTTAGGTGGCGATGAATAGTGAGTGAGTAATCTTCTTAAACTATTGAATCAAACCAACTTTCAGATCATTGAAGATCATTCATCAACTTTTGGAAAAAATTGACTGTATACCGAATAGTGTAACGTATGACATAAGTAACACAAGAATTAAAAACTGTTTGAATTACTCTTCCATTTGCTTTATAATTTATTAGTGTAAGTGCAACTTGATGAATAATGTGAAACAATGAAACCCTGCGATTCACTTTTAAACACTCTGTATTTCCCTTGTTACTGTTAAATAACATAGTTAGTTAGTGGGATTAACATAAGTGGGATTCCGAAATAGAGCTGGAAGTAATAAATTGAAGGAGCCTAAAATGCCGACCCGTAAAAAAGTGGAAAAAAATATTCTAGTCCTCTAACAAGCGAAACGACCACAGAAACAGTATGTTGGCATTGTAAACGGACTGGTCATTGGAGATCGAATTGCCTGGACTTCTCCCCTGTAAAACGTGGTGAACATGTCTTCAGTTGTAATTGAAAAAAACAACGGACAAAACCCCAGTCATAAGAATCACAGAATCTCAAATAGTGATGGACAACATGCCTAATGATAAGAGATTTTACATTAAGGCATACCTGGGACGGTTTCGACGCCAAGTAAATGCTTGTAGGAGCCCAAATAAATATAAACCGTTCCAGTACTTGAAGATTGTATGTATGTCTGGCTCAACAGCCCATGAAGGGCCTAGGCCTACCAGGTGGTTGCCAGTTTCAAATTCACTCTACTATACAGCCCGTCCAAGCCAAGAAGACACCCCGGCACGATGGGTTGAAGATTATGCATTGGAAATCTACATCGGATAAACTGGATAGTCTTATGAGTAGAGGATGAAAGCCGAAGCTGGGCCCACAGAGGATGTGCAAGCATGTTTGAACATGATTCCTTACACCTAGGTCCGCTCAGCGGCGGTCCTTGACTACTTATCTCTTATCTTATCTTATCAGATAGCACTTTAAAGAAAATTCTTTCTTCCTCTCAATTTACAGGTCTAAACAAGTATATAGTACTATTGTACAGATATATAGTTATATAATATTTAATTTCTCAATATTTGCATGCTATCATACATACCCTGTATGTATTTTTTTAAACATGTCTACATATAGGTCTATAATATTTAATGCATGCTATCAGATAACAACCTATATTGTTTCAAACATGTGTACATATAGGTCTATAATATTTTTTGCATGCTATCAGATAACACTATATAAATATTTTAAATTGATTGTATAGGTTCAAGAATAAGGTAAGTGAAATAAATGACACAATTTTTTACTGATAAGTTTTATTAGCACATTAGAAAATCATACATCCATATATTTTCAAATTATAATAATATATACTTCTAAAAAAACTAAATAAGTTTACTGTAGAAACCAATTCATTGAATTTATTACATTGTTCAATGAACACATTCTATTATGTAGATTTTTATGATAAAAACAATATATACCCTTATTTTTTAAGCGTTTTATTGATGGACAACTAATACTTTCCATATTGTGTTGTCCATAATTATTGTGTTGTCAAAACAATTTTCCAAGAATTTCTTTTTTGTATCACCTTTAACATATATTATGTCGTCCTTAAAAAGTCCACATTTTATTTCATTTAATAAATCATCAAACTCAATTGATCCATCATACCAACGTAAACCATGATAATTATACATTAGCCAGCGGTATTCTCTTCTTCTGTCACTATTTAAAATACATTTACTAAAGCTCGGTATTGTTGTTGTTTACTAAAGCTCGGTATAAAGTGTTGTTCATAACACCCATCTGTACTTATAATTGCAAACTCCTTTACAACATATTCTTTATCATTATCTCGATACCCTTGAAAGTCAATAATGTAACCGCTCATGGTGATCTTCAATACTGATTTATATAGTCACAGTACAATGCTTATTATAGTGGAACCCTGCTTCTGCGCAGTGAGCAATCTGATTAGATAACTCTGTGGGTCATCCCGGTTAGAGGGGTGTACTCCATTATACGATCAGGAATTATCATACAATAAGCTGCAGTATTATTGGGAAACTGATCAGAGGATTCAAACTCCAATCGTATGTCAATAGAGCCTGTTTTAATAGAATCTTGTTGTTTGGAACAATCAATTACAAGTGTAGGGGCTAAACGTTTAAACTGATCCCTGGTCAGCAGTGGGGGAAATGAACGATTATAATAAGACTGTTTAAAACTAACATAAGAATGGTATAACATTGAATAGTTTCCTCTTTGAAAATTCAAATTCAAATCGACATATGGGTGAATTTTAGAGTTCAAGAAAAGTCTTGCATTCTGTAGTTTACAATGATCAAAACAACTGCTGTCACTTTTGTGATTATTTTTCCTATTTGTCTGAAATGCTAAAATTACATAACGTGGTTTTTCCAAATGTGTTGATGTCTTAACAGCCCATACATGTGTCTGAGTTCGTTGGAGAAGAGGGTATTCATGAATTTCCCATGTTCTAAAACCCATACTAATTGATTGGCCTGATTCTAGATGGTTGAGTAGTTTCATCCGTTCATTGCCACTTACTGTCACGTACGGCATTTTCCAAGCTATCTTTGCAAGATTTATTTTAACTCTTTCATCAGGTGAGTCAGCTGCTGCCGGTGTAAATTGATAACAATTCTCATCTCTTCTGCTTCTCATCAGAATTAAATCATGCTTGCATGTTGATGACAATCTTTTTGTAATCTTCTGCGAACCCCATTATCATTGACAATGGAATGCATACATTAAAATAGCCATCAGCTCCCAATATGGTAGCGTCCCTTCCATGTTTAAAACTGTGCCATCCATGATTTTCTATCTCCACTGAATTTCGGCTGAATGATACCAGCCCTTTCAGAGTGCTAGTAATACCAGGATTCTGGACACGATCCACCTCCACCCCATTCACCTCATAGCGAATTTCATCAAATAAATATGCTAATGCATTATTGGTGATTTTTATGTGGTTTGAAGGGGCAGTATTATCGGTACCATCTTTAAGAAATCTCCCCTCAATATAGAGAAAACTGTATGATGGTAAAGTGTAAGAGTCCTGGTGTTGTATGGATATTATTATCTCTTCTCCTGCATCAAGTCTTGTTGAAGCAAATGGTAGATGTGAATGGAACTCAATACTTTCGATAGTATCATCGAAAGTGATAGGTGCATCCAAATTCAATATGTCCATTTTGAAGCTTGCACAGTATAACCAATTGAGCGTAGAAACTTAATGTTCTCAGTTTTTACGAAAATAACGTTTTCCTTTTGTTGTGATTTTTTCTTCTCAGTGAAGGTGAGACCCATGTTACTCTCACGACCTCCCAACTCAAACTGATTTGATTGTCACAGGTTGAGCCTATTTATAGTTCTTCCCAGCCAGAAAATAGAGACATAAATGTCCACAAATGTATGTTCCTGGCTGTTGATGTATCTTACAATTCTGTGTAATAATACATCCCTTCATATATCTCACTAGAGGAGTAGGTACCCTGTTACCACTACTATCAAAATACTTGACAAATCTATCAGTTTCTATGTAGGCCACCCAATGAGTACCAGTTCCACTACTAAGATAGAGATTAAATATTGCTTTCTCATTTTTCCATGGCTTTTTGGGTAGTGTATCCAACATGAAAACTCCTCGGAAATTGGTGATTTTCATTTTTTTAGCAAATTTCACTATATCGAAATTTGTAAGTGGCCTCTTTGGTAGATATCCTCCAATTTTTTTGGGTGTTGGAATAACTCTCTATCTGCTTACGACGGCTCATGTTGTCAGCTTGCTGTCATCCAACAGAATAAACATAACACATGAATAGCTTTCCTTTTAAAGCATAATGTTGCTACGATTTTCCCAAGTCTTCTTATTAATGCCCAACCTTTTATTGTATACTTTGTCACCTTTCCGTTGCAGTATTTTTTCAACCAAGTATACATCAGGATATTTCACCTTTTGCAATTCTTCTCTGTAAAAACATCCAGATATCCCTTTATCAAATTTATCTTTTAAATAATAGGTTGGTGGTTTTGTATGCTTTATGTTGTAAATTTGAAATATTTCAGTGGTCCATGATGGAGTGTATCTTACAGGTAATTTATCAATAGATAAAGGAATGTTGCACTCTCATCAGAATAACTATTGATAACAAGTTAATTCATTCCTATTTTTGACTTGTCAGGATCACTTTAGTGTCTATTTAAGTAGTGTTAAGTAGTATTCAACTGTGTTATTACTCTATACTATTATCATGAGTTCCACATATGAACGTACATTCCTCTCGGCACAGCAGGTAGAAGATCTTGTAGAGGGGATAGATTTCGATGAGCCTATAATGGAGGGGGAGGGATATAGAGACAGTAAAGTATGTAAATATTTTAGTGAGTGGAATAAACTTCCAAAATATGTTAAAATCTACCCATCGAAATATGTTGAACTTCATTATCATTTTAAAACAAAGTGTATTGATTGTGCTTCACATGAAGATGCAAAATGGTATCTATATGTTTATAATTGGTGCTTGAAATTATCTACTTCTGACGTTGTCCTTAAAATTCCTACATGTGTAGCAGAAATTACTAATGAAATAAAAGTAAGTTGGTCTGTGTTTTCTAGAAAGTGGATGAGACAACCCATGGATGACATAGAGTGGTTATGTTATGATATGGAACTATTTGAAGCTGATCAATTTCATAAAGTTGAAAGTATTTACTGTGAATGGATTGAAGAGGAGATAAACTATTTAACAGCAATAAATAATTATTATCTACAACAAATATACAAATCCTATATACCAAATCCGAAACGATTCAAAACTGATGTTGGAAATAATTTGATATGAATGTTTTTTTATTTTATCATAGTCATGGAGAGTGCCTATTTATTTTTTGAGAGATATGAATATTCATTTAAAGACTTTAAATTACTTTGATGTATAATTTTTTCACTAATTATTTTAATAAATGAAATCTTGAAAGTATCAAATTGTATTCTTCTCCTTGAATTCTCCTAGTTTTAGAGTTCCTCTGGTAGTCTACTATGAAAGAAGGATGTATTAAAAAAAAATCCCCTCAAACTAACATCTCCCACTCACTCTTTCTCGTTCTCTCTCTTTCTTGAATAGAAGATGATTAACAATTAAATTCTAGTGTACTGGGTCTCTTGGTGAGGGTGATCTATTAGTGAACGTGACGGTAAGTCACGAACACTGTGTACTGCTCTTGGATGGGTGACCAGTATTTGGCCTAGTACACATTGGCGAGGTGGAACTACCCGTAAGGGTCTCCCCACCATTAAAAGCCATTATAATATAATAATATAGAAATTTTTTTTAATTAAATTCTAGTATTTTACAGGTAGTTTATCAAAATAGATAAAGGAATGTTGCACTCTTATCAGAATAACTATTGATAACAAGTTAATTCATTCCTATTTTTGACTTGTCAGGATCACTTAAGTGTCTATTTAAGTAGTGTTCAACTGTGTTATTACTCTATACTATTATCATGAGTTCCACATCCACATATTATGAACATACATTCCAGGAGCTTATCCTCTCGTCACAGCAGGTAGAGGATCTCATAAATGGAATAGACTTCGATGAGCCTATAATGGAGGGGGAAGGGTTTAGAGATAGTCAAATGAATTCACATAGCGGTGAGTGGGTCAGCTCTGACGTTGTGAGTGAAATTCCTACATGTGTGTGGGACATTTATGAAGAAATAGTAATAAGTGATTCAATGTTCGATAGCAAGTGGAGTAGACAACCTATTGGTGAATGTGAGTGGATAGAGCACAATATTGATCTATTTGAAGCTGGATATTTTAGCACAATTGAAAATAGCTATTGGCATTGGATCGAAGGGTAGATCAGCTATTTAACAGAAATAAACAATTTTTATAGAAAACAAATATATAAAACCTATATACCAATTCCGAAACGATTCAAAACTGATGTTGGAAATAATTTGATATGAATGTTTTTTTTTTATCATAGTCATGGAGAGTGCCTATTTATTTTTTGAGAGATATGAATATTCATTGAAAGACTTTAAATTACTTTGATGTATATTTTTTTCACTAACTATTTTAATAAATAAAATCTTGAAAGTATCAAATTCTTCTCCTTGAATACTCCTTTCAAAATTATTACAAATAAAGAATTAGTTCCTTAATAGAAAGAGGTTTTCAAAGTGTATTATAGTTGATGACAACTAAACTGGCGAATGAATCAGCTGACTGGACGCATGATTTCCATATTACTCAAGTTACCAACCACCAGTTTTTCTGTCATCAACTACACTTGTTTACAGTGTAGAAAATGGTGGAAGATGATAAAAATCCAGACAGTAACGGGAATCGAACCCTTGACTGGTGTACCTAAAGCCGGCTGATGAATCAGCTGACTGGACACACAATTTCTATATTACTTGCTATTTTCGTACATGAAAACTCCAGACAGAAACGGGAATTGAACCCGTGACTGATGTAGGCTGGATAAATGCATATTACTCCCACTTATACCCTCTCAGCATTAAATTAGCTGTAATTGTTATCAAATCTGGTAAATTATATCACACGTATGCAGTACCTCATTAGCAGATCATTTCAACAATTATCTCAATCATCTACATATGAATAGCCCAACAATTATCATGTGTATGATTAACTTTTGTGAATATATTTTTTTAATTGAAAGATGCAATTAGAGAGATAAGGATATGTGAGGGGGTCATAATATGTAATAAATACTAATCGCCTTCTAATATGTGAATATATTATTTTCTCTTTGAATATTACTTATACTTTTTGTACAGGTAATGAGATAAGAAGGATGATGAACTCTTATCAGGATAACTATTGATAACAGGGTCACTGACCTTTATTTCAGACTTGTTAAAATTCACAGACTTTTTGTTGAACTTCATCATTGATAAGACACTGATAAGTAGCTATTTTGGTGTCTTATCACGGTGATAAGCCCTCTTATCTCAATTCTAGAGGTGGTGTCTGACAAAAACATGATTATTTCATTCTGAATCCAGTCTTCATAGAGGTAACATCATCACTTTGTGCTCTCACTTAGTATAGTTTCTCCATTTGATTACTTGATCTTCATTCTTTTGTGAGTATCCTACACTCATTTTTACATATTTATATTATTAATCAGCTTTTTTTAGAGCTAAACCACTTTGAATATACTTTCAAATCCACTTCTTACCATTGAATTTACACCATGAGGTGCGAGATTTGTGGACGTGAGTTTTCACGTTTATTCACGTTGAAAAGACACACTTTGAAGTGTGAGAATAAATTCAATAATGCTGCAAATCATATTTGTGGGTATTGTGGCAGTTCATTTGAGTCAATTCCTTTAGGAATTATCATGAAACCATCTGTTCGAAATTTCTAGATGATAAAGACTTCAATACTGCTATTGATGTTATTTGTGGAAAATGTGGAAAAGTTTTTTCACGTCCAGACAGTAGAAAGAGACATGAAAATGATTGCATTGAAAATTTCAACAGTCTATGCTCAAGTTGTGGATGTATTTCCACTAATGTTCATAATTTGCTAAAGCATGAATAGGCTTGTAAATCTGTTATTTCTCCACCTAAACAGAAGAGAGTTGAGCCGAAATTAGACACTTTACTTGCAATGCAACCCTCTTTGGAGGGTGTGAATTTGTATGAGACCGCATTTAAAGGTTGTCTCAAATCCTTTTTCATACGGTCGAATACAAACCATGATTTAGTTACATTTTTGAAATCTGTAAAAGAAAAAATCATTGCTAGACTGAACTTGTCATTGATTGAAAATGGGCCAGTGAAATTCAACATCCTAGTTGATTGTACAATGGGCAATCAGCTAGATGAAGAAATAACGGCATCGTTTAAAACAAAAAATTGTCCTATTTTTAGAGACAGCGATTTGAATGGTATTCTAAATACAAGTTTTGATAAACTAAATAATGAATTAAGTGAAGCTCAACTAAAGAAGAGTGGTTGGTATCTTGTAGCTGTAGATGGATTGCGACTACGTATTAATAAATATGTACCACTGAGTGGTAGTACCTATATACCACTTCCTAAGGTGATTGAAAATAGGAAAGCATGTATAAATGTTTCCAATTTCGATAATAAATGCTTCCAATACGCAATCTTATCAAAAGTAGTACATGAAAAACCTCATCAAGTCTCATCTTATACCAACATTAACCACACATATGACTTTAATTGTTTATCTTTTCCAACACCTCTGGATGAGATAAAAAAATTTGAAAAAAATTAATAAAATGTCAATCAATATATTTGGGGTAGATGAAAACAACAAAATCTATCCACTGAAAGTGGTCGATAAAGAGTTGGTAGACCATAGAGATATTCTCTTAATTTCAAATAATGATGGGCTCAGCCACTATGTCTACATAAAAAACTTTGAAAAGTTGGTTCAAAGAGAAAAAACAAAACATGGACATAGTATATCTATTTGCAAACGTTGCTTCAGCCACTTTGATGACCAATATGGAGTCTCAAGAGAAGAAAAGCTTGAGAAGCACTTGAGATTGTGTGTGGCTAATAACCCCATAAGAGTTGAGCTTCCACATGACAAACCAACAGTGAAATTTGAACATGTCGAAAGAGGGTTGAGAGTACCATTTGTGATTTACTGTCATTCCAAATGCATTTTAAAGCCAGTACAAAGTTGTAGACCTAACGAAGCTTCATCATACACAATGCAAGCACAAAAACATGAAGTGATGAGCTTTTGTATATATTTGAAAAAGACAGTGGAATACACTAATCTCCCCTCAGAACCATTCCTATACAGGGGTAGAGGTGCTGTCAAGGTGCTACTCAACTATTTGAAAGATTTGGCAGAGAAGATATCAATGATATACAGAACAAATATTCCAATGAATCAAATGACAGATGAAGAAGTCATCACATACAATTTGGCTGATACATTTTACATGTGTGATAAAAATTTCAATGAAGATGATGTGAAAGTGAGAGATCACTGCCATCTGACAGGCAATTACAGAGGTGGCAATTACAGCACATAGTAGCTGTGATTTGAAATATCAGGCACCACATTTTCTTCCTGTCCTATTCCACAATCTTAGTGGGTATGATAGTCACTTTATTGTTCATGAATTGGGTTATGATGAGAAACAGATAGATGTCATACCCAACTCAGAGGAAAAATATATTTCCTTTTCAAAAACAATTAATAAATTTATTAAACTACGTTTTCTAGATTCATTCCAATTCATGCCTAGTAGCTTGGACAGTCTGGTCAGAAATCTTCCAAAACTTGAAGAGATCAAAAAGTTTTTTCCAGCTCAATATATTCCTTTGCTGACAAGAAAATGAGTATTTCCATACGAATATGTCACAAGTTGGGATAGATTGAATCAAAAATCCCTGCCAACAAAAGCACAATTTTATTCAAATCTAACAAAGACAGACATCACTGATGAAGACTATGCACATGCAGTCAATGTGTGCAATACATTTGGTTTCACAACTCTGGGACAATACAGTGATCACTATCTAAAAACAGATGTTTTATTGTTAGCAGATATCTTTGAAAATTTCAGAAATCTAACAATAAAAACACACAAATTAGACCCATGTCACTATTTTACACTACCTGGGCTATCTTCGGATGCCATGCTACGTTTCACTGGCATTCAACTTCAACTTCTTACAGATTATGAAATGATCATGATGATTGAGAATGGCATGAGGGGTGGTTTGTGCCAAGCTTTGTTTTTATCTTGTACATTGACTGCAACAATCTTTATGGCCTAGCAATGAGTAAACCACATTCTTTTGGTGATTTCCAGTGGGTTGACTTGAATCTGAATGACCTACTTGATGCAAAAGAGCATGATGAATATGGATATGTTGTCGATGTTGATGTGGCCTATCCAAGTTCACTTCATGCAGATCATAGTGATCTTCCATTCCTGCCTGAACTCATATCCACTGGCAATAATCAGAAAAAATTATGTGCTCATGTGAATAAAAGGAACCAGTACATAGTTCATCATATGGCTCTGAAACAAGCTGTGGAACATGACCTTATTGTTGAAAAAATCCACCGTGTGCTAAGATTCAAGTGATGGTGCCAAAATATGGCAATGACAAAATAAAGCTGGCGTACACTGACACTGACAGCTTACTGTACAAAATAGTTACAAATGATTTGTATGACAATATATTCAATATGATTGACCACTTTGATACATCAGATTACCCTCAAGATCATTGCTGCTATTCGCCTGTGAATAAGAAAGTTTTGGGGAAATTCAAGGATGAGGCAAACAGCAAGGTCATCTTAGAATTTGTGGCTTTGCATGCAAAGATGTATTCTATAAGAATGCATGATCAAGAGATAAAGAAGGCGAAGGGAGTCCAATCTGCTGCATTAAAAAAATGCATCACTTTCCAAGATTATTTGAATTGTCTGAATTCAAATAGAGACAATAGACTGACATGTAATACATGCATCAGGTCAATGAACATTATGTCTATACAGTAGACATCAATAAGAAAGCTCTATCATCAAATGATGATAAGAGGATTGTGCTGGAGAATGGTGTTGATACTGTACCAATTGGTTACAAAAATTAAAATGTGTATTCAAATAGATATGTAACCTGCTCATATTCTATGATTTATCATTTTGTAACGAATGTGTGATATAATGATTTTGGATCCACCAAAATGTAACTAATGGTAGGTAATGAATTTCAATTGCTCCACCAAAATGAAATGAATGGAGATAATGATGTTTCCAATCTAATAGAATGGATTGTATGAGTTTTGTGTTTCAATTTTTATTGGTTAGTGCCTCTACTCAATGTTTGGTGAGGGCACTACCATAAATTATTGGATCTTGAATATTGTGGATAATTGAATGAATTAATCCCCAGATTCCTCCAAATCTTTGGGTTTTGATCAATTCATTCAATTACCTCACAGGAACGCCTCCACCAGTGTTTTTTTTTATAAAGAAAAAAAAAACACAAAAACTTGAAAATTTTGATTGTATAATTTTTGTTCTACACAAGGTGTTTGAATTTCCAGAAACAGGATGAAAATGATAAAGTTAGAATTGAAAATGAAATTTGGTTTTCATTGACACTGAATAGAATAATTAATTCTTATTGATTTTTGACAAATATTGAGAATATTTAACAGTACAGAAACTTTTGAAAATGAAATATAAAATAGTAGGAAAACAGTTTGTTGAAGTTTAAACAATAATAAATCTAATTTAAATAATTATACCCTTTTTTTCGAAACCGTGGTTTATAATTAATTATTTAAAATAGAATAGATTTAAAATAAAGAAGTTGGACAGAGTTTTATTTGGAGAGTTATAGCCTTTCTTTCAAAACCGCGGTTTATAATTAACAATCCAAATAAAAAAATTGAGAAAAATGTGAGGAAAACGTTCTATTATTATTATAAAAGATTTGACTGTTTAAAAGAGTAAGGATGAGTTTTGGAAATAAATTAATAATAAAAAGGACTTACAGAAATGGAAATGACTCTCCTTGATAAAGCGGGACTTGTGGTCAATACCGCAGCTGAACAAGAAGTGATCAGCTTTGGTGGGAATGAAAATTTTGTTCGCGCAAATGCTGAGTTTGTACTCAGTTCTTAGCCAATGGCGTGAAAGCCTTGCTAAGATTTTTAATTGAATAGAACGTTTTCCTCTCTTGTTTTGCAGTTTTATTTTGGAAATGAATTTGTTATTATATATTATATTATGTGAATAAATTTTATAAAACTGTATTTTAATAAAAATTTATAATTCAATTATTTTCATTGATAGGGATCTGTCACTATTGTGACAATTTATATTTAATATTTTTGAATTTTTCATGTCCCATGGATACAACTTTGTCTTTTTAATATTTTTTGAAAAGTATTTCCAATCTTTTCTTGTTTGTACATAATTTTGAATTTAATATGCAATTTCCACTGTTTCATTGTATATGTACATAATTTTTTGAACTTTTCATGTCCAATGAATAGAATTCCAACTTGTATTATGTAGAACTTAAATTTTGACATGTATTTATCTTTCTTCAATTTTTTAATTGAAAGATGATTATTTTTTCTCAATCAGAGATCAAGAGATATTGAATCATATTATTTTTGAATACAAGAATTAAATATAATTTTTTTATGAGCAGAGTAACTTTTTCTTTTGTAAAAAAAAAGAGATATCCTTTATAAATGTTTAGTCATAGCTGATAATAAGGATTGAAAATTAGAAATATTATTTTGTATTTGAGTTATGAATATTCAATTCATTTTATTTAGAAATGATTATTTATCTATTTTTTTATTTGTAAAATATTTTTTTACATAAGCATAATACAACCTTCAATTTATAAAGGATATTTCTTTTTAACCCCTTAAGAGGGAAACATATTGTAATAAAGGTTATTTTATAATTTTAATTGTGGTACAACTGATTGATAACAAGTACCCTGTAGTGTACTACCATATAACATCATTATCTGAGTTCAGTTAGTAGATAGCAGTTAGCATGATGGATTTCAAGTCAATTCTTAATGAATACAATGATGAAAGGGAGTACTGCAAATTCTCAGAACTGTTTATTGGTGAAGCATATAGGGTAAAATCCCTTAAACAAATTTCCACAGTTTATGGAGAAAGAACAATAGCTTATTTAAAATGACACACAGATGAAGAGATAAAGGTATTTCTTCCATTAAGATTTAATATGAACCGTGCATCTATTGATCATTATAATGCTAGTGATAAGAATGAAGTTTCCTTAGTTTACTTAGGAGTGCAGGGTTGAAAACACGAAATTCGATTCATTTAGATGTATTATTTGAAAATATGGATGTATGATTTTCTTATGTGCTAATAAAACTTATCAGTAAACAATTATGTTATTTATTTCACTTACCTTATTCTTGAACCTATACAAGCAATTTAAAAAAAATATATAGTGTTATCCGATAGCATGCAAAAATTGAGAAATTAAATATTATATAACTATTGACATGTTTAGAAAAATACATACAGGGTATGTATGATAGCATGCAAATATTGAGAAATTAAATATTATATAACTATATATCTGTACAATAGTACTATATACTTGTTTAAACCTGTAAATTGAGAATTTCCACTAAAGTGCTATCTGATAAGATAAGACAAGAGATAAGTAGTCTTGGACCGCCGCTGAGCGGCGGACCTAGGTGTAAAAACATGCTTGCACATCCTCTGTGGGCCCAGCTTCGGCTTTCATCCTCTAGTCTACTGTTATGACATGATTTGCCAGCTGTATGTATACCATATTTACCCTCCTATGTGAGGCTCTCTTTCTTTCTCTCCTCTCAGTTGCATCTTTAGGCTCGGTGCACATATGCGATAGCAGCGTAGCTTGACGGCAGCGGGGGTTCTCAGAAACCCCGTCAGCGGTTTGGCAGTACTAGCAATCAAATGGAGCGGTGCACAGTTCAGCTTGATCAGTCATCCAGCAGTGACTGGATCGTGGCAGGGCCAAAACTGTCGCCGAGTACTGCTTCAACGCATTTCGAACGTTGTTTTCAAGAAATTCACTTCTCTACAAAAATATGAAATGCGTAAAAATAGAGATAGGAAAATTTTGATTTCAGATTTGGTTTCAGCGCACTCTAATTAGTAAGAACTCACATAATTGCTCAGAAATAAAAAAAAGGAAGTTGTTTATTTTTGCAATTTGATACAGTCTATTTGGGTTTTTTTCTCATCTATATCATAGTCATCATTAACATAAATTACATTATTATGTTGACCTATTATTTAAACTATAAGCTACCATTATAACAACTATTACTATGAAAAATATTATATACGGTATGTTTCTATGTATTATTAGATTAATATAATACAATAATATAATATTCCGGTTTATATTAACAGTTTCAACAAGATTATTTTCCCTGAGTTGAACAAGGAATAATACATTTCATTTCTCACTTCAGCTCTTTCTTCACTTCTAACTTCAGTCTTCTCTTCCCTTATCTTTTTTGTCTGGTTTAATATTTTTGTCAAGTAAGTACAGTAGTGTGCGAATACAATGGAATACAATAGAGTTATATGTACTTCTTCAATGCTAAATAGATTCAGTTCATCCTATCTATAGTTGGTGCTACTGGAGGATCTGGCCTTGTCAAAAATAATTGCTGTATCTTATTATTATACTATCAACTCTTTATAGTGAAGGGTATTGAATACCCCAAGACTCCTAGACTCCCATATGTAACTGGAACGTGGGAAGAAGTTGTCCAGAGTACTGAAAAGACTATTGATGAAATGAACATCTGGTTTCAGGCTAAAGGTCTTTGTTTAAATATAAATAAAACGAAATTATTGAATTTTAAGTTGACTGCGACCAGCAAGTTACGTGACACAATCAGCCAGACAGACGATGGATGAGATTGTTCGAGATGAGGTCTGCTTTTTAGGAGTCAGGATCAGAAACAGCCTCAAGTGGAATGATCAAGTGGACCACATCTTGAACAAACTCTCTAGTGTCATCTTCTTGTTAAAAGTATTAAAGAATGTAGTTGGAAATGAAACACTATTAAATGTCTTCCATGGTTATTTAATGTCCACAATCCAATACAGCATAACTTTTTGGGGAAATGGAAAAATTAATCTTAATTCTGTTTTTAAAAAACAAAAAAAGCCCTCAGAGTTATTGAAAAATTGAAGCCTTATGAATCCTGTGAAAACTCTTTCAGAAGACTTAGAATTCTAACTGTTCCAGCATTGTATTTCCTAGAAATTGTATCCATGGCAAAGAAAACCGAGAAGATGCTGAGAGAGAGTCACATCCATCATAGTCACAATACCAGAAACCAGATGGTTCATCTTCAGTATCCGCAACATAGGACAGCAAGCCTAGAGAAAGGACCCCATTATAGCGGATTTAAAGCTTTTAACTCTCTTCCTATTGAAATAAAATGCATCGAGCATCCTGAAAAGTTTAAGAATGCAATAAAAACTAAATTGATTGATGCAGCTCCTTACAATTTAGAGGAATGCTTTATCTGTTGGCGTGTGTAAGCATTTTCTTTGCAAACATATTTACAATGCGTGATCCTGGAGTTATGGAGTATGTTAATTCTTTTGTATGTTCTGACTTTCTTCTCTTTTTGATCTTTTTTTTCTGAGTACTGTAGGTACTCAATATTTTTGACGTGTCAAATACTGCCAAGCTTTGCTTGATTTTGTGGTGTTACTTGACGAAAATCAAACTAAACTAAACTAAACATGGGTGACGATAGTAACGTGGAGTTTAGCTTCTAGTTCATCAAATGATAACACACTCATTCTAAAATAGTTGAAGAATTTTTTTCCATTTACCCTCAGTTCTTGAAACAACCCCACAAATGCCCCTTTCATCAGACGCGCACTAAGTATGGGATGCACCCACATTTTTCTTTGCCCCCCTCTATACAAATACTCGTAGACCGAAAAGGCAAATGCTACTCGCTGCCTGTGCACCTCGTCCATTCTGTTCGAATGATCAGCATAGACTAAATAATTTAATAAGCATTGAGTCTCGAAAATACGTGTGGCTTTGCATCTGTTGGTGGGTAGCCGCTAGACAAAGAAAATATAAGCGACCTAAAGATCAAAGTAATATTTACACAAAGGAAATACAATGATATACACACTTAAAATTAGAATGGCATTTCCTAGAATTAAATTCACAAAAATTATCATTATTTCATTCAATTGTACAAAACAAGACTTCCTGGACAGACACAACGATTGCGTACTCATCAATACACAACTACTAATGCACTAATTGAAAATCGTCTACTCTTTCAATGCATTTCTGTAGTATCTTGAGTTACTACAGTAGTGCACCAGCCGCAAATGATTTAAGAGAGCGCTAGTGTATTATAGTTTACTTTGAGTTGCCACACTATAAAAATAATTATCTGCCATCTGTCACTACGTAGTTGAAACTGATGTATTCCGTTCCCACATAAGCACAATGTATGTCTTATGTACCGTTATCACATGTGATTCATTATAGGTCGGATTTCTAGTTAAATCCACGGATACTGGAACACCATTATAATTCTAGTTTCCGTGGTTGAATCTATGAAAGTAGGAGTCTTAAGCCACCGGAGTTAATAATAGCATTGTTGATAACTTTTATGTAAGAAGTTATATAAAATATAAGTCTGTATAATAATAAGTTTATCACAAAAGTTATTAACATTTGTGTATTCACTCCGGTGTAAACATGGCTTAATCTAGCTGTTTACAGATCGTTTTGTTAAAGAAAATATCATTCTAACAAATTGTGCAGCCTTATACAGTGTACAATGTAAAGCATGTAAACTGCCCTTGTTACAGTGATGTAGACAAAGAACATGTTCGATAACATATAAAATCATTCCCCCGAATAGAATCTCATTACCAGACTAAAAGAGAATTCATTGATGGAAGCTTGAATTTGTCTGATATGTACCGTTTGTTGTGTCCCGTTTCCATGCATAGCAGAATTCAAAAAGAGATGGAGCATGCATTGAAAGTGGTCCAATTTACTGTCCAAGTCAGTGGATGACAGTAATGAAATTGGCAAAAATGCCATACCAAGTTCTCGAGATGGAGACAAAAGCGTTCCTTGACCTACCAAGGATTTTCGAAATTCTGGGGAATAATATCCTAGTGAATATTAATAAACAAAGAGTATTGCTTTCAGATGTCTATTGCTACATGTCTATAGATGACATGGTGATGGGAAACCATCACCTTTCTATAAAACTCCTGCTATTTCAATAGAGAAGAAGGAAGATTTGTTATCCCTTTGTAGTTCAAATCTAATACCTGAACAAAACCATTTTATACAATTTGCCGGTAGAGAAACAAAAGGAATAGCTATCGATCATTTTAATTATGTCATGATTAATTTAAAGTGCATTCTATTATAAATCAAGAATAATATTGATCACTTTTGTAGTATATATTTCTTCAATCTCCCTTCCATTATCAGTTCCTGAATTATTAAGAATGTTTCGTGATTTATCTAGTTGATAATTTCTAAGATTTATTTGGTCAATAGAACAAAGGATTTTGCATAGGCTGTACTAGAAAAATAAGGTATGGAAAGTGGATCATGAATCTAATGAAACACAATAACTTGATTATTATACATTTTATATTAGACTGATCTGTAATTTAAACCAATTTACGGTATTGTCCAATGTAAAAAATGAGTATCAATAGAATTATGTGATTTATTGGACCATGAGTTTGAATGTAGGTTTTAAGTATGTTTCAAACTACAGAGAGCTGAGTTTTTTATTGAGTAAAGTAAAATTGGAAGTATAAAAAATGGTTGGAACGCAAAAGAATGTATAGAGATAACTCATTCCTTGAAAAAACTTAATTCACTCTTTTCAAACTTGAAAACAAATAAGTTGAAACTTCGGAACTTTGAGTCTTTGAATAAAGAGAGTTCAAAATAATAATATTGTCAAATTGGTTTAAACACCATTGATAAAAAACATGAATATTGTACATGTTTCAAAATTGAAACATCAAACGTTAATGGAGTCTCTCTCTTGTGAATTCTCTCGATAAGAAGGTGTCACATTCATCACAGATTGAGAAGAATGTGATCCATGGCTGAATGACGGTGAGAGTGTCGAAGCTGGGCTGTAAGACGTGGAAGGAGTTGGAGCTTGGTTCCATGCATTGGCTGGGTGAAATGGATATAATGGGTATTGTGGTTGATTGTAGGCTGGCCTACTTTCAAGTAATCGGTGATGGGACACCAATATCATCACTTCGCATCTAAATTGCACCTTGTTGTCGATGGAAAGGGTTTTGATGAGGGGAATGATTGAGTCAAAAAATGACTTGTCTTCGTCGAGTGGATCTTGAACTGGAGATGGGGCATAACCCGGCTTATTTATAAAATTAATCAAATTTTTTTCAACGATTCTTCTTCTTTTGACTGCAGATATTTTGTCGACATTACTGGAAGGCTCACCAATACAAACGCCATGTCATCTTCGGTCACGTCTTTGTCATTTGAAATGTTTCCATCAACATGTGGGTGCTGGATCTGACGTGTGCTTCAGACAGCTTCCTTGAGTATATGCATCGCCTCCCCGAGTCTGCTGCTTGTACTGATTCTTCCACTTTCTTTTCAATCCTTCTATAGGCATAAACGATGTTTTTTCATCTTTTGTATAAAGAACAATGATAGTAGTATTAGTGTATTTTTTATGCACAATGATGGAACTCCATTACAATTGTAGGTTTGGAAATTCAACATTGAGCAAAATTATCAGAAAAGTGTATACGGCAGTGTGGGAGGTTTTATCTACTGAATGCATACCTAAATTTTCAGAACAGAAATGTTTGTTCAATGCAGAAACATTTCAAAAAGAGGCAGTTCGGAAAATTTTCCGAACTGTCTGGGAGCTTTGGACAGAAAACACGTAAGAATGATTAAGCCAGACTTTGCAGGTTCAAGTTTTTTCAATCACGAGAAGTTCCACTCCATAGTAATTTTTGGAGTTTTCTAGTACCCAATACGAGTTATACGAGTTCAACTATATTAGATATTGAATTTGAAGTCATGCTATTCTATTTTATTATGAAACTATACATCGCATAGAAAGTATTTCGACATACTTTAAGCTGTATGAAGGTGAAAAATCATTGAAACATAACCGAACTACAGTACATCGGTTTCCGGTTCATCGGTTCCAGACTTTGATTGACGATTTATCTGTTTAACACGTTTTCTTTTTTTAATGTAGATTTTTCAGTGTAGATTTTCACTTTCCACGGTAATGTTGTTCGTACTGTTTTTTTTGTGTTTAGAATTGGAATTACTAAATACCAAGATTTATCATTCATTTCAGGGAAAGTAGCCAAGAGTAAGTGGAAAGGATTGAGGGACTGCATGTAGCATTTGAGGGCGCTCAGAACCCCTGATCAACTAGATCCGTTTACAAAGCGATACTTAACATGGACCTAATAGACCTAATCTGGACCTGTTTACAAAATTTCAACATTTTCTGTCAATTGGTTCTCGAAAAATCCAAGAAAATCTCCGTGAAATAGTAAAACGCTAATATTGGGAAAATAACCTATTTTGGTGTTTCTGCGGAACTCTGAATATCACTAATTATGATTGCTTATAGAAAAATGTTTCAAATTCAGTGTTCCTTGGTGAAATAAATACTAGTCAATAAAGCTTGTGTTATCCGATCTATTCGTGGAAATACTGCTGTGAAATATAACTTACAAGATGGACTCATATTTTTCGAGTTTAAACCTTGAAAAGAAATAGCCTTCCTGCAACTCTAGAGGGAGGCCCTGCAGCCCAAGGGGGCCTGATGAGCCTATTTGTAAATGACCATTTAGCTGCTCCAATTCATTGTAATCTGAACATTTTTGTGATATCTCCACCATTCCTAAAATGCAGCTCAAGATAGGGTTGCTATTGCCCTAGAGGGCCTGATGACCTTTTTGTAAATGACTGTTTGCTGCTTCAATTCTATTTCAAATTTAAATCTCAACATTTTTGCCACATCATATTGATACAATATACAATTCACATTGTTTTCACCAGAGTTCAAAACTCATTATTATAACAAATTAGTGATATCAAATCACATATTTTAATTCCCAACCAATTGAATGAGAGTACACGCATTAGTCCTCCTATTTCCAGTTTATTTGTTATTTAGCATTATCCCTGCTGTGAGAAGCTATAAGTAGCTGAGTGGAGTAAAAGCCAATGCGTCGTATGGCAAAGTTAAACTCGAACGAACTCATCAAGATGTCAAGACTCGTAAATCTGAGCTTTTACCCGAACGTGATGCTGGGGGGAAAGCATTTATAAACGTATTCCGCGGGGACTGTATTTAACCGGCCTAACATAATATTTTCCTGAAGAATTATTCCACTTCATTAATAATCGGAACACATTGCGAGGGAGAGGGACACAGGCGGAATTTAGATTCGAACATTGAGTACAATCTGAAAGGTTCCACAGCAAAAATGAAATATTATTATAGAGCTTTTGCAGTACGAGTGAAAGCGGAAATATACCGTTCACGGCTTCATTTTTCTTATCGCTTTTCCAACCTTCAAGAAAGGCGTAACAACAGCCATCATTGTTAAGTATATCCGGTAAGAAGGATTTCTGTGTAGTGTAAAACAATTCCTAGTTCGAGCTTTGTGGACGGGTTTACTCTAAAGAACTGATTGTAAATATGAAGATTCCAATTCACAACACTAGTGAATAAGTAATAAGTAATGAAAAATAAGTATTTAAGGGTTGCTTTCTCCAAAGATAGTTCAATTTTTATTCGTTTAGCTGAAGTCTTTTTCCACATACTTCATTGACAGTTTAAACGCCCTAAAAACTCTTATTCTACTGTCAATAGAATAATTGGTTGGAAATGTGTCATCAGAAATAATTGCTTAGTAGTGCATATAGTCTTTCCAAGCAAAGACCCTCAGGCAAGATTAGAAAATGACTCCAGATTAGTCAATATTTTCCAAATAATATTGATTTGGTCTAAAATTGTAGATCAGAAGTTTTCCTACGATTGATATCAAATCAATAATTCTTGAACCAATATTGACCGAGCTGAAGCCATTTTCTCATCTTGCCAGAGGGTCTTATTTGCTTGCCCAGACTATAACATTAAATTAAACAACAGTTACTTATTTTAGTGTGCCAGAGCTTTCAAAAAAGCTATCAGAGCTCTTTTTGCAGCGCGCCTCTCTTAGGGGTTTATAATGTTACGGAATTCGACAGTGTCTGATGCCTTGAGACGGTTATACAACAAGTGATGGACAAGGCGGGGATGGGGAGGCTTTGTGTCAACAAACGAGCGCATTGTTTTGTAAACAAGCGGTTATCTCGAAACCTCTAGAAGTTATTATTCCAGCAATTTCTAGCACTCTCTTGTAAGTTCCTGTGCCTTCTAGTAGGTTCAAAGCCTTTTATATAAGATTGAATGTTTGCAGAGTCAGTCAGTCTTACTCAAGCATAAAATCTAGTTGTGTCAGTTATACTGTGTGACAGATCAGACATTGTATATAGACAATCTATAGTTATATTCATTCTGTTTATTAGTCGTTCATCTTTTTCCAGTGTGTTATAGCAGTGTAATTAATAAAGTAAATCAGTATAAATTGCCTCAAGTTTTTTATTATAGTGGAAACCCGTAACAATTGGTGTCAGAAGTTTGTTGTAGCTATTGATTGAGGCAATTTTATAAACTGGTACCTTTGTGAAGTGAACTATTATTTTCAATTGATTGAACCGTTATTTTTGTGTGTGAACTTTATCTTCGTGTATGAACTTTATCTTCAAGTGAGTGAACTGTGATCTTCAAGTGTGAATATCTTTGTGTGTGAACTTTATTCTCTAAGATAGAACATTAGTCTTCTATACATATTTGTGAACTGTGTAATATTTGTGGAACACGAACTGAAATGTCAGGGAAAGGTGTGAAGCTCACTAGTTTAAAAGTAAATCAACTGAAGCAAGAGCTGGAGGAGCGAGAACTGGATACAAATGGGGTAAAATCTATCTTACAAGATAGACTCCAGGAAACACTGCTGGCTGAGGGTCAGGACCCAGATACCTTTTTGTTTGAAACAGTTTCGGGAGCTCTGGTGAGTACATTGGAGAGTAAATTTGAATTGGTTGAAAGTAAAATCGAAGAAAATAAATCAGCTTTGACAAATTTGAAGAGTAAAATGGAAGAAAATGAATCAGCTTTGACAAATTTGGAGAGTAAAATAGAAGAAAATAGAACATCTTTGGAGAGTAAATTTGAATCTCTGAAGGAAACATTTGAAGGAAAACTACAAGAAAATAGTAAAATTTTGAAAGATAAATTTGAAATGAAACTTAAAAGCATGAAAGATGAATCTGATAAAAAGATTAAAGAGCTGCAAGATAATGACACTAGTGGAGCAAGAGCAACCTTGAAGGTGGATGATAATGCTTATAGTCCAGTCAATGTGTGCAAAAATACACCCGTTACGGGAAATAAAACATATGAGGCTAATTTTTCCACCATCGATTACTACCATATAGACAAGTGTTCTGCCAAAAGTCCCCACCCCTACCCCTCTTGCTCCCCCCCCCCCAGCGCCCCCTCAAAGTATCCATTTTTAAGGATTTTTCAATTGTATTTATCTCAGCAACCATTGAAGATAAAAAACCAAATTTTTCATCATTATTTATAAAACTAAATTCTCTCCATTTCATGTCATTACCATTTCACTCTATCTCCTGTGGTTCAAGAGTTATACATTTAAGAATGAGAGAAACCCCTAAATTTATGCCTAAAAATGCTACTATCTTCCAAATAAGAGTTTACCGGTTTGTTCTATTGGAAAATGTCTCATATAAGAGTTGTAGAGCTTTTCAAGACCTACATTTTGAATTATATAAACTATATTTTGCCGAAATTTGAAGGGGGAAAAAGTCCGTTAATATGCGATAAATACCCCCTGGCGTGCCAAAATACCACAAATTGAGGGAAATTCATACGGAAATAATACATTTGGGAAAATACATATGGAGCTGATTTTTTCCACATCAATAACTAGCATATCGGCAAGTGTTCTGTCGAGAGTCCCCACCAGGGCCGGATTTGAGAGTATGCCGCCTATAGGCTAAATGTAAATTTGCCGCCTCCTTGAGACTTATACGTTATACTTTGCTTATTCCGACTCGTTATGGGTTAAGAGGGATATGTGGGTAAGCGGCAGTCAGAGCCAAATCAGTAGTAAGATAGTAAGATATATTTATATAGATGGGCATGTAGCAAAAAATATCCCGTGTACTTTATAGTACGGTGCAATTAGTTAAAAAAAAGACCGAACCTCAACATCCAAAGAGGAAGGACGATTCCTATACCAACTTGTTCTATACAACCATAGCCTCCTTCAACATCTATTAAAGGAAGCTTTGATACAACATTTTATTGTTCTGTAAAACCTTACACCCTTTTGAGCGTCGGGTTTTTGGGGGAGGGGGTTGAAAGGTGCAAAATATCAGTTTTTTGTGAATTGTAGCCGGCAGGGTGTCTAGAAATTTGCATGAATGAAATTCAATACTTTTTTCAAGACAAAGTTTGGGTTTATCTGAACATTTTTAAGCGTTGCAACTCATGATATGATTTTATGTCTAAAAATACCACTATGAGTCTCAAATAAGGTATATTCTAATACATACATAAAAAACATACCATCAACATATTTTATGTTTACGGTGCAATTAGACTCAAACCTCAACATCCAAAGAGAAAGGACGATTCCTACGCCAACTTCTCCTATACAATACACAACCCTTTCAATGTTTGGTACAAATAGAACAGTTACACCATTTTGAGCGTCGGGTTTTGAGGGTCGGTGAGTTGAAAGGTGCAAAATTTCAGTTTTTCGTGAACAGGTGCCGAACCAAGCGTCGGAAGGAAAAATTCCATGCATGTTATTTCAAGAGAACAAAATTTGGAAGAGATTGAGACCAATTACTACTCTGTATCATCAACTGTTTCCAAGATACATTTTTTTGAAAACTCCAAATTTTTTCTCAGGAATTATTTCGTTACTTTGAAAGTTAGTAACTTTAAATTGGAAACACTTGCATCCATATTTCAGAATCCCTCTCGGCGAAATTCATTTCTCTTTAATTTGAGACCAGATTCACACTTCTATGTTCAGTGGTTCATGTGCTACACCGATTTAAAAAAAAACCTTACAACCCCAAAACCCCCAAAATTACATTTTATCATACAAAAGGGCTGTATAGAACAAGTTGGCATAGGAATCGATCTTTCTCTTTGGATGTTGAGGTTCGAGTCTAATTGTACCGTACTATTAGTGTATTCAGAGACCAAACCGATTATATGCACTAAAATAATAGGCTAGCACGTTCTAATAATTACTAGTAGGTCATGTTTTTCAAAGTGAATTCAGAAATCGTAGAGAAAATTTAATTTATTTTTTGAAACTATTTTATAAATTTTGATTTTTTCCTATTTGCCGCCGCGAAAATTTGCCGCTCTAGGCTGCAGCCTACTTAGCCTATTTAGAAATACGGCCCTGGTCCCCACCCCTACCACTCTTGCTTCCCCCCCCCAGCAGCCCCCCAATGTTTCTATTTGTATGGTCTTCTTGTATTGCATGTATCTCAGCAACAATCGAAGATATGAGAACGAAATTTTTCTCATTATTTAGAAGATTTAATTTTATTCATTTCATGTCTTTGTCATTTCACTCTAGCTCCTGTGGTTCAGTAGTTATACATGACAGAATGAAGGAAGCGCCGAGATTTATGCCTCAAAATTTTATTCTCTTCCTAAGAAAAAATGACAGGATTGTTCTACTAAAAATATCTCAAATAGAGCTTGTAGAACTCTTCAAGGCCTACATTTTGAGTATAAGAAACATATATTTTGTTGAAATTCAACGTGATTAAATGACCGTTAAAATACAATAAGCACGATCTCGGAAGCGCTCAGTGGCTGGCCTGATATAGTCAATGATTGCTGAGATAAATACAATTAAAAAATCCTTAAAAATGGAGACTTTGAGGGGTGCTGGGGGAAGCAAGAGGGGTAGGGGCGGGGACTTTTGGCAGAACACTTGTCTATATGATAGTAATCGATGGTGGAAAAATTAGCCTCTTTTTTTCCTCTAAAAAACATTCATTGACTGGACTATTATCAAATTGAGAAGGATACTTCAGTAAATAACTGCAATGTGCCTATTACCATGCCAAATTATCATGGTGGACTACCAACATTTGATGGAAAGACTCCATGGGAAGATTACCATACCTTGTTAGATGTGTATGCCGACAGATATGGATGGACACCGGCAGCATAGGCTGATAATTTGTGCCTATCACTTTGGGGAGATGCACTGTCAGTACTCCAGACGATTCCAAAGTCTGACAGATGCAACATTGGTGAACTGTTAAAGTACATGGAAATGAGATTTGGCCACCGACACATGTATCAACTACACCGTTCAGAATTGAGGAACAGAATCCAGAAGCCAAATGAGTCACTTCAGGAATTTGAAGCTGATATAGCTTGCTTGGTGAGGGTTGCCTACCCAGCATCAGGGGATGATGAAATGAAGGAGAGTATGGCAGTTGATAGATTCCTGGATGGTCTACGTGAGCAAGAAACTCAACTAGCTGTTGAACTGGCTTGTCCTCAGACCCTCAGTGTGGCATTAACTCAGGCCTTAGAATTTGAAGCTGTGACACAATCTGTGAGGGGCCATGCACGTGTTTACTCAGTATTAGGGAAGATAGCCATGAGGAGCTGGTGGAGGAAATAACAAAGAGGATTTTGGAAAGACTCAAGACTGCAAAGAAGGAGATAAGGTGTTGGGGCTGTGGAAAGAGAGGTCATCTACAAAACAAATGCCCAAAGAAGTCAATGTCCAACAAGAAGCAGGAAGGAAAGGAAGCAGTGGCTAACAGGATAACTGTAGCTACAGACTACTGGGGAGGAGATGAAATGCTGAAGGACCAGGAAGAGGATCCTGATTTGAAACACCTGTGGGCTTGGAAGCATTCTACTCAAGGAAAACCTAGCTGGCAGGAAGTAGCACCATTGTCACCACATGTTAAGACCCTCTGGGCACAATGGGAGCCAATTGTGGAAGATGGGGGTATCTTGAAGAGGGTGGTGGAGAATGCTGCTGGCAATCAGAAAATACTGCAAATCATTGTACCAAGGAAAAGAGTTCCTAAGGCATTAAAACAGCTACATGATGGAGTCTCTGGTGGGTATTTTGGAGTGCATAAGACCCTGGAAAAGGTACAAGAGAGGTTCTACTAGCCAAATTCAAAAGAAGGTGTCAAGAACTGGTGTAGGAATTGTGCAGTATGTGCATCTGTCAATGGCCCTATGCCTAGAAAGAGAGCCCCTATGCAAAAATACAATGTGGGTGCTCTATTTGAAGGCATAGCCATTGACATAGCAGGACCATTCCCAATTACTGATGGTGGGAATAAATACTTCTTGGTTGCTATGGATTACTTCAGCAAATGGGTAGAAGCCTATGCCTTGCCAAATCAAGAGGCAGTTACTGTAGCTGATGTATTGGTGAAGGAGTTCTTCAGTCGTTTTGGCATACCATTGGAGTTATATTCAGATCAAGGAAGGAACTTTGAATCTGCTGTGTTTTCTTGGATGTGTGAAATATTGGGAATCAACAAGACTAGGACAACACCACTGCACCCCCAATCTGATAGAATGGTTAAGCAAATTTTTTTTTCTGTAAGTACTATTGCTATCTAATCTTGAGACTAATGAGCAAATTTTTTCTAACCTATCTTGCTAATCATAAATTAAATACAGTGAAATTCTCAATAGAATTTCTTACTGATAATAAAAGATATTATGTACACCTATTGACTGTACTACTTAAGCTATGTTTCACTCAAACACTGCTCTGCTTTTTTCACTGAACACCACTTGCACTACACTAGTTCAAATGGTTTCCTTCTTTTGAGCCTCCGCACCAATCCTTCATTGTCCAGCAGCTGGATTGCCTTGACATTGTTGTGTTGGTGGAGCCATACTTCATGACTTTCTGCATACCGCTGTATTTCACTGGATACCAGGTTGACTCCCAGATCTCTATGGATGTCGCTGTTCCGCACGTACCAGGGAGCATCAACAATGTTTCTGAGCACCTTATTCTGGAATCGCTGTATGATGGTGATGTTGCTCTGTTTGGTGCAGCCCCATAGTTGAATGCCATAGGTCCAAACAGGTTTGAAGATTTGTTTGTACAGGAGCACTTTGTTTGGTATTGAAAGTGATGAGTTTCTTCCAATAAGCCAGTAGTATTTCTTGTATTTTATGCTGAGTTCTTCTTTTTTCTTCTTGACATGCTCTTTCCAGCGAAGCTTAGCATCAAGAGTCATGCCTAGATATTTAGCAGAATTTGCATGTGGTATATTGATTCTATTTATACTAATTGGATAGTACTCAACTCTCTTGTTGGTGAAGTTAACATGGATTGACTTGCCCTCATTGAGTTTCATCCTCCACTTTCTGGTCCAGACTTGAATTTTGTCAACAGATCTTTGGAGCTTTTCTGTCGCAATATGAACACTGCTGTCAACTGCTAGTAGGGCGGTGTCGTCTGCAAATGTGGCTGTGGTATTCTCCTCCATAGTTGGAATATCACTTGTAAATAGAAGGTAGAGTACTGGCCCCAAAACACTTCCTTGTGGTACTCCTGCTTTTACCTCTCTCAGCTCAGAATATGAATCTCCTTGTTTGACTCTGAAGTACCTTCCAGTCAAATATGATTGCAAAATTTCTGTGAATTGCTTAGGAAGCATTTTTTCCAGTTTGTATAGAAGACCTTCATGCCATACTTTGTCAAAAGCTTGCCCTATGTTGAGGAAAGCTGCTGCACAAACCTTTTTTTCTTCTAAGCTCTTCTCTATCAAATTAACTATCCTATGTACTTGGTCGATTGTGGAGTGCTTTTCTCTGAAACCAAACTGATGATTAGGAATTAATTGCTTACTCTCGATTATTGGCTTGAGCCTACGCAACAATATTCTTTCAAACAGCTTTGATAACACAGGTAATAATGAAATTGGCCGGTATGAAGCTACTTCATGTGGTTCTTTTCCTGGCTTGAGCAACATTATAACTTCGGCTACTTTCCATATTCCTGGTACAAATCTAAGTCTGAATGAAGCATTCAGTATGTTTGTTAACTTGATGAGTGCTTTCTTTGGCAGGTGTTTTAGGACTAAGCCAGTTATCAGGTCAAATCCTGGAGTTTTCTTTGCACTGATAAGCTTTATCTCCTTTTTAACTTCTTCCACTGTAACATGTGTTATATCTTGATTTTCCTGCACAACATTTTCGTCAGTTTCTACATCTTCTTCTTGAGGTTCATTGTGTGGCTGGAAAACTTTCTCAAGATGGTCTGCAAATGTCTGCGCTTTTTCTTTGTTATTTCTAGCTTCTTCTCTGTTCTGCTTTCTGATAGGTGGAACTTGTTGAATTGGTGTTTTTATTTTCTTAGATGCCTTCCAGAGAGAGTAATCCGTATACTTTTCTCCTGTTAAGCTGCTCAGGTAACTGTTGAACGATTCATTTTTAATAGATTGTATCTCTCTTTTCAGCTCTTGAGTTAGATTATTTAACAATCTCTTATCTTGGGGAGAACGTGATTGTTGCCACTTTCTTCTAGCTAATCTTTTCTCTGCAATCATTTCTCTTATTTCTCTTGGATAGTTATTTCCAGTTGTTCTTCTTCTATTTGTTTATGGAGTATTACACCATGCAGCCTGTTGTATATCAGTTACAAATTTCTCCAACTCCTCATCTATCTGCTCTGCATTTATTAAAGGCACATTAAGATGAATTCTCTCCTCCAACATTCTTGCAAAGCCATCTCAATCTGTATGCATGTTAACTAGAGTAGGATAAGAGCTTTGCTTCTGTAGAATAGTGTCACTCAGCTTTAGAATAATAGGAGAGTGGTCTGAGTTGAGATCGAAGCTTTCCTCAATTTGAAAATAATTCACTGAAATATTCTTTATTATAAAAAGTCTATAAGATCAGGTATCTTGCTTGTGTCCGTAGGCCAGTGAGTTGGTTTACCAGTTGAAAGAGCTTCACATACTGACTCTCTCATTGCTTCTCTCATTGGTTGAGCAAATGAACAGGACAATGGGACAATACCTATCAAAGGTGGTATCTGGACATCAATGGGACTGGGATCAACACCTCCATTTCTTCCTGATGGCATACCAAAGCACATCAATGAGACTACAAGGATAACTCCAGCAAGAATAGTGTTTGGGCAAGATATACAACTACCCTTTGACTTGGAGTGTGGATGCAAACCTGTGGAGGACTTGGAACAAAAAGACTACACCAGCAAGCTCTGAAGCAGATGGATGAGATTCATGCAACCGTCCACACAAACATCCAGGTAACCAGTGACATGATGAAGCAGTGCTATGACATTAAGGCCAACCAGGGAGGATACCAGGCTGGTGACATGGTATGGTTGTACAATCCTCAAAGACATTGTGGATACTCTCCCAAGTTGCAAACCTCCTGGGATGGACCTTACAAAGTGGTCACAAGATCAACAATGTGGTCTACAGGAAGTCATCAAGAAACCAAGAGGTACTCCACGCATTGTTCATTTCAACTGACTGGCGCCTTATCATGGAGACAATGCTAATAATATAATATTTGTGTGACCTGGCTGGCTCAGGTCTGGTGTCAGAGTTTTCAGGTCGCTCCTGATCAATTTCAGGGACTCTGACATGACTTAACGACTGTTTTTAGGCAGCCGGGACCGACGGCTTAATGTGTCCATCCGAAACACGGGAGAGTGGCCTGAGAAAAATTCCTGGTCTGACCTGGGTTTGAACCCGGGACCTTTGGGTTGCAACGCCAGCGCTCTACCCACTCAGCTACGCCACCCCCCTGACAATGCTGCAAGGGGAGTTCAAGAAGTCAAGGCTCTTCATCCTGCCATCTCTGATTTTGAAGGATTCATGGCCAACCTAGGGATGTCACTGGAAGAAGGAAATGTCACCATCAGTCACCAGGACTTATTCACCCTACCAAAGAGCTATGCCTTGGCACATTGCATTGCTAGGAATGTGGGAGCTTCAAAAGGAATTGCAACAGTCTTCAGGACAAAGTTTAGAAGATTGGATGAATTGAATCTCCAGAATCCGGCTGTGGGGAAAGCACTTCATCTTCAGGATCAGAACCAACATCTGTTCTATTTGGTGACAAAAGACCAACCCCAGCAGGAGTCAACATATCAGGCTCTGTGGCAGAGTCTGATGCATCTACAAACTCACCTTCAATTCCTGGGAGTGAAGCAGTTTGGAATCCCAAGACTGGGCTGTGGCTATGATGGATTGGACTGGAAGATTTTGAGGCCAATGATTGGAAGAATCTTCAAGGACACTGGAATCAATGTCACCTGTTGTGTATCCAACCCATGGACGGTTACACAAGTTGATCCATTGTTGCCAGCTTCTACTGTTTGTACTTCCAGGATGGATCTGGACTGTTCTGGGACAGAACAGTTTTAAGGAGGGGGCAGTGTTACGGAATTTGACAGTGTCTGATGGCCTTGAGACGGTTATACAACAAGTGATGGACAAGGCAGGGATGGGGAGGCTTTGTGTCAACAAGCTTTGTGTCAAAAAATGAGCACATTGTTTTGTAAACAAACGGTTATCTTGAAACCTCTAGAAGTTATTATTCCAGCAATTTCTAGCACTCTCTTGTTAGCTCTTGTGCCTTCTAGTAGGTTCAAAGCCTTTTATATAAGATGGAATGTTTTCAGAGTCAGTCAGTCTTACTCGAGCATTGAATCTAGTTGTGTCAGTTATACTGTGTGACAGACCAGACATTGTATATAGACACTCTATAGTAATTAATAAAGTAAATCAGTATAAATTGCCTCAAGTCTTTTATTATAGTGGAAACCCAAAACAATAATCAGATTAATCAGATCAGATCAACGAGCAACAGGGCTAGAATTAGTTCCATTATCCACCACTTAGTTGTAGAAGCACTAATCAGGAACTACTCCTCCAGATCAAACCTAAACAGTATTCCTGTTATCTTTCTGTCACGCTGATTTTATGTTTGTGAGGATACAAAAGAGAAACTATATGCTTTCATCAATCTATTCAGGCATTTTGTAAGTTGTATTTTATAATTTTCGTAAAGTCGAACTTGAATGTGATAAATGTAGCCTACCGCAATCGAGTTTCAAGAGAAATATTATCCGATTTAAATTTCATCTTTGGCTCTTTAAAGCTTTGAAAGTTAAATTGACGTAGGCATAAGTAGACTTCATTGGTGTTTTTGCATAGATATTTTTGGAAAATTTAAACATTTCAATTGTGGTTCTAATTTAGCTTATAGAAATCAAAAAGTTATTTGATTGTGAATAGTAGGAGTGTAGTAGGTACCGAAATAGTTTGCATAATGTTACCGTACAGGCCTTATGCTTGTAAACACTAAATACCATATATTTTTTTTAATATTATGTGTCTTTAAGCGTTTCAAAGTGATAAATATGATACTATAGTCTGATTCTGATCACAACGGTTTTTAATTTGGGATATAAATGTTTTTGTTTTATTTACATGGGAATCCATAGTTGGTTAGGTATTATTTCTTCTCTCTTTTCTTTCCAGCACACCCAACCATGAAGCCTGTGTTTTGTTTAATGTGTCATTGTTTTTTGAAATTTATTGTATTTATTTTTGTCTTTTGTATGTTTTAATAAATTGAAATGGAAAATGAAAAAAATAGTAAGGAAATAAGGCAAAGCCTGTTTTCTCGATGTTGGACTAGAGGTTACAGAACTTGAGCGACCACGGATCAGAGACCCAGTGCCGGACTGGCTAGGATTTGGGCCGTCGGCTATACTCGCTCAAGGGCCCCCCTAAAGAGGGATTGTGGTAGGGAGGTGAGTTTTTTAAAACTATTTTAATAGTGAGCGGGGGGGGGTGAGAGGGAGCTGTTGCAATTTTTCTCAAAATACGTTGAAATTTTTCTAATTAAACAGTTAATATACCATTATTGTATTAATTCATTTTTGTGTAATATTTTTGTAGACTTTGGCAGTAAAAAAAAACCATAAACCACAATAGGCTACCAGCAGCATAGGCCTAATTGCTCTCACTTGTACTGTTGTTATAATTGTGCTATATATTCATTTTGTCAACTATTACAGAATGTACCTAGTTCTATAACAGAGGCGATCTACCTCTTCTCATTTAGGACGTCAATATTCGAAGGGCACGCGAAATACTGAGGGGTTTGGGGATATGGAATACTCTCCGGAAGCGGAATATTATCCTTCACTGAAAACTTCCAAGTAATTGTGCAAGTGATTCTCTTTAATCAAACCATTATCGTATTGATGTTGATAATGGCATGAAAAGTATTTAACAGTAGAATATTCTATGCTTTCTGAACTGAATTGCTGACCAAATGCGTACACAGCCTTTCTGGGTATTTTTTATATTTTTATACTTCTAAAAAATCAGATACGATTCTTTAAAGGAGGGAGTAAGAATATTTATGAATTTGAGAGGGTAGTTAACCTGAGAAATGTCATTCTAAAAAAAACAGTTTTTTGTTCTTTGAACTAATATACTGTATATTGATAAAAATAATAAAATTGGCTTTATTTGGATATCAGGGGCCGTTATGACTAATCAGTGGCAATGAAAGTCTGGAAAAATTTGTAGTATTTTCATAGTATTTATTAGAAAATAATTTACTTTTTATTAAATTGTTTAAATTTCAATAAAATATTATTCATTTCTTTGGAGCCGATTAATTTTTTTTCCTGAGTGAATCTTGGCCCTTCCGGGCCCCCAGGGCCAGGCCGTCGGCGATCGCCGACTAGCCGACCTGGCCAGTCCGGCACTGCAGAGACCCAACAAAATCAAGGAATAGGGTTGATCACTCAAATTTTTGAGATGAGGAGGAATTTTTCTATAAGGTTCAGAATATCAAAAAACACAGCCAGTATTGTTTCAGATATGATAAAAGAACATATAAAAACAAAACCAAGTAGAAAAGAGTTTTTTAGAAGGCCCGCTTCCCCAATTACATCGGGGCGATTGAATTCAGTCACTTGAAGATTAGTTCTCCAGGTGGAGTTTATATGTAGGCCTTTTATATAGTGTAACTCTTTTCTGTTCTGCTCACAGATTTCAGTACATGCAGCAAAAATTATGTTTACTATTTTTTTACGTAAATTGTAAAGGAATAAATACTCATAGAAATATAACATTTTTCTAGAAGCCTAGTCTATAAAAGCACATAAATTTTAGCCCTTATCCATATTTTTTCGGATTAGATTTTTGGGCTTAGTGAAAAGAGGGCTTCAAGGAAAGAGGACTTCGCGAGTTCCAAAGCGAAAGAATTCAATAGTAGGAAACTAGATCAACGGTTTTGAAAAGCTGTAGAATTAGAATTAAAAAAAAAAACTCCGCGGGAGAACTATAGTAGCCTTGCTTTAGAAGACGAAATTCATGAATTTTGAAAGCAGAAAGCATGGCTAGCCAACATTGTATTCAACATTAATAATTTAAATGAAAGCGACAGTGCATAACCACTTATGAGCAACGAGTTTCTATTTCTCAGCACCTCCACCTAATTCTCACCAAACTAGCTAACTGAGTGGTGATGACAATATTTCGTCTGATTCGTTTAATTAGTGGTTACGACAGTCACTTATGGATAACAACACCTACCAGCCACTTTAATCATATTGTGATTATAACTACGACGAAACTGCTGAATCAAGCACAAAAGGCTCATTGCTTATTAGTTATAATTCGCTGACAGTGCTTTACCGAACAAAAGTTGGTATGGAACAATGTACGAGGAAGTTTAAACACTTTCCTCCGCGAGACATGAAAATGATTCTGTAGAAAATGCCATGACTTGATCACACTGACAAACAAGTTCACATGGGGTAGTCTACCCCACCAAGTTACAGATTGAAAAATGGATCTGTTTGTCGCGAGGGTGATAGTATTGTTTTCTGAGCGGATACCTTGTTGACAACCCACCGGATATGAGTGACGCGTCTACTTGTCTGCGGTCGGTCTTTTATCTGCAACATGTAGAATCAACTTGGCCGCACTGCTCAATTCTGCAGTTTCACATCATGCTCCTTCTCCCCAATCAAGACATCTGTTTCCTCCTGCCGCCTCAACTATGTGACAGTTTAACATATGAAATTTCCCTCTGCTGTTCAAACTCTCCTTATTTCAATTGAAAGAGGAAGAAAAAACACTGGAAAAGATTTTACTTGGACGCTTGCGTTCGCCAGCAATAATTCCGAAAGCTGCACACAAAAATTAGGCTACTTTTGTGCGGCAATTTGCCGCATGTGCGAGTATTCGCGTATGTTCTACAATTGTTTTCATCGCTTTTGGTGAAATCAATTGTACAATAATTTTCTCCCATTATGAAGCTTATTCAAGCAACAGGACGTAAAATTTTCATCAATAACAAACGATTCGGATGATTCAAATCCTTATCTTCATTTTTCTATGAAAATATTGCTTATAAAGACAGTTATTGCTTATACGAGTAAAACCCAGTGGATTTGGTATAATGTTATAGAGATTCATTTGAATAATTTATATGATGATGAATATTCGAAGTTAATCAATGTAAACTTCGAATAAGCTTCAACAGGTTTCAACTTCACCAACATTAATTTCTTCACAAATAAGCCCCGCGTTTTCTTGTTAGATAGAAATGTTAATTGAATATGAAATCTTGCTCACTTATGAAGATATAAAGATCATCACTTTTACAAACGTAAAAATTTTAGAAAACGACTATCTTTCCATTAAATTTTATTATTAAACGAAAAATCATTGCAATAATTCAACAATACACTTTGTACATTGAACTTTGTACATTGATATTTGTAAAACTATAAATTCAATAAAATTAACACAAACCTCAATCACTTGATGTCAGAATTATACAGTTTGTGATTCAATTATGCACTAAGAGTCAAGTTTATTCTAATTCTATTTGGAAAATTTCATCATTCACTTGCATTTGTATAAATATTCTCAAACTACAGTATAAGAGACATTGAAATGATGATTGTTAAAAATCAATAATGTCAATAAATATTTCATTGTAATGGTAATAAATTTTGTGTTCATGCTCTCTGTATGATTGAATAAATGATAGTGATTGGTTTGAAAATAAAATGGCGACAATTTTTCAATAATTGAAGATATGGTTTTCTTTTCAATCAAGTTAGAATTCTTGAGGGATTTTCTTCTAAAAGAGGAATGCTAAATTCTCATCTGCTAAGGAGTTCATTCACCACATAATTCAACTGAATCCATGTTGGAAGAATTGTCTTCAACAGGCTTGTCAGTGTCTTGTTATGATAAGCAGCCATTCACTTCAAAACTTTTGAAGTATCTTGAAAATGTTTGAAGAGTCTTCAACCAGCTCACTAATTATAAAATGCTGATAAGAAGCTACTCACATGTTATTTACAAACAAACGACAATTTCTAATTCTGGTTTTTCGGGATCTGATCTTTGAACACCATTATTCATAGTTTGTTCGGTTACAACTCACTGACCAGTGCTATAGAGTGCAACTCACTTACAATCTACCAGTGAGTGCTGTAAAGATAGCACCGCGACATCAGATCTCCTACTGGACAAAGGAGTCGGGTTGTTGTAATTATACATGAATACCTGATGTCATAAAGATGTGTATCAAATTTTCTCGAGTTCAAATCTGAGTAAGGATATGCAATTCGACGATACAAAAGGGATTGGATCGTTAGCCAGTGATATTTACCCAAGATTAAGTTGGCTATTGTGTTGTATTTATTCTATACTTGAGTTTAACAAGTATTTCACCGGCAATTGAGCAATGATCTTCCACCGCATTTTATTACTTAAAAGACTCATATCAACTCTATAATTAGCATGATAAATTCATCTACCTCTTCAAAAGGAGATCACTGGATGCTTGAGTATCGATCAACATAAAAATGTTACAGTGAGAGAAGCCCTCATAATTGAAATTTGCCACCTGCTATATGGGATACAAGGTGCAGTAATTCCTTGAATCGGGCAAACAAAAAAGGTGTGGGGGAAAAATGTGGATTTTTGCTCATGTGCCCTTTTTCCGGAAATGGCCTGAATTGCAACCTGTCCTTTTGGCAATTTCGCCACAACCTTCACCCTCATTGAAATATACCAGTGCTGCAAAGGTGACACCGCGACATCAGATCTCCTACTAGACCAAACAAAAGAGTCAGGTTGTTGTGATTCTACAATCTTCATGAATACCTCATCTCATTAATATGTGTATTATGATATTCGTAATTCGTTTTTATTGTGTTCCTTGGAAGTGTACAAAGAATTAATAAAATTTGAATTTGAAATGTGATGAACTATTACAATTTGTAATAAATGTTACTTACAATGTGTTTGTGATAATTATTATAAACGAAAAACAAATTCTAGTTATAATATAATTTCATCTGAAATGAAATTGTTAAGTGTGAATCGTACATTTTCTTGATGTAAAAATCAGTGAATTTATACATATAGCGGAGCGTATGGTTCGCATTTTGTATAATAATGAGTGGATAAATCAATAAAAAATACAAAAGGAGGTCAATGAATGCTTGAGTATCAATACGCATAGAAATGAATTTTAAAAAATCCGGAACAGGACTCAAGCTGAGCCCCACACAGTGAAAGAAGCCCTCATAATTGAAATTTTACACCTGCTATATGGGATAAAAGGTGCAGTGATTCCTCGAGTCTGACAAAGAAGAAAAAGTGTGGGAGAGAAATGTGGATAGTTAAATTATTACATAAGAAGACGTTTACACGTTTTCAAGGACAAGTCTGATATCTGTGACTACTGTCCTGAGTGTGAAGAAAAATTACAAAGGGACCCAAATGACAATGAAAATTTCAATGGCGCCTTGCTCTAAAAAAGGATAACATCGAAATTGCTAAGGAAACCTCATCAGTTCTTGTGCTCGAATTTGATTATGGGCAAAATTATGCATTGCCTCGTATCAATGTGAACAGTCAGTTTTATAAACGAATTTTGTGGCTCTACTGTTTCAATATATCAGCAGTGTTTGAGCTGCTCATCTTATTGTATACACTTATTAGCTTATTGTGAACGGATGTTTAATTTTTATATGTTATATAAAACTTTGGAATGTATTTTTCAATGTATTGAATCACATCTTACTATTAAAAAAATAAGAACATTTCAAGTTGTCGATTGAAACATTCATTGACAGAGTGACGTCATAAGAAAAGTGCTTCAATACGCGAGATAATGATGCGGGAAATGTGTGGTGCTTTTCTGAGTTTATCCACTTCTCTGCCAGGCGAATAAAGGGAAAAAGTATGTTTAATATTCAGAATAAAAGAAAGCGTTCATCATGTATTGTTTCTCTACAACACAGTACCACTCAATTTCATTATAAATTGTATTTTTTTTTTTTTTTTTTGTCAAGTGAATATCACTTGTAATGATTTTTTATGTTAGTTTTTCAGCAATAGCAATTGCTAAATGTGGCCAGAAGACCATTTTTTAAAATATTATGTTTGTACACTGAAATATGACATATTCATTTGTAACTTCAATTTTTTTAATTTTCTAGTGAAAAATTATGAATTTGGTATACGGGCCAAATATTTTTGCTGCATTTTATGATAATGTACAACAAGAAATGATAAGAAATTATATTCCATTGTTTCTATTCATTCAAGAAGGATACACAAACCACTCTGATAAGTTGGATTGAATGTTCAGCACACCTGAACATTACTCCTAGCTCTTTATTCAGATTTCTCAGAATTACCAAGCACTGTGTGCGTTTTCCTCTTGTGAGGCAGATCACAACATAGACAACCAACCGCTCCAAACAGAGGACGAAAAAAGGAAATTGTGGGTGGTAATATAGGCTTTAGAATTTCAAGAATGCTTTGAAGCTAAATATTTATGTACCTTTTCAATAAATTTCAATGAGAATTTGCCACTAATCAAGTTCTTTATATTGATGAGTTTTATGTCAAACTTCCAGTTCTTGGATTCTTGTCGAGAGCTAAGTTAGCCTATGCTCAAAGTGGAATAGGTATTATTCTCACAAAGATCAAATTTCATTTGCAAGGCTTTAATTGTAATTTTGAAGTAGGCCTGAGTCTTCTAAAGCTAAGAGGGGAAATATGTCCGTAATTTTCAAGTAAGTTTTTTGTTTGTTTCTGATTTGTGAATTGATTACGTTAAAATCAGATTACGTTTGTATAATTACGTTATAATTGGTATGATATGAAAACGTTGAAATAGAATGATTTTGCAGTTCCATATTTCTCCATTAGTCATTACATTGAGATGCATAAAATTATATATTCTACAATAGTATGGTCTATATTCACATTGATACTATATAAATGGATTTCAATCAATGTATGTGAGTGTGTAGCCTACGCATAACGTTTTTTGCGTTCCTTTGGACATTATTTGCCTAAACCACACGACAAAAACATTCTATCATGACTTTTGTGAAGTCGTGAAAAGTAGTAGCTAGCTACTTTTCAAAAAAAGTAGTTGTAGTGTAGTTTAGCTACTCTTTGAATAAAGTAGTAGTAGTTGTAGCCAACTACTTTTGAAAAGTAGTTTACCTAACACTGTAAATAAGTCACAACAATGCCGAAATCCCGAATTTTGTTGTAGGCAATTCAGAATAAGTATCTTTAAGTAATCTTTTTTATAGATATATATTGGGAAATTGCTTGTTTCGGTTGTCCCTCGACTGCATGAACCTAAAATGAACAAACAATTATAGTAAAAGTTTTTGTGTCAATGCTTTGGTTACAGTCAGATCACCACCGAAATAGCCCTCACAAGTGTATGCGATTTTTCATGGGACTACCTTAAAGATAAAGTTTTCAAACATTGCCCACACACCTTGGAAGAACTGAAAGAGAGAATCAATAAAGAGATCCAGGCCTTAACAATTGCACTGTGACTAGTTTGAAAATGAGTTTGAAAATTTCAATAATCGGCTGCATCAGTGTATAGCTGCTGATGGCCGCCATTCAAGTGATATAATATTCAAAAATTAAAAATAAAAACTATATTTCAAGCTGAATTGAATAAACTGAACCAATTTTTCCCCTAGTCGATCGAATCATTATTTATAACCCTTCCAAACTCGTCAGTCGGCTCTGCCCCACCTAATTAATTATCCACCTAATTTTGTAATTATCAAAATATTGATAGCCTATTCGATTATATCGATATCGGAAGCCCATCCCTGAACTGCGGTAATTTTATTTCATATTGAGCAATAAATGAATTGGATTTGAATGAATTCAAGGGAGAACCTTCTTCCTGATCCAAATGGAACACACTTGTAATTGAATTCCATTACTTCTAGTTTTTTCTATGAGATCCTTTATCTGCATTCATATCTGTTTCTCCCTTCCAACAGAGTTTGTTTCTCAGGAGTTTCATTTCATGTATAATAATTTACATTTCCGTTTACCATTAGAGTTCAGCCCTACATTATTTTCGGCTTTAGTGATTCCTAATGTGCCTTCATTTTATTTATTTTTGTGCAATTAATAATTTCAATGGAGATTGAAGAACCTTGTTTCTCATCCATATGCCACATATTTGTAATTGAATCCCCCCATACTTTTTCTAAATTGAATCCCCCCATAGAGTTTTTTCTATGAGAGGCTCTATCATAGGCTATGAGAAGCCATCCCTAAACTGCGGTAATTTCATTTCATGTTAAGCAAATGAATATTGATTTGAATGCGTGAGAATTTGAGTGCATTGAATGAGCATTTTAATAAACTCTTTATAATTCAAAAACATCTAATCAAAACAATCTAAAGCCGCGTATCGACAGTCCGAGGCCACGAATGCCTCGCAGTACAGTCTGGTGACGCAAAAAAAGTATAAACTCATGGCTGAGGCATATGTGTGAATATAATCTGCAATAATAAAAAATAATTATAATGATAGTATAGTATATAGTATTGTAAATAATTATAATAAAGATAATTATAATAAAAAATCTGCATTTTTTGTAACCAAAAATGCGAGCACGCGAACAAATTGACTAGCGCCATCAAGCGGGAGACAAAGCAACTAAGCTCTGACAATTGATAATTTGGACTTTGGAGGTTAGTTTGTGCTCAATTAGTAGATAAAAATTCAAGGCAATGCTTATTATTGCCTATTAGAACCTTCTGCACCCAAATAGAATTCTTAATCACAAAAATCCATAGGAATGGGGTACAATTTTGAGGTTAGTTTGTAGAATTGTTCGTTGTGCGTTGCGAGGCAACAGGCACTGCTCGCTGCGAATTGTGTGCAGCGTTTGCCTCGCTGCTAGCAAACCCGTTATCGACAGTCCGAGGCATGTGTAGCACATGCCTCGGACTGTCGATACGCGGTAGATAGTAGACTAGTAGTAGTACTCTTTTTGTGTCAACAGACTGTACTGCGAGGCATTCGTAGCACATGCCTCGGACTGTCGATACGCGTCTTTAGGTAAACCTCGTTTATATCCAACTAAATATTTATTCAAAGAGTTTAAGGTGCTAACAGTTCGTCAACTATATATTGAAAACCTCACATTTTTTGTTATAAATCATAGAAATCTTTTCCATTTCCGTGAATCAAACCTTAATTTAAGACTATCCCGGAATAGATATGGAAATATAAGAATGAATCTTAATGTTTGTAGGAGGCAATATTTTTATCTAGCGAATAAATTGATCAACAAAATTCCAGATAGCTTTATTGAACGGATTAGGTTAAAATCTCATACGGGTTTAAAGAGGAAAATTGCTAATTGGATAATGTCAAGTGAAATCGAGGATAACTTTTTGAATGATTATCTTAATTTTGTTTATGAGTATGTTTTTCTTTTCTCTCTCCTTCTCTCTCTCTCTTTCTCTTTTTCTTCCACCTTTTCTTCTCTCACTCTTCTCATCTCTTTTTCTACTTTTTTGCAATATATTTATTGTCTTGAAGGTTTTTTATGATTTGTTTTTATATAAAAATAGTAGCAACTCTCACCTGCGCAAAGGATTTTTCCTTGCAGGTGATTTGGTTTTATAGTTAAGTTAAAGTTTTAATTGTAATATGTTTTGTTTTCTAAAACCTCAATAAATTTGATTTGATTTGAATGAATTGAATGAATTGAAGGGAGAACCTTCTTTCTAGTCCAATAGGCAAATACTTGTAATTGAATTCCATTATACTTCTAGTTCATACATTATACTGCATTCAATTCAAATATTCACTTGTTTGGTACAGAACGTATTCGACTCACAACACCCTCTTTTCTGTTTCTCTTTTTCAGCTGAGAGAATTTTTTGGAGTAGTTTCATTTCATGTATAAGCTACATTGTTGTTCACAATTAGAGCTTTCATCATTTTTTGCTCAAGTAATACAAGGTTATGTTTTGAGAACTTCCTTTGAATAATACATTGTTGTATGCTACCCAACTAAGAGGCTCCCGATATTGTTTCCAGACAAAACGTTTTAGATGTATTGTAATTTTGATCAACTCATTATCCAATATTGGAATTTAAATTCAGGACGGAAACTATTGGACAAATGGAACTCAAGTTCAAATGAAACTATCTCATGGAACTTTCCAACCATAAAAATATTATGGGTATTTATCAAGATGATTTTTATAACTGTAAGTCCACTTCATAGACTTGAAGCCAGTAAAACCTAAATGGTAGATTTATTTTTATCAACATAAATTTGTTTCCAGTATATTAACACTGAACAGTTATTTTCGCAGTTTAGGTTTACTGCAGGTGAGAACTGTTGAGTTCCGAGACTCAAGGAGGACATAACTGGCCAACAGAAGCATGCCTGGATAAGCAGGATTTTCTGAATTGAATTTTTTATCTTTGGAAGGTGCCTGAAGGTGGCCCTTCAAAAGGGAGTCATTTTTACTCAGGCTTTGATGGCTCCAACCTTACCTTTTCTCATTAAATTACAGAAACCTTGTCTGTCTACATTGAGACGATTCAAGCCGGCCTATATTTTTATGGCTAATAAACTCAGGTTAAAAGTTAATTTCCTGTACGTTGAGCACGGTTTTATCGGGCTCTGCTTGCGGTCCGAATGCAATTTTTATACGTGAATTGTGGAATCCTTTAACGCTCCTCCCTCCAGGCCCCCTCACACTACACTGGTTACGGCTACTGTGCATTTATAGGTCTCGGCTGCAATCCTTCAAACTTTCAGGCCAATAACCCAAAGAACTCTTCCACTATCCATTTGGCGTCTCAAACGGTCACAACTAATAGGTAGCTCAGCCAAGCAACTTGCTAGTTTATTGACTGTTTACTTTTAGTTTATGGACTCTTTGCTACATTCTAAGTAAAAGTGGTAAAAATTATTTGAAAAAATCTGTATGTAACAATTTATTACCTTCCCATGTATTTTTGGAAATGCTTTTCCAAAAGTGTTACAATATGATTTCAGCATTCAGCAGTGTTCAGCAGTGTTCTATGATTTTCAGCAGTGTTCTATGATTTTCAGCATTTATTGTATATGAATGCGTAATATGATTCACAACATAAAATATGAACAGCCTTATGTTACATGTATTCTCTGCAATTTTAGATTAATGGCAGCTGTTGTGTTTTACATGATTTTTGTGTTACATTCTCTCGAGAAATTCCATCACACTTTTTCAGTATATTTCGGTAGTTGCTTCAAGCTTAGATTTCCCAGCCCAGTGATGAGCAAACTTTTTTGTTTTTAAACTGTGTTAATTATTTCAGAGGCTTTGTCGCGGGCCGGATTAGATCAGTCCTAGGCCCGCGAGATCATTTGACCCGCAGGCCATACATTGCTCATCACTGTTCTAGCACAAACGTTTTAGCTCGTTCACGCTCCTGTCCCAAATTAGCACCTATCACAATCATCGCCCTAAAGTAGAAATTCCTTGGTGGCCTGCTCAAGTTAAAAAACGTGCACTTCAATAATAAATTAATAAACTGGAGGGGTTAATCTATGCATAAATTTATTGTCTCATAGTATCATGATAATGATGTCTTAATGGCTGACCTGAATTCAGTTGTTGAGTTTGGCGGGTTGCCTATATTGATCCTTCCGCATTTCGTGTATCTTCAGTATGTTCAGTCTCTAAACCAGTGGCCCCAACCTTTTATGTTTGGCGAAAAACAGTTTTCTGCTTTTTACATTTTCGCGGCCTATGCCCAATGATGAAATTCACTTTTACGCATGTATTCATATTTGGAAAATGTTATTTTATATACATGTTGTTAGTCTTATTAAATTGAAATTTACCAAGCATAAAATCAAAAGGAAAAGTAAACAATAATTTACATATCTTAGTTATGAAAAAAAATCATTTTTCATTATATGTCTCTACATCTATTGATATATTTTTTACCGTCGTTTAAGTCTACTCTTATCGCTTCCGCTCTTTTTAGAATTAAGCGATAACCAAGTTGAAATACAGTTTTGCCCATCACTGTTCTAGCTTCTTTACGCTCTTGCTCCAAATCAGCATCACTAATTCAATCTTCGCCCCAGAGTATTTGATCATTCATTATTCAATATTACAAATGGGCTGACTTATATATATCAGCAACAATATATCAGAAATATATCAATGAAATATATCAGCAGCAATATACATCTTTATATACCATATACATCTAATTATAGTTTCAGAACAGTACATAGATGCCTTATTCCTCGAACTGATTTAACTATATGCAGAAGACAGTTCAACTACACAACGAAAAAACTTATTAATTTCATTCCAGAGCATTTCATAGCAAGAAAGCCCACAAAAGCACTTAAATTAAAAATTGAGAACTGGTTTAAGACAGAAGATGTCATACCTAAAATATTTTTATTTTATTTTCATATCTTCCTCAATTCCTATGATTTTATTATCAGTAGGGCTATGCTCTATAAATACTCACAAATTAATTTTGGAAATAAATTATTTCTCTCTCTCTCTCTCTCTCTCTCTCTCTTTCGTAGGATTTTTTCACAGCTTTCACATAGAAATTTATATCAAAGAGTGCAGTTTTTTTTCTAGTTTTTTACTATCAAATCATTTTCCCATTTTTCATTACCGTAAATTAATTAAATCTATTTAACGTTTGTACCACGTGGTGTTCAAGCTTAGTCAAGTGTTTCGTTTTGTGTCTTGTTCTTGTGTCTTGTGCTTTTGTGTTCGTCGTCCTTTCATTCTCCAAACAATGGGTAGAAGTGGCAAAACCAACCCGTCTACCCCTCGCCAGCAGCAGGTAACACGTTCCTGCAATGTGGGTGCCGGAGGTGCATTGACCTCTGCCATCGCTGAGGAGATCCTCCTGAAAATTAGGGAGGAAGTCAACATGGCGGTCGCAGAGGCCCTCAGGACCTTCCAGGCCGAAATCGACGACTTAAAATCTGAGAATACAATTCTCAAAGAAAGACTTCAGGAAGTCGAAAGGGAGTGCGAACTAAAAGTGGATGACCTTGAGCAGTACGGGCGTCGTACTTCTCTTCGTGTATTCGGCATCCCCGAAAAACAGAAAGAGAACACTGACGACCTCATCATAAATTTAGTCAAAGAAAAACTTGACATCACTCTTTCACTTTCACTCGAAGATATACAACGTTCACACCGTGTGGGACGCCTCCAAGATCCCGCGAAAAAGAAGGACAACCCTGAACCGACGGCGGATCGACATCGTCCAATCATTGTACGATTCAGCGGCTACCGGGTACGGCGGCGCGTGTTCTCAGCGAAGCGGCAACTGAAAGGTAGCGGCGTCGTAATCCGAGAGGACCTGACACGTCACCGATTGGCCCTGCTGAATGCTGCTGCCGCCAAATACGGAGCGAGGAATACGTGGACCGTTGATGGGAGGATTAAATTCGCCGTTGGAGAGGGTCCATCTCGGCAGATCTGGACGGCGGAACGCATGGAGCACCTCCGATAAGCACCGGCTCTACATCGGTCACAGCTGAATTCTGGGTGAGCACATTAATTAATAAATAGTTCATTTAAATAAATTAAATTTAATAAATTATTTCAACTTAAAACTATAGCTGGTCACTAATATAAAATAACAAGACAATTCCTAGTATACCCTCTGTATTTACATAGCTGTAAATTAATAGAAATACCCTCTGTATGATTTTTGGCTATATTCAGTAAATAGATTCGCATGGTGTAACAATTTATCTATCAACTCTGGCGATATAAAATATTCATTTGGTTTGATAATATTGTGAATATCCATGTGAATTATTTGATTTACGAAAGCTATCAGTATAGCTTGCCAATAGGTTTTGTCTGTTTGATTATACTATAACTCACAATAACTCCGTGCTTGAAAATAATCATTGTATTGAACAGGTTGTCGGTAGATAGTTCAAATTTCCAGTTATAATAACAACTCATAAAATTTAGATTCAACTGTGTTCTATATATACTGTTTAGCATCCTGTTCTAGATAATCCAATATCATGGGTAATGATGGGAACTTATACGAGTTCATTAACCTCAATTTGAATTTTCAGAAATTAATATTCTACTGATTATTGCACTTTTTCCGTTGGGATTGTCCGTTCTGCATGATAGATTTCTTGCTTGTTGTCTGTCATTCTTTGTTGTCTTCATCATCATCTGACTACATAGTCACCTACCCATCAATTCCTTGTAATCATTCATTCTCTCATGCATAATAGCCTAGTCTATTTTTGTCCACTCCCTCTACTACATCACTAAAGTTCTGTTCATTCATCCACTACCTTACTTTACTTTCACTTTTCTTTCACTTTACTTTTTACTGTTTACTTTTCACTTTACTACAATGCGCATTGTCTTCCTCCCACTCTATATTCGATACCCTATTCTCTCCTTCCACTTCTTCATTCCAACACTTTGACGTGTCCTTTCTTTCACCTTCCTTTTTCATTATCGCTGTTCATAACTCGCTCCATCTCTCATTTAGTTTACCACTCACTTGCTCACTCTTATCTCCATCTTTGTTATCATTGAATCTTCTTCTATTATCCCACTATACCCAGTTATTCTTTTCGTAAATTTTGCTTTTTGTTAACAATTCCTGCTTTCATAATAGGCCTAAACTAATCCTACATCGACTTATGAATGGAATATCAGTACATTGTACGTATCATATCATATCTACCCCTTCACCGCATCTATCTATTTCCAATAATATATTAATTTGTAGCACTTTTACGCTTCTAGTTTGTTACCCTTCCATCCTAACAGTACAAATCATTATATCTCCCCCTCCATTAAATCTACCTATTCCCAATAACATACGTTTTTGCGGTACTAATACGATGGTTGTTTGTTATCTCTGGTAATATAAGATCACTAACCATAATAAAACACTAATAACTTTTTACGAATCCCTCTTTTGTATTATTTTTCCTTCCGCTGTTGTTCTCTGCCGTTCTGCTCTCTCGTTGCAGCCCACATCACGGAGATCTCCATTGGATGCGGCCTGAGAATAGTTCATCTGCTTCCGCACCCTTTATCCGGCCCGAGAGACGTCTTCCCCTACCACCCGTATGGCTACAATCAGAAGGAAACTCCTATCACGAATCGGTTATTTCATAGATTAATCCGACACTTAACAAAATCGCGATTCTTTAAAACTCAAGTATGAACCAACAAACTTTGAAAATATGACTTAAGTGAAAGCCCGCCCAGAACACTCTTCACTGTGCCTGATTTTCCAATCCATGTGAAATAGTGCACTTCATAATGCTGTGATCTCTTGTAAATAATATTATAGGAGCCGAAGTTATCAGCCCGACGCTGATGACCTGTTTCAGAGACTCTAACATTCTAATTAGGTTTAGTATCATCATCATCATCATCCTCACTGTCATGTGCTGCTCTATGATTGGTTCTGTGCTTTTTGGACATTTCAATGATGCCTCGTACTGACGACTTAGCTCGCTCGCTTTCAATAAATAATAATAATAATAATAGTAATAATGTTAATGATATGGGATTTTAATTGTATAATGAACTCAAGCCCTTTAACAAGATTTTAAAAGCAGCTCATCTTAATGTACAGTCCCTTAGCTGTCATATAGACGAACTTAGAGCAATCTTACGTTTTCAAAACTTCCATATTGTTGGTATTTCTGAATCATTTTTAAAGCCCAGTATACCTTCTTCGCAAGTCGCATTACCTGGTTATAATCTTTTCCGTAACGATCGTTTGAATGAAGCTTGTGGGGGAGTTGCATTATTTGTTAAAGATGGAATAAAAACTAAAATATTAACAGCATCAAAACAAGAATACTCAGCCAAACCTGAATTCATGTTACTTGAATTGTCTTTTAGTAGCTCAGACAAATTACTCGTTGGTATATGCTATAGACCTCCAAAGATAGGCCATTTCCTAGATTTCGAAAATGCTCTACTATCATTCATGCCTTTCTACAGTCGTATTTTAGTTATGGGTGATATGAACACAGATCTCAATATGACAAACCGCAACTTTGACTATTATCAGTTGACAACAACTTTTCGCTGCCTTAATATGACTATCCCACCACTTGACCCAACACATCATACAAACGAATCTGATACTTTTATCGACCTTTTAATAGTTAGTGACCCAAACGAGGTTGTTCACTTTGGTCAGGTCTCCGTTCCAGCTATTTCTGGGCATGACTTGATCTATTGTGTACTGTCTCATAAGACACCTAGACCTGATCAGAAATTTATTACTTATAGGAACTTTAAACACTTTGACGAAACAGCTTTTTTGACCGACTTAGCTCAAACTCCTTGGCATCAAATTGAGGCATTGCCCTCAGTTGATGATATGGTTGAATCTTTTGAAAAATTGACTCTTGATTTATATGACAAACATGCACCTTATGTGACTAGAAGAATAAACAGAAAACGACGAGTACCTTGGATGACAGACGACATTTTAAAAATGATGGGACAGAGGGACAAAGCTCATAGAAAATTCAAGAGGACATCTGACTTGATTAGTTTACTTGAATACCGACGTTTGAGAAATAAAGTTAAGCAGCAATTACGTAATTCAAAAATCAGATATCTTAACTCATTCATGACTGACAATAAACTTGACTCTAAATTATTATGGTGTGGAATAAAAGAATTTGGTCTAGGTAAACAAAAATCTGAAACTGATATAGACATACCTTTGGATGACATTAATGACCATTTTATCTCACATTCAACTCAACGTGACGAGACTACCATAGGTGATAACATCAATAATTTAAAGAACCAAGTTACTAATTTAAACATTCCTATTGCCAATAAATTTCATTTCAAACCCATTTCAGAAGAAAATACACTCAAAGCTATTCAACAAATGCACAGCAACGCTACTGGGGCTGACAAAATTTCTATTAACTTGATAAAGAAAATGTTACGTGTAGTTCTCCCAACTATCACTTTAATTTTCAACAAGTCTCTTGAAAATGGTAAGTTTCCTGATAATTGGAAGTTTGCCCTAGTTCGTCCCTTGAACAAAGTTGCCACACCTATTAAAGTTGATGACTTCAGGCCAATTAGCATTCTGTCCGCCCTTTCTAAAGTACTTGAAAGACTTATTCATGGCCAAGTTGTAGCATTTCTTGAACAAAATAACAAACTTCATGACTTTCAATCTGGTTTTCGTAAATCTCATTCTACTGAAACAGCTCTTTTACGCGTAACTGACGATATTAGGCTAGCTATAGACCAAAAGAAATGTACTGTACTGACCTCATTTGATTTCTCCAAAGCATTTGACACTGTTGACCATGAAATTCTGCTTAACAAATTAGCTATACTTGGATTTAGTAATCTGACGCTGTTATGGTTCAATTCCTACTTGAAAAATAGAAAACAATGTGTAACTGTTGGTGATAAAAAATCAAATTGGAAAAATGTTATACATGGCGTTCCGCAAGGTTCAATTTTAGGCCCCCTCTTATTTACCCTGTATGCAAATGACCTTCCAACTGTTATCAAGTTTGCCAAATTCCATACCTATGCTGACGACCTTCAAATTTATGCTAGCTGCCCTATCACTAAAATCAATGAAACTATAGATAAAATTAATCAAGATGTAAAATCAATTTTTGAATGGACAAATAAAAATGGTCTTAAACTGAATCCTACTAAAACACAGCCAATAATTATCGGTTACTCACGCCTCATAAACACTATTAACTTCAACACAATCCAGAAAATAACAATCGATGGTAACGAAATTCCTCACTGTAGCTCTGTTAAAAACTTGGGTATCATCATGAATAAAAATTTAGATTGGTCAGAACAGGTTAATAAAACGTGTAAAAAAGTATTTTCAGCTATGCATTCATTGAAGAAATTGCAAGACATCCTACCAAGAAATATCAGATTGCTGCTGGTTAAATCACTAATCTTCCCACACTTAATGTATTGTAACTCTGTACTCAATGACATGACAGTAACACTTAATGATAAGCTACAGCGCTGTCAAAATTATTGCTTAAGATTTGTCTACTCTCTCCAACGGCATGAAAGAATCACCCAAGCACATATTTTAAGCTCAACTTTAAAGTTACCCGATCAGAGACTTTTTCGAATTGTCAAGCTTGTTAGGGATATTTTAAAATATGGTAAACCTAATTATTTTAAAAACGATTTTAAATTTGTTTCTGAGGGTAGGAGAATAGACGCATCACGCACGAGAACTGGAGAAAATACTTTAAGGATACCAATTCACCGAACTACAATCTATACTAAATCCTTCCTAGTCTCAGGCTGTCGTGAATGGAATGCTGTCCCTGAATCTATTAGGTCTATTGAGAGCCGAGCGAGCTTCATCTTGAAGTTGAGGAAATATCTTGTAGACAAAATGATCGAATATGTCCAGACTTGGAGCAACAACATGACAAATTCCATTATTCACCTTATTATTACTCATTGCATACTTGAATAAATCCAATCCTCATCACACACCATCATAACTGTCTCTTCGTACTTTAAATTATAAATGGAACTTCCATTCCACACTATCATCACATATTCACCATCCAAACCGTTATTATAATATTGATTATACATTATTTTAATATTAACCTAGCTCTTGTCATTCATCACATTATCAATTACTAGCATATGCTTGTAAATAATTTTACTTTGAGTTATCTCAATTCATAATACCCATTTAAATTACAATTATTTATTTACCATCATCATTTTTATTGTTAATCATCTTATGATATAGCTCAAATATCCATTAAGTATCAATTTATCTAAATCTAGTCTTTTAATTGCATAAAAATTTTCCTCTCTATCTTTAGTAATATTAATAGCTCGTTATAAATTTTCAATTCAAGGCCAAGTGTTAATGGAAAGGATATCCTTATTATCCTTTCCCAAGAATGGACATATATATGTCTAAACTTCGCCTTTTCACTTAGATAACTTACACTCCTTATTCATTTTGCAGAACCTCGAATTAAAATTTTGTATAAATTTTGCATTCATTACTTCACCGTTTTATTGTATTTTTACTAGAAGTTTCTATTTTGTGAAATTTATAGGATAATTTTGTCTTACTCATATATTATATTACAATGTAGAATCTAAGCCGAATTTTGTTATCTATTTGAATAAAGTAATCTAATCTAATCTAATCTCTCTGATCTCAACTTTCATTTTTGTATTGTGTATACTGTATTGTATTGTTTCAGATCTCTCTTTATTTACAGGATAAATTACACAATTATGTACAGTGAATTGTTAATTAATAATATCAAGTTATACAGAATTACATGAATCTTACATTTTATTTTTAGTTTATAAATTATTATCAATTCATTTCAGTTTTTCATACTCTCTTAGTGCTTCATTCTTTTTTTTTTTAATTGAAAAAATTTGTTTTGTTTTTCATACATTTAATGTGGGTTTTTCTCTCTATTTTCGACTGTATCTCTAATTTATACTGATCACTCGTTGCCAGCGCTCAAACTAACTTAGTTTTGCTGGTAACGCCAATGAAAATTATTATCAATTATAAAGTGAAAAATATTTCAATTTTCAAGTCAATGTATATGAAACTTTCCTGTTTTTTCATATTTTTGTAAAATTTGTTTAATTTTGGCAATAAAATCTTTCTTTCTTTCTTTGAGATTGGTGTTAATAATGGCATTGTTTTGACGGAGCATTGTCTATTAGAATCTATTACAGGACAAGAAGTGATCTGAAATCCTCAAGATATAGACAAGTCGAATTCAAATTCAAATTCAGATGAATGTATTAGAAAATAATAAAAAAACAGAATACACTTGCGATATTAAAAGTATATTCAATAATTATTTTATACAAATTAAACCGACGAATGTTACGAAGTTTGAATCGTTATGACACATGCGTAAAATGATTACTCGGCTATGAAAATACAAAAAAGTGAGGAAGGAGAAATGTATGAGTGAGAGAAAGAGTGGATAAGAGAGGAAGTGAGTAAAGGAGAGAAAAAATCTGAAAGAGAAAAGCGCATTGTCATCAGCATCTGAATGCGTGCATTCGCGTGCGTTTTGCCTCTCAAAGCCGATGACGGTTTTCATGTTGTCGCTCCGGGCATTTTTGGTCTTATAGTCGTCTACGATCCTGCATTTCTGCTATCGCGATGAAACACTGCCAAAGAGTTTTGTTGTTCTGTTGTGTGAGTATGTGTGTAGGCAACATGACTATAGATTCATTCGCTAGACTGAGGTGTAGCCAGACAAAGGCCCACTCCCACTAAAAATACTCATGCAAAATGAAAAACTTTCTGCGGTTTTCAGACACAACGTCAGCTTTGAAGCTGATCTGCAGTCTGGTTTTCTTCAGCATGATACATATTGCACAAATTTTTCGTCTGAACAAAATCTTTCGAATAACTATGCTATAATCCTTTTCACCGTTATTTTCAATCTTCCAATGCTATATATATGAAACTTTATATTACACGTACAAAATCAAATAATGACATGTCAAGTTGAAAATAATTTGTTCTTGAATACTTAGGGTGACTTGTGGAATAAGTAATTACGCGTGAAAATTAAAGGATCCGAGGTTCGACCCTCAGCCAGGGAACAGCTTAAGCACCATCACAAAAATACAGCCACCCTGTTTCCAGGATCGATCTTTGAGACTGATAGAATCCTATTTGGGGAATCGATTCCAGGAAGTTGCTTTTGAGGGATTTGAGTCGCAGTATCTACCTGTCTCACGTACCTCAGGGTCTATTTTGGGACCAATTTTATTCATTAATTTTATAAACGCCATCTTCCGACAAGCAGTATTTAATTATAATATATAGTATTAGATAATGTATGATCTAAGACAAACCATCAGAAATTACTTTCTGTTTAAAAACGAACTTTTCTTCAGTAGGACTCTTTTGTTGAGAAATAATTCATAACTTTTTTAATACAGTACAGAGCCTTCTAGAAATTTCTATATTGCTCTTCAAAAGTGCTCTGGCACTGTGACTAAGTATATTCACAACGAACTGTTATATAGTGTATTCAAGTAAAATTAAGTATTCTAAGAATCATAAGCTTATGAAAATAATTATAATATGTTCATGGAAGAATACACTCTTTGTTGAACAGATTACACATTATGTTACAAGAAGTCTTTTCAACAGTCCATAAGACGGCTAATGTTCTAGGCCGAGAAGAGACTTGGATAATCAATTAGTGAGGAACAAGTGCAAGCAGAAGAAAAAAATGTAATGAAGAAGGGCCTGGATGGCTGCAAGGCTGAAACTCACGCTCAGGCACAGAATAGATTAATTCCCTAAGGCTGACAAATGAAGAATAGTGCTTGGGGATGATGTGCCAGATGAAGCGTTCGCATTCTAAAAAAGAAGGCAGGAAAAACGTCGGCGAAACACTCTTTATTCTCGGTCGAGAATAAAATACCAAAAAGAAAAAAAGAGCAGATAAGAGGGAGCCTCCGTTATTAAAATCAGAGAAAAATTGCAAAATACTTGCCGCAGACAGTAAGCTTCTTTTGTTTGCCATCAAAACTACTATGAATGAACGAATTTCGACTGAATCCAAATTCTTAGCAACTTTACAATGTCGCAGATGCGGGCTTGCATTCCTCTTTCATAAACTTGTGGAAACAGTGCAAACTGGAGTGTGTCAATACATGCAGTCTGAACAGCAATATTCACAATAAAATCGCTAACTTTGCGATTCAGGAGATAAGCCTATTGCCACAGTTTCCTGAAGATTCTACTTCTTATATGTATACGTAGTCTGTCCAAGCAAAGAAGACCCTCTGGCAAGATGGAAAAATGACTCCAGCTTGGTTAATAGTTGTTCAATAATTATAAATGTGCTCTTTATAGTACATCAGATTGTTTCCTACAAATTGAGATCAAATCAATAATTCTTGAACCAATATTGACCGAGCTGGAGTCATTTTATCATCTTGCCAGAAGCTCTTCTTTGCTTGGACTATACCAAGCAAGCTGGAAAGCAGTAAAAGCATTATGCTTGGTTTTAGTTCTCTCAAGTCTCAAGAATGGAGCGAAATACTCGCTTGAAGTTTGCAAAATTCTTCATTATACTGTTCAATAGGAAACAAACGTTTCATTATTTGATTATTTCTTCAGTTGCTCTCAATTTGGATTTCAGCATTTATTACTTCAGCTTCAGCACACCTGGAGCAAGCTGAGGTTAGGAAGTATTCAACTAAAATTTGAAGTTTAATTTCGTATTTTTAAATATGGAAGAATTATTAGATATTGCAGTTAACCAACTGCTGGATAATATTATAATAATAATTAATTCAGATCTCAAAAGTCCTTTGTCTATTCATATAGCAATAATTTGAGATCTGAATTAATTATTATTATAGTATTTTTAAATCTTTTTATATACTTTTTTGTTATTCAGACTTCTAAATCATAGTTTTTTTTTTTTAATTTGAATTGTGATAGTGATTCAGGATTAAGTGAATATAACCTCTATTCTAAAAATTAATTTCTCGTTATTTGGGAAATTACGTTTAGGGCTTCATCTCTTGTGCTTTCACCCTACTGAGTGCATTGTATTTTCTCGAATTAATGAGAAAAAAATATATAGTAAAAGTGTCGAAATACTTGAGAAATTGCAATATTAATACAACTTTCCACAAAAAGAAAAGAGAAAAATTATGGAGAACTGTGGAAATACTTACAAAATTGGAATATCAATTCGCTTTTCCACATAGAGTTAAAAATACATCATCCCATAACCCCCCGCTTTTCGATAAGTATTCTAGATAAGAAATATTGAAATCAGGACCGTCTTTTCGATCGCACGTTCAACTATCGAGTTGAGCTTTTTAGAAATTCATACTAGATCCATATCGAAACCATTATTTGAAGTACAAAAGGACTTCCGAGAGCCCGCGAGCTTACATGTTAGTACATTTGGCGTGCTCATGCATACATGATCGTACATACATTTGGGATTCGAATCTACTCGAGTACGATCACATAGATATTCCTTCATATTTTGTCGATTGTGGAAATATAAAAAGGAAATCCCCGACTCGAAGATTTACATAACTTCTTCGAAGAATATTAAAATGAACTTATCTAAAAGCTTGTTTGAACTGCTACTTTTGAAATCATTCATTTTGATATCGCGGGCTACAATTGATGCGAGTATAATAAAATAGTCCAGCAGGACTAATAATAAAGAGTCCAGCAGGTAACCTTCTCACCGCCCTTATTGGACAATTATTATACTCAGCAGGATAATGGTAAGCAGAACACTCGGATTCTTAGAAATGTTTTTAGATCATCTGAGGCCTGAAATGTACTAAAAATGTATTTATTGGCCGATAAAAATATTTCTATTGTATTATTTTATGGAAATTTGAAAATCATAGTGTAAGAATAGTATTCTGCCTATGTGATCCCATAAAGGTTATATACTAATAAGATAAGATATGAGAGAATATTGCATTATTTAAACCTAGAGCTTGTAACGTATTAGATGATGATATTCAGATTAAAAAATTAGAATAGTCATGAACAAGTCATGATAATGATTCTTAATATCTTCTAATGTAATAATACTATTAATATTGAGTGATAGAAAGGACTATCCTAACTCCGCCTCATAAAGAAGATTTTTATATCATAATGAATGCTATTTTGATAGTTCTAGTATCGAATAGGTCACTCAAGATTCGATCGCTAGATAAAGTACTTGGAAAAAAATAAAAAAATATTGAGATATAATGATAAGCTAAAGGTCCAATGAGCTTTTAAATAAATAAGCTTTCAATGAATAAGGAATAAGCTGAATGTCCAATGAGCTTTTAAAGAAAAACATTCACTAGTTTTCAATATAATATATGAATTCAAGCTTTCAATGAATAAGGAATAACCGCTAAATATGAGTATGTATTTCACTGAAAAGCAAACGCGTAGTGAAAATACCAGCGATAATCTCAATACACAAGGATAAAGCTCCGAAATTAAAAAATGATTATGAAATTTCATAGATAGAGAAGTTGTTTGTTAGTTAGAGTTGTGATTGGAGGAACGAAATTAAAATCCGAAATATGAGAACATGGTTTACATGGTTTGCTAGTCGTTCCATAGAAGAGAGATGCAGAGAACTATAATTGCATATAAAATCTAGTACATAGAATGTATGTATCAAATAATGTATATGCAAAGCTTATGAACTCTTCGCTTATATAATTTGGCTGTAGCTGTTTGCCACGATCAGAAGGCTACTCATATTGGACTTGGCTTATTAAGTCTCATTATTATTTCATACTCCATACCTCCTCCCTTCCGTCTTACTTACACTGTTTATCTTCATTTATTCCCTTTCATACTTTCTCCACCCCTTCTTCGCAATCAATTTCTTCTTTGCCCTCCCCTTCTTTGCTTGCTTGCCCTCTTTCTACTCTCCTTTCATTATCACGCACATTCTTTCTCATCCTTCTCCTTCAACTTCTTCCACTCTATCCTACTCACACCATAGCCCATTACCAAGCAGGCCAGCCTGCAAAGAGGATGAACGTTTTACGACGCATTTCATTTTAAAATTAGTTTCATCTGTTTAGTATAGGCTACCGTTCTCTGATACAATTTTCGCCAAATGATGAGGAGTTATATTAACACGCCAGCCAGTGTTGGTATGATGGAAGTATACAATACTCTTAGCACACGCTCAAAAATTCTAGATCTGGTTGAGAAAATCAGGAAGGATTACGTTGAAATGTATTCAATTCTCCAATATCACATAGCCATTAAATTGAAAAAGGATTTCACTTTGCCGCAACAACTAGAGTATTCGAATTGATGTGACAACACATGCCACTGCCTCTGGACTCTCTCTGTCTTGTGTCCAGCGAGTGGAACATGAAACAGATCGGCTCCACCTTTGATTGTAAACTTCAAAGAGTTAATTAGTTTCAGTAATAAAGTATCATTAGATACAGTTTTGTATGCATAGATCAACAGTGTTTTCATTTCTTCAAATGAATCGTAAATTTGAAAAAATCTCTTCTTTAATTCTCAAAATTAATCATATTAATCAATTAGCCAGGTGAGAAGTATATATGTATATACATATGTGTTATGTTCACTTTTTTACTAGGGATACACAGAGTTGTAGTTATAACTTATTGTTGTTCATTTTGTTCACTTGAAAATGACTTGTATGTTTGAACTATTTGAGAAAAAAAATAATTTCAAGGATACTTTAATTATTTATTAATATGCCTTTACTCACGTATATTAGTATGCACCGTACACTAACCAACTTAGAAAACTATCAAATAAGTACTAAAATGAAAATATACTCTTTATACAATTTTTATAAATTTGATTCCTCTAATATATTACCGTGATACTTCTCAATGATTCTTCTTTTTGGGTGCAAGACGTATTTCGCGTAAGATTCAAATGAATGTAAACAATGATAACTACTGAAATTGATGAGTAATTATGTTGAAAGGGGAGAGGAAAGAAAGATAAGGTTGTAAGAGCAAGAGAGAGGGGGGTGTGGAGTGACAGAGGAAAGAGGGAGTAAGAGACTAAAGAGGGAGTGAGAGAGGTAAGAGAGAGAAAGAGAGAGTGATCTGGAGGCGAGAGTTTCTGGCTCGTAGCAATATTTTCCAATAAAAGTATGGGATATGAAAGCAGGGTGAAGTATGGCAAGTGGGCTCAGGTGTGTACGCCATGTAATAGCACGGCTTACATGGCTTAACCTACCTGTTTTCCTTCAATTAATGGTGGACCTAACCACGACAAAAACCCACTTTCAATTATCTTCCCCCAACTTTGCCACAATGTTTCCTTTCCTCTACACTATCTTTTCGCTGCTTGAAAGCTATTCAATAAACGAACTGCAAGATCATTGAGAACAGTTCCTTAGTCAGGAAAGCTAACAGCTTCGCCATCCCAACTGACTTCATTCTCCTCTCAGCTTCTTAGCTTTTATAAACTGTTCTCTCTTCCCTCGTCTGCTTCTTAGCGTTTAGCAACTGTGTCTCGATGACTTTGCTCAAGCATTAGCGGAAAGTTATCCAGCGACATCGAGAAATTTACAAGTTTTTGATGAATTAAATAATTATAAAACAAATAATGATACAAATGAAATGCAATGCAGCAGAAACACTGGTGTACAGACAACGAATTTTAGGGTTTGAAGCAAAGAATAATTGAAGAAAGTGGAATTAATAGGGAAAATGGTGGGAGAAGACGTGGATGACAAACGGGAGGAGAGGAAGAATTTTTTTCATTAAAAAAATTGATCATTCAATGATAATTTCAAATCTGAAGACAGAGTAATTCATTAAAATTCTTGATGATGATATGCAATTGAAAACTTAATCTATATCTATAAAAGCGAATTGGCACTGACTGACTGACTGACTGATTCATTCATTCATTCATTCATTCGTCAACAGAACTAAAAATCCACTGAACCAAATGCGTTCAAATTTGGCAGGCATGTTCAGTTGGACGTTTAGACGCGCGCTAAGAACGGATTTTAGAAACTTTCTAAGGATACGCAAGATATTGAAGTTTTTCTATAGTTTTTCAGCGTTCTCTCAATTTTTTCGAGAACTGATCGGTAGAAAATGTTAATATTTGGTAGGCAGGTTCAGATAAGGTCTAGAAATGTTGTGTTAAAATATTTTTGAATTCCGTTCAAGATTACGCCTATCAGTATTTTTTAAATTCTAGATGTATTGCGGGTTGCATTTAATCCGCCTCCATATGACCAATTCTTACTGTAAATTCAATGTTTCAGCGAGATTATAGATGAACTAATTTGGAAGATACTGGATCAAGTTTCAAACTATGTCCGATATACTTCCCAAGGTTACGCTCAATATTAGCGTTTTACTATTTTTCGGAATTTTCGGAGCTTTTCTTGGATTTTTCGAGAATAAATAGGTAGAAAATGTTGAAATTTGATAAACAGGTACAGATTAGGTCTAGAAATGCTGTGTTCAATGAATTTTGAATCCCTTCTGAGCCCAATTTGCAGGCGAGCGAAGCGAGCTTGTTTGTCTCAGTTAACACTGACAGAGGTTATGCAGGCGAGCGAAGCGAGCCGGTTTGACTCACTGACACTGCTGATATTGTCGGGGGTCCAGGGGGCAGAGCCCCCTGGCTAGGCGGAGAAGGCGAGCGAAGCGAGCCTACCGGCTAGTCTCTATAATATATAAAAGCGAAATGGCACTGACTGATTCATTCATTCATCACCAGAACTAAAAATCCACGGAACCGAATGCGTTCAAATTTGGCAGGCATGTTCAGTTGGACGTTTAGACGCGCGCTAAGAACGGATTTAAAACTTTTCAAGGATACGCCAAATATATTAGTTTTTCTATAGTTTTTCAACGGTTTCTTCATTTTTTCGAGGTGGAAAATGTTGATATTTGGTGGGCAGGTTCACATAAGGTCTAGAAATGTTGTGTTAAAATATTTTTGCAATCCGTTCAAGATTACGCCAGAAATCAGGTTTTCAAAATTGTAGATGTATTGCGGGTTGCATATCTTCCGCCTTGATACGACCAATCCTAACTGTAAATTCAATGGTTCAGCGAGATTTTAGATGAACTAATTTGGAAGATCAAGTTTGAATCATTGAATCAAGTTTCAAACTATATATACTTCCGATATACTTCCCAAGGTTACGCTTAATATTAGCATTCTACAATTTTTTGGAATTTTCTGAGTTTTTCTTAGATTTTTCTAGAACAAATTGGCAGAAAATGTTGAAATTAGGTAAACAGGTCCAGATCAGGTGTAGAAATGCTGAAATAAAGTTCGAATCCCTTCTCAACGGAATATTCGTTTTTTGGATTTTTCAACGAAGAAGGTGTGAATGTTAATCCTGATTGTATCAAAATATAAATTTACGCACCCCAGATATCCAACTTATCACAAAAGAATGCTAACCTGTTATTCTCTATTATTTGTTGGAAGTAGTTTGTGTCAGACTGTCGGGGGTTGTGGGGGCGGGTGCGGCGAAAGTGCAGATGCGTCTACGATGAAGGGGGACATGTCCAGATCCAGGGGAAACATGATCACCTTAGAGGTTTTCGCGAACACCGTTTTGCAGATCGCAAAAATACATCCACAAGTTGATGCAACCGAGTTGGCAGCACTGTCTACCATGGAAAGTTTGTTCAAAATCTAGTCTGTCGTTTTTCGATTTAATAAGTGATCATTATGTGTTTTTCAACTATGAGAGTGTTTCTTGTGATTCACAAGTGACTACTTCCGTTATGTAGGTATGCAAGGATCAGATGAAACCTCCTAACTTTTTTGGCGTCAGCTTTTATTTTTTGATATAATTGAATATTTTGCATTAATAACTAATAATTCATCTGAATATTTCATCACAAATTCTTTCAAACTCCAATTTTTATATTTAATATATTATATTAATAACTAGAAATTATACTTTATATAGAATATTTTAATATTCCATAACAAATTATTTTCAATTTCTTAGGTCGCTTGGTTTAATGACTGCAGCTCTAGAGAGGGGGCCTTGCAGCTCCAAAGGCGCCCACTGCAGTCCAATAATGGTCCTAATGCAGCTCCACAGAGGAGGGGCCCCTACAGCCAAAGTGAAAGGGAAAGGCAAAGGTAATTCACTTCACAGTACGGTAACCGCCACTTTATGATTCGCAATATCGTAAGTAAAACTTATACATTCACCAATGAAATTTAAATTTAAAATGAAGAGCCACATTACAGCCTGCTTACCTACCCTGCGCATTCGCAGTCCATCTATAGATAATAAAGTGAAAGCATTCATACTTTTTTAATTCATTCTTCGAATTTTTTTGATTGGATAGAATTTGTGTTACTATTACCATACATTCGAAAGTATAAAAAAATACATTTATATGAGTACAATAATATTCAGTTTGTTGTTAAGGATTATTTTCTATGCACGAATAATAAATAATTAAAAAACAAAGTTCATAATGCCTCTTAAGAATACGAAACATTTTATGTGCCAATAAAATCAAAAGAAGATTTTTCATTAATCATACGAGTACTATAATTTATACGAGACCTGAATTTTGTTCTACCCTCAGGGAAAAATTTTGATCATTCAGGTTTAGACTAACGTCTAGCCTTGTTCATCAATAAATAATAATAATATTCGTGTAACCTGGCTGGCTCAGGTCTGGTGTCAGAGTTTTCAGGTCGCTCCTGATCAAATTCAGGGCCTCTGACATAACTACTGTTTAGACTTAACGACTGTTTTTAGGCAGCCGGGACCGACGGCTTAACGTGTCCATCCGAAACACGGATCATCAATGACAGATTATACTAGCGCAATATTTGGTAGCATATTACATCCAATTGAGTCCATTTCAGTATGGGGAGGAACTTATGACACATCCATGAATAGTCTATATGTAAATAACACAAAAGACTGCAATTAGAACTATATTCCGAAAACCCAGAGACTATCCTACTCAGCAAGTTTTCATGGTTTTCCATGTTATAACTCTAAGGCAAATGTATCTAAAAATATTAATAAAATACATAAACTATTATAGAGATTACTTAGAAGAGACTGATAGGCCGACGTACTAAGACCAATAAATAGTACAAGAAAGTTCAAATATTAGCACAAAATTCATAAATTTAGTACCTCATGCATTTCTGACTCACCATAAAAATATTGATCTAGATAAATGGATTTGTATAATTTTTTTCAAAAATTAAGCTTCATTTCAATTCACATCAATTAACAAGTATGTGAAAAATTCCTCTTTTATTAATCTCTATTCTTTTGATCTCTTCTTACTCTTTTATTTTTCTCATTCTTGATCTTCTCCATTTTCTATTTTATGTATTCATTATTCTTTTTTACTCCGGTATTGTTCTTGTAGACTTTAGTTATGTTTTCATCTTGTTTCAATTAGATCAACTAAATGAGTACATATATTATTAGGGTTACAATAAAGACACTCACCAGATAGCAAGTTTCACTTTTGCTGATGATGCCATGGCAAGTATTGGGTTGTAAAAATTTGTATTCATATTCTCATTTAGCCTATATGAATTCTATGAGAAATTTTTTCACAACGAAATTGTACTTTGTTTTTATGAAAAAAAAAATAAGATCTGATTTGAATTTGAATTATCTTAAATAGGAGAGGCTGAGATAGGTAAATAGTTATGCTATGTAATAAATAATAAAATTGAATATGATACATTTCAATAACATCAACGATATGAAAGCAAAAGAGTAGTGGAAGTAGAGCAATTAACAAACATCAAATCAAAATCCTCTTGAAACAAAACTAGAACTAATGGAAAATCTCCCATCAACTGAGTATACACAAGAGCTATAAACTGTAAAGCCACTTGCAGCAGTGGAGCTTATAGCTTTGAAGCTTCAATAAATAACTCGTTCATCTGCCTCTATGGCCCAAACATTATTGAAAAGCCAATTTCATAAACTCCACGCTCAGTTGAAACTGTACATGGTCAATCAATGTAATCTGATTTTCAATTCCAGGCATTCTTTGAAGGCGAATAATGGAAAAAATAGATTATTTTAGATTATTCATTTTATTAATGTAGGCTATAACTGTAGATTACAAAATGCATTGACATCCATTTCCAGAACAATGATTGATATACTTAATTACACATTCGATTAATGAAACAAAGCATGAACAAGCATTTTTTAATTATAGAGATATGATATATAAAATGTTTCAATATGCTCATGGTGATAATATCGTCTTACATCTACAAAAAAGTGTATTTCCAACTAATTCAATTTGAAATTAGTTTCAATTCATTTTTATCGAAATAATAAAGACACATTCAAGAGCATGATACAATACAATCGATTCAGACAAATAGATAATTCAAAAATGAAACATTTATTGTGTCTGAAATGAGAGAAAAATAATGCAGCAAAAAATGGGAATTCATATTCAGCGAATATATACTGTAGAAAAATCTATATAACTATGACAATAATTATACTGAGCACAAAGAATATAATTATCATTTTATTCATTGATTATTCATAAATGAGAATTATGTCGCCAGGCAACAAAATGTTACATGACATATAACAATCAAATTACTAATAAAACTATCAAGATAGTTTATAGATTAGGCTATATGTCATTACAATCCATCTATTAATATATTTAGTAGTTACTTCAAGTTGAAAAAACAATAGAACATATCAATCATTAAGGATGTAATCAGCAAGCTATTGCAATGATCTCACAATGACTATAAAGGCGCCTCCATGCATGCGCTATTTGGGAAATACCAAACATTTGGTATTTGGCGAACAGTTTCGCTTGCTATTTGCCTACTAACAAGCACACATCTCCACACATGCGTTGTTTTCCGAGCACGTATTCGTACTGGGAATAGCAAACCGTCAACCGAATAGGTGACATTTTCAAGGTCAATAATGTCAAAATACTGTCGAGAATTCCAACTTTCAAAAATCTAACACTAAGGTACTAATTTCAACTTTGATCTTGGCAATTATTGAATATTAATGTTTGTAGGAATTTTCAGAACATTTAAAGAATCAAGATTATAATTCAGTAACCTGAACCGGACTGGACATTCACTAGTTTTCAATATAATATTTGAATTGAATTTAATTCAATCTAATAGTATCAAAATCTATTATATCACTTAAAAATCATCCAGACTGTAATTAAATATTTATCTCGTGAAAAAATTATGTATAACACGTAAGAAACTTTTTCCTCAATTCACTTAACCTCAACAAACAATAAAATTAGCCAAACATGAAGGCGAATGTGTGGATGGGCAAAAAGTTTGCTATTTGCCGAACATTCGTCCACTTTGATGTGTCCAAAAGACCGACAATGGACGGAACACACTAACATTCGCTATTTGGGAAACAGCGAACACTCCGCTCCACACTAGTCGTGATTCGGCGACTAGATGTTTGGTATTTGCCAAATAGCATGTATGGAGCTGGCTTAATGGTGATAATAATTATTAGTGATCTTATGTTTTGTGCTGTGCTTGGCTTGGGTGACATGTGTTGATTAATAAGTTTATATTCATGCTCACCGCCATCAGTACCGATATTTAATCATTAATGACTAATATGATAAGTTTAGACAAGAAATTTCCCAGCTTTCCCTGTAATTGGGGTTCCTCATCACTTGAAACTCCCCTCTCAGTGCTTAGAAATGTCATGCAGAATGTTATTCTCATGTAAGAAATTTTTTTGATTTATGTAAAAAAGTACCTTCTATTTTCTTGAATTTGAATAGATCCTATCAATTGATAAGCTGGAATTGAACCTAACAATGAGCAGGCTGCATTGTAAAAATTTGTAAAATGTGAAATTCCTTGTGGCCTCAAAGGTGGACAGGGCACGACCAATATAATGTTGGTCCATTGCTGAAAATAACTAAGCCTGCGGGATTGTACATGATGAACAAATTTCAATAAATTATAGACATGAGGTTTCTAATGAAGAAAAAAGTATTAAGACCAAATAGAACAACTGCAATACAAAATTTACTAGAAGCAATAATATATAACAATACAACAAAATAATATCTAGCTCCTCTGATTGGTCCAAATATAACGAAATAGATACAAAACATGAAGACACCACATCCTCAACATTCTACCACAATAAATTAGTCATTACAAGTAAATATGCTAAAATTCTTGTACTTTCAGCTATGAGCTCGAAAGAATGGAGGGGCAATATGGTATAGCCGCACCATGACAAAGAAGCGGTTAAGGGGACTGTGATTATTTATTGAATTAGTTACAATATAGTACTTATGTTATCCTATGTCATCAATGTTCACTTTGATAGAAAGAAAGATAGAAATCCAACATAAGAAATGTAATGAGGGCAAAGCACAGTTCTAGACAATTCATCCAGAGGCACACTGACAATAAGATATGAATTGAGGGATGACCCCAGTTCCATCATCCCGTTTGATGTCCTTGGCAAGGCAAATTTTTATTTTTCAAAAAAGAGCACACATCCACATACTTCATTCCATACAACAGCTACGGGACACAAAGAAAAACAGCCAAGGGAGAGCTGCTAAACAGTTTGATCAAATTCCGAAAAAGATACAAGCAAATTGGACTGATATCCACGAGAAGTTCATCAACAGCCTCATTTTCTGGGTCCAATTTCCATAATTCAAATTTTGAAGTGAACTCTCTCCGGAATACCTGGTCAGGTGAATATAGATAGCATGTCATTGTATTTGATCATCAAGTGAGATTATATCTTTTCATAAATGTTGTAAATAGAACTATCTATATTATAATCTATATGATTTGCTTAGGCTTATTTCATATGCCACGATTTATGGACTTCCGGTTTTTTGTTTACTTCCAAGTTTACTGTATGAATTTCAATAGATTGAACAGAACTAGGTCTTTGCACTCATCATATGTTTGCCAAGCTTCATTCAATCAATCCATTACAATTTATAAAGTAAACATGGAAGTAAAAAAACCGGACGACCAAAAATCGTGGTAGTGTATATGAAACATAGCAAGCCTGAGCAAATTATATAACATGGAAGTAAAACAAAACCGGACGTCCAAAAATCGTGTTAGTGTATATGAAACAAAACAAGCCTAAGCAAATTATACAAGGTGTTTCAGGAGGAATGTGCAATACTTCTCAGGCTGATTCTTTACACCAAGTAGACAAAAAAGTTTCATGGGACCTACCCCCAAAAAACGCTTTGTTACCGAGATAACAATGGCGGAAAATTTAGATTTTTCAAAATATATTAATTTTTATAATTTTTTAGAGGCTTTAGTGAGGTTCTAAAATAATCAATTTCTATGTAAAATTAGCTGAGGAATTCAATGAAACCAGTTTCATTGTTTCATTTTTCCAAGTTTGTATCAACAGTTATTGAGATAATTGGAAAAAATATGCTAGAAAACGCCATTTTTCAACAATAAGGGTTATAACTGGATAAGAAATCATAGAATTGTATTTTTACAATCTTACCCAAATCTCAGGAATGGCGATGAAAAATCGCAAAATTGATAAAACATAGCACAAGTGATGAATTTGTGTTTAGTAGCGATTTTGCGATTTATGATCCCTATTTCTGAGATTTGGGTAAGATTTACACAATCACCGCCATTTAACTTTTTCTTCAGAATCCGACTCTCTTCAACTTCCATTAATAAAAAATACAATTTTATGATTCCTTATCCACTTATAACCCTTATTGTTGAAAAATGGCGTTTTCTAGCATATTTTTTCCAATTATCTCAATAACTGTTGAAGTTACAAACTTGGAGAAATGAAACAATGAAACTGGTTTCATTGAATTCCTTAGCTAATTTTACATAGGAATTGATTATTTTAGAACCTAACTAAATCCTCTAAAAAATTATAAAAATTAATATATTTTGAAAAATCTAAATTTTCCGCCATTGTTATTTCGGTAACAAAGCGTTTTTGGGGGTAGGTCCCATGGAGCATTTTTGTCTACTTGGTGTAAGGAATCACCTTGAGAAGTATTGCATATTCCTCCTGAAACACCCTGTATAAATGGTTAATCTCAAAGGTAATGAGCCTCTCTTCATAAAAATAGTTCTATCGTTCAGATCGTTTTATATACAGTTATAGTTACAAATGTTACCATGTAATTTTATGTTAATTACATTTAATAATAAATTAGATTATGAAATTGATGAAATTATATCAAATAAGAATAGTTCCTGAATAGTTCAGGAAGACCGCAGCATCAAGTGCACTGCGATTTACAGGTACATAAGTGTACACAGGAACAGGTACACACACATGCACATTATGCTCCTTTCATACATACAACGAAATAGAAAAAGAAAGGCACCCATAGATTACAATTATGATATAAAACTGCATAACAGCGGTAAAAGACGTTGATTGGTTAATGGGGTAGGTCTAGTGAAACATTTTTTGTTTTCGATGGTGATGCAATATACATCGTACATGTTGATCAAGAGGTTCCTTGTTCGATCGCGCGCATGTCATATTTTTCGACACCATAAAAATTAACCTACAGTAAAAAAATCCAGATGCTAATAGGAAAGAAGTGAAAAATATATTCGCGATGGCAAGTTTCATTATTGAGATGGAGGGTGAGAAGATCCAATCGACGTGGTATCATGTCGATTATGGTTATTTTATAAAGTTACTTCCAACAAAAGCTCAAAAGTGTATTTGAACTGCGAATTCGGAAGCATCAATGCAATTGAGAACAGATTTAAGAACAGTGGAATCACTGAGATTAATAACCGATCACAATCATGGACATTGTCAAAAGACGGAATTATCATTTTTCAAATTCCCGTTTTGCCGAAAAAGTCGCGGCGCTCAGTGCACATTTCGCTCATTCCACGTAAGCACCCTGGCCCAGACATAAGAGTTTGCAAACTACTTGAACGAATACTGACACATCATTTTACTTGTTGTTAAAACGAGACACAAAAAGCGCTGTTCAATGGCTTCAAAAATAAATATTGCTGAGTATGTGCTTGAGCTGGCTCCTTGAGAAAGCCAGTGGAAGAGCATTCTAGCTATGAAAACTGGGTGTAAACGAAAGCTCAACAAGAATGGACTGTCAATATCTGTGAAGCTCTTCAGAGGAGCATGAGGGGGCAAGTAGTAAAGTATGCTAAGGCTTATAGCAGACGTTGTCAGTGATGTATGTGAAAAAAATAAGAAAGTCGCCCATACAAACATTTAACTGAAAAAACAAACAGTGCAGAAATCATCTTCTCAGAAATATGTTCAGCAAACTAAAAAATTTGATCACAACTAAAATTCCTAACAATAACATAATCCTGAAAAAGAATACTCATGGATGTGACAAGTTGTGAGTTTTTGTGCCGCCTGTTTATCGGAAAAAGGATCGAAAGCAGTTGAGAATTGATATTGATGTTAGAAAATATAATTATAGATGTCAGAATTGTAATGATAATGCAGCTCCAAGGAGGGGGAGCTTGAAGCTTGTGATAAAGCATTGAAGTTAGAAAAATTGGACTTCCTAGAGCCTTGAAACCTGCTGTTAATGTTAGAGAGATTCGAGTTGATCCTATTCTAACTGTTTCAAGAGAACAAAAAACAATTCAGTTTATTTAAGCTTGTTAGCTTAGTGAAAGTGACAATAATAATCAAATAGTAGAGAAATGCATGTGACAGAACAGGTGTGTCAGAGAGATCCATTTGTGAGATTCAGTCAAGTACTTCTTCACAGCAATAAAATCTTATCAAAAGGTAGACTGTACACAAACATTCTGCAAGTGTTCTAGGACCTGATTTATCATAGTAGAAGCCTATTATCACTTTCACTAAGCTAACAAGCTTAAATAAACTGAATTATTTTTTGTTCTCTTGAAACAGTTAGAATAGGATCAACTCAAATCTCTCTAACATTAACAGCAGGTTTCAAGGCTCTAGGAAGTCCAATTTTTCGAGCTTCAATGCTTTATCACAAGCTTCAAGCTCCCCCTCCTTGGAGCTGCATTATCATTACAATTCCGACATCTATAATTATATTTTTTAACATCAATATCAATATCAATTCTCAACTGCTTTTGATCCTTTTTCTGATAAACAGGCGGCACAAAAACTCACGACTTGTCACATCCATGAGTAGGCTTAGTAGAGAAATGTATGTAACAGAACAGGTGTGTCAGAGAGATCCTTTTGTGAGATTCAGTCAAGTACTTCTTCACAGCAATCAAATCTTATCAAAAGGTGGACTGTACACAAACGTTCTGCAAGTGCTCAAGGACCTGATTTATCATAGTAGAAGCCTACTCATGAATGTGACAAGCTGTGAGTTTTTGTGCCGCCTGTTTATCAGAAAAAGGATCAAAAGCAGTTGAGAATTGATATTGATATTGATGGTAAAAAATATAATTATAGATGTCGGAATTGTAATGATAATGCAGCTCCAAGGAGGAGGAGCTTGGAGCTTGTGATAGAGCTTTAAAGCTTGAAAAATTGGACTTCCTAGAGTCATAAAAACCTATTCTAACTGTTTCAAGAGAACAAAAGTTTATTTTTTAAGTTTATCTTGAAAGAGAAGATTCAGTTTATTTAAGCTTGTTAGCTTAGTGAAAGTGACAATAATGATCAAATAGTAGAGAAATGTTAGTGTTGATGTTAATGTTATTGGAGAGATTCGAGTTGATCCCATTCTAACAATTTTGAGTCATTGGTTGTGATGGAACAATTTCATAAGCACAGCCTAAATGGTGGTATATCGTTTACCGTTTGATTTAAATAAACAATAAAAACTTGAATAAGTTTCAATTCAAGCTCCATTCAAATGTACATATTCAAATTACATATTCCAACAAATCTAGATGAATTAAAAAATTGTGTAGAGTTGAAAGTTGAGCAGAAGAAATGTGTATGGACCAAATGGCGCAGAGTATGTTGCCAGAAGCATTGTGCGAACTTACCAGTTTTCCTAGCAGACAAATCCGGACCAAGTAGTGTGTAAAGATATGACTGATGGCACGCTGTTAATCAGCGCACCTTGGATGCAACACACTTAAACTATAAGGTGTTTCTGTTTTGAGAAGATATACAACCATGTAACAAGCTGACAATACATAGCTTATACTTTTCAATGAAACTCTGAAAACTACAGGCCCACTAGGTATAAAACTAAAATCATGTGATAAGCTACCAATTGTCGATTTCAACAAAAAAGAAACGATTACCTAATGTGGACGATCAGTCAGAATCAGTACTGATCAAAATAATGTATTCACATGAAAATCTTATTGCAGTACAATATTATGTGAATATTTAGTTGCACTACGACATATTGGGACTAAAGAGATTTGTTGAGAAACTAATTTTGATCAGGATTTAATATCCCCTAAAAACGCCGTCGATTTGAAATTTGTCATTTTTCCTCACCTTGAATATACAACATTATGCTATTTATATTGACCAGGGTTTAATAGGCCTATCCCCTAAAAACGCTAAAAATTATTTTATTTTTGTTATATAATTCTATTGTGGTTTTATTTATTTCTCAAGTGTTTGACTCCAAATCATCCATACATGGAGAATATTAATATTATCTGTAACACTGATTTCAACGCCAGAATAGGAAGGAGAAGTGGAGGAGAAAGCAGTGTATACATGGAGAGGGAATGACAAACGACAGAGGTGAGAGGCTCTCTCCAATAATATGAAGATAATGAATTATTTTTTCTGAAAAGTGGAAAATGTTCATGAGATAGATTATTCAATTGTTGAAAAAAAATCTAGGAGCTTAAGGTTGTGAAAAACTCTCATTTCGATTCAGATCGGAAAAACGAAAATTCCGAAAAGAAGGTTTTTCAAACAAAAAATCAATTAAGGTTAACAGAAATGAAATTATCGAGTATCTTATGGAGTAGAATAATTTGATTTCAATTCAGGCTTTAATATCTGCAACTTTGTAGGAATGTATTAAATCAACTCTAACCAATCAATCGACTAATAGTAAACAATACAAATTTAAAAGAATATGGAGTTGAATAGCTTATTTATGTCATCGGGAAACCCAATCGGCTGAAGATTGATTTTTTATCGAATGGTACTAAAAGTGCAGCGAGTGCTGAGTACACCCAATTCCCTCATTCCCAAATATTTGTGGTGGACGAACATTTTTTCAACAGGATGTTTTCATGAGGAATACGGCGGAGAAAAGCTCCCTACCTATTTTATGATTCAGTAGAAGGACTCAAACCAATACTCATTCTAATCTGTTACATTCCATTCAAGCTCTCACGTCGTGATAGGTTCGAAGCCTGAACAAGGCATAAAAAGTAGATGACAGGATAAAACAGGTGTATAAAAAACAAAATGATGGATTAATTTCGTTGACATGTTACGAGTGAGTGAGAGAGAAAGGTTAGATAAGATACAATAAGAGAAAGATGGATTTATGTGTTTAGAGGGAACAAGTGAGAGAGGGTAAGTGAGAGACATGCACCTCATGGAAATTGAATCGAAAACTAATGTAGGTCCTATCTATGATAGGACCGCAGAACGGATCTCTGTTTATGAGTGTGACAGTGCAATGAATCCGAGGAAATCCTGAGAAGCCAGGGTCCTTTGGGCGAGGCGTCCTAATCCTAGGCACAAGCCACAGTAGCAGCAGCACTAACCCCCGATCTTGATCGTAAACCCCCCACTTCCCCCGCTCAACACAACCAACCAACGCCAGTCAGCTGCCTTGTTTACGGGTTCGATGTAAATGGCACCTGTGTGGATTTGCCCCTTCGCATTTTGTTTTCTTCGCCTTCAGAAATATATTGCCGTCTGCCGAATACGTGGGCTGCCACTCCCTTTCCTCTTCACCTTTTCTTCTCCTTCATCATCTTTTCCACCATCTTCTACACTGTTTTCTCTTGATTTTTATTATTTCTCCTTCTTCTTTTCTCCTCCTACATTCCCTCACTTTTTCACATTTTTCTCTTCCCTCTACTTTTGGGAAGTCCGATCTCGCAAGGTGTCAAATTATCTATAGATAAACTGAAACTACTTCAAACCCTCCCCCACCCGCAAAAAACTATTTCCTATCCACCATCTTCTCTATCTTTAATCATTCATTTTTCATCCTCATTTCTTTCTACTCAATTTCCAACTCCTCTACTCCTCCTACTGATCAACTTTTGCCCACTTCTCCTGATTCTCCTCCTTTCACTACACATACATATCCTTCCCCTTTTCCTGTGACTCCTACTCTCCGTTCCCTTCATCACCGCTATTTGATTAGAACCTAGTTTTCTCTCTTCTTGAACTTTCCAAACCTTTCAACTTATCTTTCCCATCCTCTTCCTAAGTTTCTTTCCTAAATTATTCTATTTTTCCAATACATTCTCCTGATTCTGAATTATTTTACTTTAGACTTTATATTAACTTGGTATGGGCAAAAGTCAGACGTTTGGCACACTCAAGTTTTACCCATGAGACTTCATGATTGAACTCTACTTTAATCCATCCATTATTATTTCAATCTAGAGAATCGGTTTCATTTGAATATTATATTATTTATTTATATTTACACATTCATTATTATATTTATAAATTTTTTATTTTCATTTTTTACGTATAAAAATACGAGAGAAATGTGAGAGGGAAGAGTAAGGCTACGCTCTAATTCCCCTCATTCCATCTCCTCATAGTTCAACATTTCGTCCTCTCCGTTCATTTCCTCTTTATTTTCCATCCCATAATTCCTTTTCCTTCTCTCTATCCTCCTTGTTTGATCACGGCTCAAACTCCCACTTGCTTCTTTTCTCCAACCACTACTTTTTCTCTCCATTTTCCTTGTTTCCTTCTCCTCATCCCTTGCCCTTTTCATCTCTTTTTCTTCATACCATATTCTTAATATGAAATCCCTCCCCTTCGAAGACCTCCTCCACTGACAATCATTTTCCACCCCCCTTGGTAGACAAATAAATAAATTAAATATTTTGAACCGATATTTGACATCCGATTACTCCCCCTGGGCACCCCCCACACACCTAAAGACTTTTTTTTGTTATAGATTCCATCAAAATTCGTTCTTATTATTCTCCTAAGAAATTGAAAAGCTTATCATGACTATGCCATAACATTGAATCATCTGATCACATAGTATCATGATATAAGTTGACGGAAATGTATATATAACAACTATAGACATAGGCTCACCATAATTTTCAAACGTTACCTGATATAAACATTTGCCCACTCCCATGTGCCAGGTCCTATCCCGGTCACACACCTCTACTCCACACCCAACAGTGTATCACATTAAAACAGTATGTGCAGTCTCTTCAATATTTTGCAAGGTATATATTATATTACTAGCCCGCATCTTATTTTATTTTAATGAATAGTCTATAACTGTCCGACTGAAAAAGTATTGATTTTTATTATATGTACATGATATTATGTTATATTATAAATTACCAATTATTATATTCTCATAAACTACACAACCAATAAGACAAATTACTCATCAAATGGGAATATTCCCGGACAATTATATGATGATTTGAATAGCCATTGAAAAACTACCTAGAAATTACCATATTGTGGTAATACCTTACAATTGTACAGTTCCTGCAGAAGATGTAAATATAGTAAGTTATTTATGACGCGTTATTGTCCATGTAGTTAAGATGAAATCAAGAGCAAGTATCTTCTCTTTGCATGTAGACTGTATATTCATCTCCTCGCATATACTCTTTAAAGTATGATCCTCTGCAGGCCTATTTTACAGCCCCTGCAGCAGATGTAAATACTGTAAGTTACAATGTGTTATTGTCCATGCAGTAATGATGAAATCAAGAGCATGTTGAATCTTCTTCTTGCATTTAGAATATATATTTGAAAAATCCACCTTTCAGGGGTATGTTCTGCCTGAATATAAAAGTTTGCTCACTTTGCAGGCGTATTTTGCATCCCCTGCAGCAAATGTGAATACTGTAAGTTATGACTCGTTAGTAAAGATAGAATGCAGTAAATACATGCAGTAAAGATGGAATCAAGAGCATGTATCTTCTTCTCACACTTGAAATATATGATTTTCTTGCAGGGCTATGTTCTCCTTACAGGCCTGTTTTGCAGCATCTGTACCTTTGCTCTATGTTTACCTCACATAGAGGGAAACTCTTTCAGGCCTCTTCTCCTTGCAGGCCTCTTTTGCAGCATTTTCAGCTGCAGATGAAAATACTGTGAGTTACAATGTCTAGTATGGTTAGCATAGTTATCAGTATATATTTAGTGTACTAGACAATTTCTAGTATAGTTAAATCTAGAAATGTAATCAAAATATTAATGTATTTTCTCCTCATGTAGAATCTATGCTATTCTCGCAGGAGTATGTTCCTCCCACATATTCTCTTTGCAGGCCTGTTTTGCAGCTTCTGCAGCACATTAAAATACTGTAAGTTACATTGTCTTATCCATGCAGTAGTAATGTAATCAAGATCATGTATCTTCTCACATGTAGAATGTATGTTATTATCACAGGAGTATGTTTCCCACATATTCTCTTTGCAGGCCTATTTTGCAGCTTCTGCAGCAGATGAAAATACAGTGAGTTACAATACATTTTATCCATGCAGTAGAAATGTTATCAAGATCATGTATTTTCTCCTCACATGTAGAATGTATGTTGTCTGTGCGGGGGTATGATCTTCTCATAAGCCTATTCTGTAGCCTATTTCCAAGTTTTGGCACGCTATTGTCCATGTTGACTAATTCCGACTAAGTTTATGCAAAAAAGAATCACCAAAGCACTGATCAAAGAAATCGATGAATGGATCATTTCCAACTCTACAATATTAAATGTTTTCTAGTTGTACGTCAGTCTTTCAACTTCTTGAGATAACCCCTAGGCTATTACGTTACTGGATTATAGTGTTACGATTTCATCAACTTCAAACATCCCGTTTCCTTCCAACATGGCATTTTTTGTTTGCTTGCAGCATTATAATACCTTACAATTTAATAATGAATATATATTATAGGTTCATTTCTGATTTTTGTTCATTGCATTACATTTGATTTTGAAGTTCATTTGATTTTATTGTCCTAATATTCTTATTTATTTTCATAAATTATGAGATATTGATATTACCGAAATGCAATAGATAAAATGTTTTTTTAGCGTTACTGGCCACAGGCCCATGTCTCTGCAGGTTTTTTCTTGTATATCTATGTGATATTGCATAAGATGTATGTAGGCCTATTCTTTTGGAAATAAATTTGATTTGATTTGATGCAGTAAAAATGTAATCAAGATCATCTTCTCCTCACATGAAAAATGTATGTTATTCTCGCGGGAGTACGTTCTTCTAACACATCATACTAACTTCTCTTTGCAGGCCTATTCTTCAGCCCTGGCTTATAAAGATTTACAGTTTGTTTTTCTGGTGAAAAACAAGTGATCGGGATTGTAGATTCACCAATAAAACGTTCTATTTACAATGTTCCAAATTTTGGAGAAAACAGCTGTTGCCCTAATATTGCAGACGTTGAAAGTACTTCAATGGCCGACTATTACAATAAGATTTGTAGGTTATGATATCATTTTAGTGACAGAAATTATTTCTATTAAAATTTCACAATAAAAATAATAATCAATAAAACAATTAAAAATTTGTTCATCAAATCATTGGAAGCAAAGTTTTGGGGTTTCCATGTCATAGCAACTAGCCAGGTGAGGTTGTAAAATTTCCGAACTATGGGAAACGTTTATGAGACAGAAATACCAATAACATTCACGAATTATGAGTAATGTGGATTGTAAAATGTTTATAAGCCAGGGCGCAGGTGTAATACTGTAAGTTACAATGCATTTTATTCATGCAGTAAAGATGAAATTCAGAGAATGTATCCTCTCTATGCCTGTAGAATGTATGTTATTATTGCAGTTATTCTTTTTCGAAGCATCTGCAGCAGATGAAAATACTGGAAGTTACTATGTAATTCCAAGTAATTTTATGTGTATGTCTTGATTTTTTGTTCGAAATGAATAGAGACTACCTTATGAAGGCTGAGATCCTCTTGCGTTATTCTGTTTTTACTTGTGAATCAATTTATTTATGTCTATTTTAGAATATAACATATAGTTGTAATAACAAAATATTGCATATTTTTCACATCATTATGAGATATTTCTGTCTTCTATCGATGTAATTCTATTTGGTGATTTTTTTTAATTTTTCATTTGTATTAAAATGTTTGATTCACGTAAATAATGAAAAGTGGAAGAAGTAGAAGATGCCCTTTGGATACTGTAGTACACAACATTTTTAGGCGGACGATAGATTGTAAAATTATCAAATTTCTTGATTGTTCATTGTGTATCATCATATTATAATATGAAGGTGAATAATTCAGTGTTATTAATACTGTATCTTGTAATCTATCCATCAATAAAACCATATTCTTGCTGCCATCCTTGCCTCAAGCAATAATAATATCATGTTTTTAATATTATATTTTTCCTTGCATTGAGCAATAATAATTTGAAATATTGTACGCGTACATATTGCATGAATGTTATGCCATGCGCCTAATCAGAAAACGGGCAAATGAATAAGTAGGCTGATTGGCTGAGGCAGATTGCGTCCCGAGGCAACTAGTGGAAAGACTGCTTGACTGACTGTGGCTGGCCATTGACGATCATGTCATTGTTGATGATAGCTGAGAAGAAATTGGGGAAAGTGATGTTCCTGGAGAGTGGAAGTTGATGAAGGGGGGAGTGAGAAGGTGTGCAAGAAGCAGACTGAAGTTGCAATTGTTGTGTCAGTGGTTGATAACGTCCACGCCAAACGGAGCCTTTTCGTTTGATTGTGGACCACAACTCACGAGCCGAGTCTGAAGTGGAGTGGTTCCCTTCTCCCACTGTAGGATGAAGAGGCCCGGCCGCTATAATTACCGTTGTAGTATTGAAAGGAGAGAAGCTGGCAGTAATCATAGCTCTTTGTGTCTATTGTCTGCGGCAATCACTCCAGACAATAGGCGAGCATAATGAGAACTCAGACCGCACAATACTTGGCTGATACTTTCATGTCATAGCGGAGGAACGAACGCTCGAAAACAGTTCGTTGCTGGAAACCATCTTCCACAATCACAAATTTGAACTATTTTGATATAGAGATTACTTCCAGTAATAATAAAACTAAGATTTTGTCAAATTTCACTAATTTATTACAAAAGCTTACAGAAACAGGTTTCACATTTTACCAATGCATCTTCAGCTGTAGCCTACTGAGGAATTTGAAAATGTGAAACCTGGTTCTGTAAGCTTTTATAATCAATTGGTAAAATTTGACAAAATCTTAGTTTTCTTACTGTGGAGAGATTTCACAATATCACCATTTCTACTTAATTTCATCAATCACCATTTCACCAATTCTACCAACTTCCAGTGATATATTATTCATCTCCTGTAATATCAATATGAAGAATATCATTTGATGTGTTGGATTTTTCTACATGTATTCCATCATAGCAGCACATTGCTTCTATTTTATATTTTAACATAATGGTATTATGTCTTAATGATGATAGGAAGATTTTTTTAACTACAGGGAAGGATGTTACTTTATGGAAAGGACTTTATTTGTTCAGTAAACAAGAATAGTTTGAAAACTCTGTTTATTATCTGCAGATTTAATAACTGCGGCATTATTTTTCAAATTTCCAAGAGTTTTCAACATAACAGAAGACAACCATATTGGTGATACATTTATCAATAATATAAATATATGTATAAAATGAATATAAACAGTATATTATTTTGACTAGTGATATTTTGTCTTTTTTAAGATCCTCAGAACAATGTCTGATGTAAATGAGAGAACATGTACTGGGAGAGCCAATACAGCATTGAACATCAGTGATACTTCGAAAATTGATGAAAGGGATTAGGAGTTGGATGACACTTCACATTTGCAACATGAAGATTAGCAGTAAACTTTCCAACTATAATCTCGTGCAGATAAACGAATAAGGAAAGTTTTGGAGCCGACAAACAGCAGAATGGATCGGTAATAAATGAAAATTATTTTAAATTCAACTACAGTACAATAGAATTATTTTCAACAATTTAGGTGATGTGATACAACATATCTCATATATGTAATCACGATAACATATCTTTATAATCGTCTTTTGATCACATTTTTATTAAACCATTGGTAACCATTTACAAATTCAGAGGGATTGGTAACAAATGAAGCAGCTAATTTATCCACGAAATCGGCAACTTTTCATTTCAGATCACTTTAATTTTGTTGGATCAGGATATAAGAGCAATAGACCACTTAAAAAAAGTTCTCATTTATTTATTGTAATATTTTCCAAATTAATCAATTGTAATCAAGTAAATGTAGAACAGCGAGGAAGTGTTGATAGTAAATACACATCCTGCTCTGGTGAATCAGCAACAAATGAAGCAGCGGATTGATCCATTAAAGGACTTCATTTGTTTGGTTCATGAATATATCTATAAAAAAGGCCACCTAGCGACGGTTGATGTCATCACTTACATCGCCTACATTACTTGAATTTCAAGGTCAAAAACAAACTTTACCCTGTTCTACTTATGAAACGTGGAATCACTGTAAGTTATTGATGCGAAATACTTTATTGAATTGATCATCTTGACACAGTTATGCTATAAAGCTGAAGTATTCTTATTTGATCTTTGGTTTTGTGAATCTCGGCAACTTTGTTTTCATATCACTTCAATATTGATGGATCAGGATATGAGAACCATCATTTATTTAATTTTGATATCTACCAAATTGTTCAATTGGTATCAAGTATATATTGTAGTACAGCAAGGAAGTGTTGATGGTAAATACACATCCTGCTCCGGTTAAGATTTTTTCAACATTTGGGGAGGATGTCACTTTATGGAAAGGACTTTATTTGTTCAGTAAACAAAAATAGTTTGAAAAATCCAACTATTGCAGTTGAGTGGCCATTTGGTGACCACTCGTATAGTTGAATAAAAAATTTTTGGAGCCGACAAAACAACAGAATGGATCGGTAATAAATTATAAACATTTTAGAATTCAACTACAGTACTGCAGAATTATTTTCAACAATCTAGTTGATGTGATAAAACATATCTCATATATGTAATAACGATAACATATCTTTATAATCGTCTTTTGATCACATTTTTATTAAACCATTGGTAACCATTTACAAATTCAGAGGGATTGGTAACAAATAAAGCAGCAGATTGATCAATGAAACTGGCAACCTTTCATTACATCACTTCAATATTGATGGATCTGGATAAAAAAGTCATAAGCCACATAAAAAAGTGTTCATCATTCATTTATTTTAATATTTTCCAAATTGTTCAATTGTAATAAAGTGAATGTAGTACAGCAAGGAAGTATGGATAGTAAATACACATCCTGCTCCGGTTAAGATTTTTTCAACATTGGGAAGCATATCACTTTATGGAAAGGACTTTATTTGTTCAGTAAGCAAAAATAGTTTGAAACTCTGTTTATTATCTGCAAATTTGATGAGTGCAGCATTATTAATGAAAATCCAAGAGATTTAAACATAACAGAAGAAAACCATATAGGTAATACATTCATCAATAATATAAATGCATGTATAAAATGTATATGTACAGTATATTATTTCGACATTATGATATTATCTTTTTATAGATTCTCATAACAATGTCTGACCTGAATGAGAGAACGTGTACTGGGAGACCCAATGCAGCATTGAACATCAGTGATACTTCAGAAATTGATGAAAGGGATTAGGAGTTGGATGACACTTCACATTTGCAACATGGAGATTAGCAGTAAACCTCCAAACTATAATCTAGTGCAAATAAAAGAATAAGAAAATTTTTGGAGCAAAGGAACAGAAGTATTCCAGAATGGATCGGTAATAAATGATAAATATTGTAAAATTCAACTACAGTACTGCTGAATAATTTTCAACAATCTAGTTAATGTGATATAACATATATCATGTATGTGATAACGATAACATATCTTTATCATCATCTTTTGGTCACATTGGTATTCAACCATTGGTAATCAATTACCAATTGAGGAAACAGCAGATTGATCCACGGAGCTGGCAACTTTTCACTTCATATCACTTCAATATTGATAGATAAAAAAAATGTATTAATAAAAAAAGAGTTCATTCAAGAGTTCATAATTCAATAAATTATTGTAATTTTTTTCCAAATTGTTCAATTGTATTAAATTAAATGTAGTACAGCAAGGAAGTGTTGATAGTAAATACATATCCTGCTCTAGTGAAGATTTTTCCAGCGTTGGGGAAGGATGTCACTTTATGGAAAAGACCTCATTCAGTTAATTTGCTAATAAAAATCTGGATCTTACTGAAGAATTAAGTTCTTACACGCCATTTCCAGTACTTCCATGTGTTGGCACTCCTCACCATTAATAAAGGAAAGTGTACAGACAGCAGTACTTGGAGACAATCACGTTCGGAAATCAAGGATGCCTTCATTATAGAAGTTGCAAGAGGAAATCTTGGGAAATCGTGAGATAAAGGAAAGAAGAAATGTCTCATATGGGCAACGATCTACAGCCTTTCATCATATGTGTGCCACAGGATGGATCAAATAATGACTATTATGTTTTTAAACAATTAAATAGTGTTATCAATTCTATTGCATTCAGCCTATATTTTGAAAGTTGAAAAATGGTTGGTTTTTTGTCTTTACCATCTACTGCTAAGTGAAATAAATAATAATTCTTAAAAAGTAATAGACTATTCCTTTTTTCTTCATACCCTACTTTACATATTTTCTTTTTAATGAACGGACAGTTGAGCTCAACTTTCCCTAGAGACATTTATATCTTTGACCAGAAGATATGGTCATGGCAATTATAGGGAAATAAAACTATTTGTTCCACTTTTCGAATGAATTTTGTCATCCAAAGCATGAAAATGGTATCAGGAATCAGCTGATATTACTTTAGCAGTATAATAACACTGCAATGATCACTGAAGTTGACAAAAATAGCTTAAATATTAGCTCTGATTGCTATCTGCAAATTTAAAACTGCGGAATTATTTTTCTAAATCAGGGAGTTCTCATTCAACATATAGAAGACAATCATATTGGTATTTAACAATAATATAAATATTGGTAATCCATTGTACAATATGATAATTTTCATATATTTTTATATGTCCCAAGATAATCGAAAACGTATGAGGACCATGTAAATCTTACAAATTCGAATAAATACAACACCTCATTAAAAAATTTCCAATTTAACATGTCACATAGTTCATTTATTACTTTTCGAACCTACTTCCTTCAAACCTTCTTCAATCCTTTTTGACGTGATTCCTGCAAGCTAATTTTCTCAGACTTGAGGCTACTGACAGTCCTATTTCTATATTATTCGGAAGCGATTGTGTTTTTTATGAAGAATGGGCATGAATTAGATTCAACATTACCCAACATTCGTATGTTACCTGAAATCCCTTTTTCATTTTCCAATTCACAGAACCACTTTGAAGAGGACCGTATAATTCTTGTTCAAGGTTCTCCAACCGGCTCATCATCATTGAGAGATTTAGATGTAAAGGCTCTTCCAAGAACTATGACTCAAAAGCTGATAGAATAAAGAGTACCCTACACATCAGAAGAGTGCTATGAAGCTGTCAGGGAATAGAAGCAAATCCTTCATAGAATAGGACTAAACTTGCCAGGTTGCATGCTACAAGAGCCCTGATATAATTATAATAATATGAACCACTAGGGTTTTCCCTAATGTAAAAAGGCTACCAGAACCAGCACGGAGTCCAGCGAATTCTGTCAAGATTGGAGGAGTTAGAAATTCAGAAACATGGTGTTCCGATCATTCAATATTAAATTTCTTAATTTAGATAGATGTGTTGGAGTAATATTCATAGTTTTTTAATATTCATGCCAGTTTTTGGCATGAATTTTCAAATGAAAGAAAGAACCCCATTGAGATAAATAATGGAAACATGTTGAGAGAATAAATCAAGATTTTTGTCCAATGATTCGAACTTGACAAGCATCTGGCATAGAAAAATACGAAATTCAGGAAAACAAAAAGCCTTGGTGTGGCCTGCCCTTTGAGGATTGTCAGAAGTACAATTCAGCTAACATTAAACTAGAAAAACTTGATTCACAATGATTTATATGAATAACCTATGTATGGAGCTGGCTTAATGGTGATAATTATTAGTGATCTCATGTTTTGTGCTGTGCTTGGCTTGGGTGACATGTGTTGATTAATAAGTTAATATTCATGCTCACTGCCATCAGTACCGATATTCAATCATTTATGACTAATATGATAAGTTTAGACAAGAAATTTCCCAGCTTTCCCTGTATTTGGGGTTCCTCATCACTTGAAACTCCCCTTTCAGTGCTTAGAAATGTCATGCAGAATGTTATTCTTATGTAAGAAATGTTTTTGATTTATGTAAAAAAGTACCTTTTATTTTCATTCTTCAACTTTACTAAGTTACTTAAGTTAAGTTATTTTACTTTACAAGTAACTTTATAAAATAACCATAATCAACATGATACCACGTCGAATTGATCTTCTCACCCTCCATCTCAATAATGAAACTTGCCATCGCGAATATATTTTTCACTTCTTTCCTATTAGCATCTGGATTTTTTTTTTACTGTAGGTTAATTTTTATGGTGTTGAAAAATATGACATGCGCACGATCGAACAAGGAACCTCTTGATCCACATGTACGACTTAATATTGCATCACCATTGAAAACAAAAAATGTTTCACTAGACCTACCCCATTAACCAATCAACGTCTTTTACCGCTGTTATGCAGTTTTATATCATAATTGTAATCTATGGGTACCTTTTTTATGGTTATTTTATAGAGTTACTTCTAACAATAGCTCAAAAGTGTATTTGAACTGCGAATTCGGAAGCATCAATGCAATTGAGTACAGATTTAAGAACAGTGGAATCACTGAGATTAATAACCGATCACAATCATGGACATTGCCAAAAGATGGAATTATCATTTTTCAAATTCCCGTTTTGCCGAAAAAGTCGCAGCGCTCAGTGCACATTTTGCTCATTCCACGTAAGCACCCTGGCCCAGACATAAGAGTTTGCAAACTACTTGAACGAATACTGACACATAATTTCACTTGTTGTTAAAACGAGACACAAAAAGCGCTGTTCATTGGCTTCGAAAATAAATATTGCTGAGTATGTGCTTGAGCTGGCTCCTTGAGAAAGCCAGTGGAAGAGCATTCTAGCTATGAAAACTGGGTGTAAACGAAAGCTCAACAAGAATGGACTGTCAATATCTGTGAAGCTCTTCAGAGGAGCATGAGGGGGCAAGTAGTAAAGTATGCTAAGGCTTATAGCAGACGTTGTCAGTGATGTATGTGAAAAAAATAAGAAAGTCGCCCATACAAACATTTAACTGAAAAAACAAACAGTGCAGAAATCATCTTCTCAGAAATATGTTCAGCAAACTAAAAAATTTGATCACAACTAAAATTGCTAACAATAACATAATCCTGAAAAAGAATATTGGAGAAAATATAATGAGATAAAGAGTAGTAAAAGTTGTTACTCTGCAGTAAAAACAAAAGAGGAATTATGGAAACCGCACAATCCAAGAAAAAATGAGGAGCTTAGAAAAGGCATTTCAAAAATTCCAAGCCATGTTTTCGGTGAACAGCATGGATGTGTAATAGTGTGAGTACAATTGAAGTGTAATTGAATTGTGTTAGTGTATGGAAGGCGCAGAGCCGCGCAACCTCCTCTCTCACTCTTTTTCTCTCCATCGCAGTCACTGTCAGTTGGTGCTATGTTACATCCATTGTTTTGATAGAAGAGCGCATCCTGACAGTGACCGGCGACTCTGTTTGAATACCTTTTGCTCGGCTGATTGAAATTATTATTTTAATAATCGATCAGACGTAGTGCAGTGCCAGCCATGGCTAGTCCGATCTGGAGCCGTCTAATTATTATAGCTTGTTTTGGTGAGTAATTGCTCAATTCAAAGAAAATTTCATTAATAATTTAACCCTATTCAAAATTCTCAGATATTTTACGTAATTTCTTTCAAGTCAATTTTCATAGTTCGTTTAAAATCTACAGAGAGAGAGAGAGAGAGGAGAGAGAACTGGCAATTTCATGTTGAGTGTTATAGAGAGTTAAGGAATGGTTAAACAGAGGATCGTTGAATATTGTATTCTGTTTGTTGACTACTCTATTGCTTAAGAAATTGTTTATTACATGGTTTAAGTTTGATACGATTTTGGTTTGAATGTAGAGTTGATGATTGGTGCTCTGATTAACTAGTTAACGGTTTGAGGAAATTGATTAGTAGTTAATTCATGTTGGGAGTAATTTTTTCGATGCTTAATGGAGTTGATCCATGATGGATTGAGGTATTGACTAGTTCACTGATAACGATCAATAATTTGAATTAAGAATTAGGTTGATGCTATTGATAATTGAGTAAGTTGAACTTTGTTATGTTAATGAAATCTCATTTGACAGAACTATCGCTTGGAAGGGGGAGATTAGAGATAACAGTCTTGTTAGGATAGTTAATAATGCTTATGGATTCCTTGTTCAAAAAATATATTTAGTGAGTGAAAATACTTTTGATTGATTGATATGAAAGTAATTTTATTATTTTGACCACTTGCCATAGTAGTATAATAATGGGGGTTCTAGGTCCAGAATTTGATTGTTAATTTTTAAGGTTAGTGGTTGTCATTTTTTTTTTTTAATATCTTAATTATCTGTGTATTGAAAATTATGTATTTGCTAACTTCATTAAAACTAGAACTTATCCTGTTGATGACAAATTTCAAGTGAAGTTTGGCTAGGGGAGTTACCTAGTGAATCCCTGGAACATAGTTATAGACTTAACCAATTGGAAGTATGGACAGCAATTAAATTATAGATTATGATCTGAATTTCTAATTATGAGGATTATTGTGGTTTACATCTGTAGATGTCATTAGTGTTACTGATAATTGAAACTTTTACAATCATGATGGTTAATAAATTTTATCTTCTTATCTGCACTTGTGTAATTATCACTGAATTATAGTTGTTAAGATCCTGATTGTAAGGGTAGCCTTGTAGGGTTCTGCGACGGTTACATTGGTGGCAGTGGTGGGATGGACTGCAAGAATGTCTGTCAACGGAGAACCTGCAGCAAACAATGCAGAACTTGTTGAGAACAATGGCGAACCTGTAAACAACCCTCCGTTTCTTGAAATGGAAGAACTACGTGTACAGGCCCAGGAGCTTCTAGACCAGACTTAGCGGAATGAACAGGAGAGAGCCAGATTGGTCAGGGAGCTAGAGGAAGCCAGGATGGCATCATCTTCTCGGCCCGTAACCACGTCAACATCTACAAGAAAGGATCTGGGTCTGCAATCCCTGATCAAGACCTTCTCAGGGGAAGTTGGTGGCCCAACTGTCAAAGAACTTCTACAGAATATCAAGTTTGTTGCTCAGACTGGTAATTGGGAGGATAAAGATCAGCGGCTCATCTGCAGGCTGAAGACTACTGGTGCAGCTGCCGCATGATTTGAAATTCATCCAGAATTGTCTGCGGAAACAGTCTCTTTTGCGGATTATGAGAGGATCTTGCTCAAGAGGTTTGAGAAAACCCTAGACCCAGAACGATGGGTGTTGGCACTGAGTAGTCTCAAACAACAACGGGGTGAGAGTCCAAGGGCCTGGAGTTAGGTTTGAAGGCAATCCCAATACCTGCTAATCCAGGAGAAGCTGATTGGGCACGTGCACAGATGCAACGGGCAGTTCTGGCTGCATTTATTGGAGGCCTTCAGGGTGCAGCTGCAATGACCTTGCAGATTCATCCACCTCAAGATCTGGAAGCTGCTATTGTGGTGGCTGAGAGAGTGGACCAAGCTACTAGTAGCCAACCTGCTTATGTCTTTGCCCTGTTACATCAGCCCTTCCAGAGATATGAAGAAGAACCTCATGTGAATGCACTCCCTATCCGACCGACCAATGGTGCATCATCTCCTGCTAGCAGCAACCAAACACCAGGAGCCTGCTACACTTGTGGTGGGAGAGGACATTTTGCTAGAGACTGCTGAAGCCGCCGAGATGAGAATCCCAGACCAAACAGGCCAGGAGGAAATCGGTCATCATGAGGAAACCAGAGATCTCCCCGCTTTTGTTTTGTATGTGGTGATCCCTAACGTATGTCCTATGCTTGCCCAAAGCGAGTAATGATTCCAAGATCAAATTTTGGCAACCAGATCAACTGTACTACAAATTCTAATGGCACTAACTGTCATGGTTCCCCAAACAAGGAGAGGCCAGGAGCTGCCTCACTTCCCGGCCAGTAAATTTGGAAGCTAATGTCAAGAGAGTCCCCAGCATCAATGCCATCCAGAGTGGGTTACATGTAACAATGAAAATCATGGGCTTAGCCAAATCCCTACTAGTGGATACAGGGGCTGAGATCTGCGTTCTGAAGGAAGCAATTCCAGGAGTACCGCTAGCTGCAGGAGGCATGCAGGCAAGAGGAGTAACTGGAAACTCGCTAAGGATTCATGGCATTCAAGAGGTGGAATGCACAGCAGCGCAGCTACAAGTTTGGCACCCTTTTATAATAGCAGCTGTGGATGTAGCCGGGGATGGATTGATTGGTTGGGATCTCCTGAAAAGACTTGGGGCTCTAATTGATGCAGAAGAAGGAATGGTGACCTTCAGAGGAATCCGGGTAGCAACCACACGGAGGTGGGCCGAATCTGAATATAACCCAATAAAGGATACTAGAGGTATAAGAGAAATGAAGGACAGCTGTACTCAGACTCTTTCTGTTTGCGATGTCGGAGTCCAGGTGGAAATGATGCCCAGAGTTGAGAAGGGCCAAATGGAGTGAGACAGCCTGGGACAGCCAGACAAGGCGACTACAGCCAGCTTCACGGATCTGGAGCCCCTTTCTACTAAATCCCAAAAGTACAAGATACAAAGAAGACATCGGAGGCACTCTAAACAACTTAAACCAGAAGCAGAAGCAAATGACCTGGATGGCTCACCAGCAATACAAGAAGAGTATGATCATCAGAAACTCAGTTTTGGAGTGAATGCTGTTTGCCACACCATTGTACCAGCCCAGTCAGAAGTGTTGGTGGAGGTACAAATTAAGCAGGAGTTCCAAGGAGAAGACATGTTGATTGAACCTGTACCTCTGCCCTCAGGGTTGCGTGCTAGTAGAAGCATAAACCGACCAAGGGTAGGACAGACATTTGTGGGTGTAGTTAATCTAACAACTGCACCATTGGCCATCCACCAAAATCAACTTCTTGGGAATGCAGAGTACATCCGACAGGAAGAACCAAGTTATCAGATAGCTTCAGTCACCAATAAGGAAGAAAAAGAGAATCTTGAGCTACAATTGACAGAGAAACTAAAACACCTACCTGCCAAAGATGCAAAAATTTTGGAAGAAGTGCTACGAAAATATGCTTCTGTATTTGAAGAGCCTGGAAGAGAAGGTTGCAGCATCAATGTGGAGCATCGCATTCCCGTGACCTCAGATCGACCAATCAGCAAAAGGCCCTACTGGGTGCCATACCATCTTCGACCAGTGGTTGAGGAGCACCTTGCAGAAATGCTTGACAAGGGGGTGATTGTGCCTTCCACCAGCCCATGGAGTGCCCCTGTAGTGCTGGTTAGAAAGAAAACCACTGATGGTACCGTCAAGTATCGCTTTTGTACCAATTTTCGAGCCCTGAATGAAGTCACAAAAACTGATGCGTACCCTTTACCCCTGATCAATGAGACACTAGAAAGTCTGGGACGTAGTCAATACTTTTCCACCCTGGATCTTCATAGTGGATATCATCAGAAACGCATTACCCAGGAAGACCAGGAAAAGACAGCTTTTACCACCGTTGGAGGCCATTTTGAGTACCAACGGATGGCCTTTGGCCTAACAGGGGCCCCTGCTACATTTCAGCGACTGATGGATAACTTGTTGGCTGAAATCAAGGGTATTGAATGTTTTGTTCACCTGGATGATGTAGTCCTGTTCAGTAGCACAATTGAACAACATGCAGTCAGGTTGACCCATGTTCTGGAACTGTTTGCTAGAGCAAATTTGAAGGTCAATCTTGGAAAATGTGAGTTTGCCAAAGATTCTGTGAATTATTTAGGACATCTGGTAACTTCCAAGGGTGTTCGAGCAGACCCAGAAAAAATCCAAGCAGTGAGAAACTTTCCACGTCCAACTAACATCAGGGAAGTACGTGGCCTGTTGGGGCTCTTCGGATACTATCGGCGATTTGTACCAGACTTTGCTAGGGTTGCACAGCCACTGACCGAATTGACCAAGAAGGAGATACCTTTTGAGTGGGGAGCCAGCCAGGAGGAGGCTTTTCAGAATCTGAAAGACGCTCTATGTTCAGACCAAGTACTGATATTTCCAGACTTTGAACAACCTTTCATTCTGGCAACAGATGCCTCTGGAACTGCCGTTGGGGCAGTTCTGTCACAACAAACTGAGGAAGGAGAGCGACCAGTGGCCTATGCAAGTCGCCAGCTCAATGCCGCCGAGTGCAACTACTCCACAACTGAATGGGAGTTGCTAGCAGTTGTATGGGCTACTCGCCAGTTCCGCTGTTACCTGCTAGGGTGGAAATTTACCCTGGTGACTGATCATGCAGCCTTACGCTGGATGCTTAGCCTGCGTGACCCCTCCTCCCGTCTAACCAGGTGGGCCCTACAGTTAGAGGAGTTCGAATATGATGTCATCCACAAACCGGGAAAGAAGCAAACCAACGCCAATGCTCTCAGCCGAGCTGTTATCGGCATCACCTTGCATACTCTGGAAGAACCAGAAATTCTAAATGAACAAGTAAAAGATGCCTGGTGTCAAGGGTTGGTGAAGGAGGGTCGAGGAAGTAATGAACAAGGGGTGATATTGTGGACTGCTGGAAAAATGGATTCTACGCAATGGAAGATCGCCGTACCATCAACTCTTCGCACTCGCATTCTGCAGTTATGCCATGATTCCCCATGGGCTGGGCACCCTGGAGTCGAGAGGACACTGCTACGTGTTCAACACCACTATTTTTGGCCAGAGCTCCAGAAGGATGTCCAGAAACATGTTGGCGCATGCCATGAATGTGCTATGAGAAAAACACCAAGGGCTTTGAAGGTACCATTAGAAACAGCATATGAACCAACCTATCCCTTGGAGATGGTGTCGATGGATATAGTAGGTCCACTGCCTACCACCAATAGTGGACACCGCTATTATCTCAGCTTCATTGACCATTTTACAAGGTATGCTGAAGCAGTACCTCTTCCAGACCAAACTGCAGAATTGGTGGCAGCAGCCTTTGTCACCCAAATTGTTGCATGCCATGGAGTTCCAACCCAGCTTCTGAGCGACCAAGGGAGAAACTTCCTATCAGTACTCTTCACTGAGACCTGCCGTCTGCTAGGAATCCAGAAAATCAGGACCACAGCCTACCATCCAGAAGGTAATGGCCGAGTTGAGAGACTTCACCGCACTCTCAATGAGTCCATGGCTCATTTTGTGAAATTTGATGGGCAAGACTGGGACAGATGGCTTCCCTATGCCTTCATGGCCTACCGGTCTGTTCCTCATTCCTCCACCAGTTACTCCCCTTACTACCTTCTGCACAGACAAGATATGATCTTACCAGGGACTATCCCCATCCCAGAAGAGTTACAAGGCCACTCCGTGGAGAACCATCTGAAGACACTCAAACATCGACTCCAGATAGCCTACCACAATGCCACTAAGAAATCAACTGAGGCAGCAACCAAGCGAGAAGAGGTGGCTAACAAAGGAAGGAAACACCGAGAGTTCAATGTTGGAGATTTGGTTCACCTACTTGAACCAGCTATCAAACCAGGAGATGCAAGTAAGTTCCATCGACCCTGGACAGGCCCTCACCAAGTCAGCCAGCGGATGTCGCCTGTTAATTATATGTTGATTTTGACAGATGGGCGACAGGTGAATGTTCATGTAAACCGACTGAAACCTTGCCTCCAACCAGACCAGCAGGGAGTTGAGGATGACTTAATTGGAACCAAAGAAGACAACAATGATCAACATCTACTGGCAGAGGAGACAACCCTGAATGACCCTGCCAAGGAAGATCAAGAGGAGCAGATATACTACCCACCCCAAGATGATGATGAAGAAGGGACAGATGTGGTGATAGAAGAGGAAGAAGAAAATGAAGAAGATGAAGAGGAAGAAGAAGAGGAGGGAGAAGAAGGAGATTGGGTGGAAGAAGCAGAAGGAGAAGAGGATGTTTTTGAGGATCTATTCCCGCCAAGCCCTGACTCCCCTGACTGGTTAGTTGGGGATACCACCTATGAACCTGAAGGGAGGGGACAAGCATCAACTCGAGTGTCTCCTTACCCACTGAGAAGTCGTACAAGGACCCTGACCTAAACATCCATAGGCAGGCAGAGTGACCTCTGAACTGAGTAGGGGGTTCCTCTGCAAGCAATCAAGTGGATGGGTCATCAAACATCTTCAAGGAGGTTCAAGAATAATGGGTGAGAGATAGAGTAAGATAAGAATTGTAACATGAGTGAAAGAGGAAAGGTGAAGTGAAGAGGATTAGCAAAGTAGCAAGGAATAATACCACCCTTAATGTTTTACAGGCCTTTGGGGTAGTATGGCCAACATGGAAGAGTCTCGTCAGATGGGGGTGTGGTTCATTCCTCACGGTGATGTCCTGTTGACTGGCCACCAGTGGAGGATCATGGTTGCCATCAACGTCACCGAGATCGGAGAAGACCTTCATCAACTGAGACTCCGAACAACAGCTACCCAGGAACAACTTGTCAAACTTTCCTCCCAGGATCCCATATTTGGAGTGCACTCAGATGCTATGCAGAGAGTATGGAGTCTACAGAACAAGATGAGTGAAGTCCTCCAAATGCTCCACGACTTCCTGCCCCACAAGAGGACAAAGAGGGGACTCATCAACCTGGGAGGGAAGGTTTTGAAGCTGCTGTTCGGAACTGCGGAAGATGAAGATGTTCAACAGGCACAACGCACCTTGGAGCTGCTTCAACATCAGACAGGCGATGTAATCCACCTTCAGCAGGAACATCTGACCATAACTCGGCAGCTGAGTCGTCAAACAAGGAACAACGCCGAGCAGCTCCACAACCTGGCAACAAGGGTGGAACAAGAGACAACACAAGCGATCCAATGGTCTGCAAGGCTACTCAACAAAACTAATTTGTTAGAAAAAACGTTTAAGTATTTTGTAAATTCTTCATCTGTAGTAAACAATCTAGAATTGGTAGCTATTAAAGCATTATTTGACTTGAAAAATATCCTTTGAGCTATCGAGGATATTGCTCAAGGGAAATTTACTGTGAGCCTAATCTCTCCTCTTGAATTGAGCAATTTATTGGAACGTGTACAGAGTGAGCTCCCCAAAGATCTGAATTTCATTGCTGATACTAGTCCATCAAGCGTGTACGCGTTCTACTGTGTTGCGGAAGTTAGTGCATTGGCCATCAGTGGTCTGATCAAGATCTTAATAGACTTACCTTTGTCAACTACCAGCCGTCGGTTTGAACTTTTCCGGGGGTTGTCAGTCCCCATCATGTCGGGTAGTTCCAGTTTAGCCGTGAAGTACGTGCTGCAGCCTGACCATCTCCTGATCAGCCAAAACCGTGAGCATTATGCGGTTCTTTCGGGGGATGAGGTGACCCTGTGCCGCAAGGGCATCATCACCATATGCCCTATCACCAGGCCGGTATTCCAGAGGCATGAACCATCCTGCCTGAGCGCCCTGTTCCTGGGGCCGCAGAGAGCCTTTGCCCCAAGACTGCAGTGATCAACCGACCTGCCGACACCTGGTACTTCAACCAGCCAAACACCCGCTGGATCTACAGCCTGAAGCAGGGCAGGCAGCTGGTGTCCCGTTGTCGACAAGGCGATACCTTTGATGTCACCCAGATGAACATCCAGGGCAGTGGAGAGCTGAGAGCGGCCTCAGGGTGTACCGTGTCCACTGACACCTATCAGCTGTACCCAAACACCAAATGCAGTGGGCAGACAGAGCTGATGAAGCGAGTGGTGGAGATCCCCATCCCACCCCTGCTTGTATTGGAGGCAGGGGAGGCTCAACCAACTGCTCAAGACATCCAGGATGCCATGGCGCAGACCCGTGAGGAGGGCCATTACTGGCCAAGTCCATCTGGCAATGCAGAGACTACCCTTGACCATCTACAACAGGCTCTGACACAACTAGCAGAGCAGAAACAGCAGACTGAGACCATGGGGTCTCTGGCGGTGGCAGCTCTAGTGATCCTGGGGATCACTCTGCTTGGGGCTGTTCTGGGGCGGTTCTTGTGGCAGAGAAGTCAACAGCAGAGCAACCCTGAGCCTGAGTTGGGCAATCCCGGACCCCAGGGGGTCGCTCCACCAACCAGCTTTGCAGACCATCCAAGAGGTACCACCACTGACTAACATTGCAGAACATCAAAGTGGCATCAAGTGAACATCAAGTGCTTAGTGCAAGTGAGAGAAGCAAGTAATCCAGTGTCACCACCTTCTTTTAAGGAGGGGGTAATGTAATAGTGTGAGTACAATTGAAGTGTAATTGAATTGTGTTAGTGTATGGAAGGCGCAGAGCCGCGCAACCTCCTCTCTCACTCTTTTTCTCTCCATTGCAGTCACTGTCAGTTGGTGCTATGTTACATCCATTGTTTTGATAGAAGAGCGCATCCTGACAGTGACCAGCAACTCTGTTTGAATACCTTTTGCTCGGCTGATTTAAATTATTATTCTAATAATCGATCAGACGTAGTGCAGTGCCAGCCATGGCTAGTCCGATCTGGAGCCGTCTAATTATTATAGCTTGTTTTGGTGAGTAATTTCTCAATTCAAAGAAAATTTCATTAATAATTTAACCCTATTCAAAATTCTCAGATATTTTACGTAATTTCTTTCAAGTCAATTTTCATAGTTCGTTTAAAATCTACAGAGAGAGAGAGAGAGGAGAGAGAACTGGCAATTTCATGTTGAGTGTTATAGAGAGTTAAGGAATGGTTAAACAGAGGATCGTTGAATATTGTATTCTGTTTGTTGACTACTCTATTGCTTAAGAAATTGTTTATTACATGGTTTAAGTTTGATACAATTTTGGTTTGAATGTAGAGTTGATGATTGGTGCTCTGATTAACTAGTTAACGGTTTGAGGAAATTGATTAGTAGTTAATTCATGTTGGGAGTAATTTTTTCGAGTAGTGATTGGAGTAATTGTTGATTAAGATTTGGAATCAGTTTGATTAATTATTAGGGTAATTCTTGATTACTGTTAGGATTAATTTTAGGTTAATGTTAGGAATAAATTTTGATTAACTATGGGAATAATTTGTGATTCTGGTGAAGATCAATTTTGCTTAATGATTGGAACAATTTTGATTAATGTTTGGAATAAGTTTGATTAATTATTGGAGTAATTTTTGATTATTGTTAGGATTAATTTTAGGTTAATGTTTTGAATAAATTTGATTTATGATGGGAATAATTTTGACTAATGTTCTGTTTAATGTTGATTGACGTGGGATTAAGGATTAATAATTGTATTTGATGCTCAGATTCTGAATTGGAATGCTTAATGGAGTTGATCCATGATGGATTGAGGTATTGACTAGTTCACTGATAACAATCAATAATTTGAATTAAGAATTAGGTTGATGCTATTGATAATTGAGTAAGTTGAACTTTGTTATGTTAATGAAATCTCATTTGACAGAACTATCGCTTGGAAGGGGGAGATTAGAGATAACAGTCTTGTTAGGATAGTTAATAATGCTTATAGATTCCTTGTTCAAAAAATATATTTAGTGAGTGAAAATACTTTTGATTGATTGATATGAAAGTAATTTTATTATTTTGACCACTTGCCATAGTAGTATAATAATGGGGGTTCTAGGTCCAGAATTTGATTGTTAATTTTTAAGGTTAGTGGTTGTCATTTTTTTTTTTAATATCTTAATTATCTGTGTATTGAAAATTATGTATTTGCTAACTTCATTAAAACTAGAACTTATCCTGTTGATGACAAATTTCAAGTGAAGTTTGGCTAGGGGAGTTACCTAGTAAATCCCTGGAACATAGTTATAAACTTAACCAATTGGAAGTATGGACAGCAATTGAATTATAGATTATGATTTGAATTTCTAATTATGAAGATTATTGTGGTTTACATCTGTAGATGTCATTAGTGTTACTGATAATTGAAACTTTTACGATCATGATGGTTAATAAATTTTATCTTCTTATCTGCACTTGTGTAATTGTCACAGAATTATAGTTGTTAAGATCCTGATTGTAAGGGTAGCCTTGTAGGGTTCTGCGACGGTTACAGATGTGCCAAGTGCGGCCATTTTTGCGAGATTCAGCCAAGTACTTCTTCACAGCAATCAAATCTTGTCAAAAGCTGGACTGAAATCAAAAAGCATGTCAAAAGCTGGACTGTACGCAAACATTCTCTAAGTGTTCAAGGACCCAAATTGACATAGTAGAAGCCTACTCATGGATGTGACAAGTTGTGAGTTTTTGTGCCACCTGTTTATCGGAAAAAGGATCAAAAGCAGTTGAGAATTGATATTGATATTGATGTTAAAAAATATAAATATGGATGTCGGAATTGTAATGATAATGCAGCTCCAAGGAGGGGGAGCTTGAAGCTTGTGATAAAGCATTGAAGCTAGAAAAATTGGACTTCCTAGAGCCTTGAAACCTGCTGTTAATGTTAGAGAGATTCAAGTTGATCCTATTCTAACTGTTTCAAGAGAACAAAAAACAATTAAGTTTATTCAAGAGATTTGAGTTGATCCCATTCTAGAAATTTTGAGTCATTGGTTGTGATGAAACAATTTTAAAAGCACAGCCTAAATGATGGTATATCGTTTACAGTTTGATTTAGAACGTGGAATCACTGTAAGTTATTGATGCGAAATACTTTATTGAATTGATCATCTTGACACAGTTATGCTATAGAGCCAAAGTATTCTTATTTGATCTTTGGTTTTGTGAATCTCGACAACTTTGTTTTCATATGATTTCAATATTGATGGATCAGGATATGAGAACCATCATTTATTTAATTTTGATATCTACCAAATTGTTCAATTGGTATCAAGTATATATTGTACTACAGCAAGGAAGTGTTGATGGTAAATACACATCCTGCTCCGGTTAAGATTTTTTCAACATTTGGGGAGGATGTCACTTTATGGAAAGGACTTTATTTGTTCAGTAAACAAAAATAGTTTGAAAAATCTAACTATTGCAGTTGAGTGGCCATTTGGTGACCACTTGTATAGTTGAATAAAAAATTTTTGGAGCCGACAAAACAACAGAATGGATCGGTAATAAATTATAAACATTTTAGAATTCAACTACAGTACTGCAGAATTATTTTCAACAATCTAGTTGATGTGATAAAACATATCTCATATATGTAGTAACGATAACATATATTTATCATCGTCTTTTGATCACATTGTATTAAATCATTGGTAATCAATAGCCAATTGAGTAAGCGGTAAAAAATAAAGCAGCAGATTGATCAATGAAACTGGCAACCTTTCATTACGTCACTTCAATATTGATGGATCTGGATAAAAGAGTCATAAGCCACATAAAAAGTGTTCATCATTCATTTATTTTAATATTTTCCAAATTGTTCAATTGTAATAAAGTGAATGTAGTACAGCAAGGAAGTATGGATAGTAAATACACATCCTGCTCCGGTTAAGATTTTTTCAACATTGGGAAGCATATCACTTTATGGAAAGGACTTTATTTGTTCAGTAAGCAAAAATAGTTTGAAACTCTGTTTATTATCTGCAAATTTGATGAGTGCAGCATTATTTATGAAAATCCAAGAGATTTAAACATAACAGAAGAAAACCATATAGGTAATACATTCATCAATAATATAAATGCATGTATAAAATGTATATGTACAGTATATTATTTCGACATTATGATATTATCTTTTTATAGATTCTCATAACAATGTCTGACCTGAATGAGAGAACGTGTACTGGGAGACCCAATGCAGCATTGAACATCAGTGATACTTCAAAAATTGATGAAAGGGATTAGGAGTTGGATGACACTTCACATTTGCAACATGGAGATTAGCAGTAAACCCCCAAACTATAATCTAGTGCAAATAAAAGAATAAGAAAATTTTTGGAGCGAAGGAACAGAAGTATTCCAGAATGGATCGGTAATAAATGATAAATATTTTAAAATTCAACTACAGTACTGCTGAATAATTTTCAACAATCTAGTTAATGTGATATAACATATATCATGTATGTGATAACAATAACATATCTTTATCATCATCTTTTGGTCACATTGGTATTCAACCATTGGTAATCAATTACCAATTGAGGAAACAGCAGATTGATCCACGGAGCTGGAAACTTTTCACTTCATATCACTTCAAAATTGATAGATAAAAAAATGTATTAATAAAAAAAGAGTCCATTCAAGAGTTCATAATTCAATAAATTATTGTAATTTTTTCCAAATTGTTCAATTGTATTAAATTAAATGTAGTACAGCAAGGAAGTGTTGATAGTAAATACATATCCTGCTCTAGTGAAGATTTTTCCAGCGTTGGGGAAGGATGTCACTTTATGGAAAAGACCTCATTCAGTTAATTTGCTAATAAAAATCTGGATCTTACTGAAGAATTAAGCTCTAACACGCCATTTCCAGTACTTCCATGTGTTGGCACTCCTCACCATCAATAAAGGAAAGTGTACAGACAGCAGTACTTGGAGACAATCACGTTCGGAAATCAAGGATGCCTTCATTATAGAAGTTGCAAGAGGAAATCTTGGGAAATCGTGAGATAAAGGAAAGAAGAAATGTCTCATATGGGCAACGATCTACAGCCTTTCATCATATGTGTGCCACAGGATGGATCAAATAATGACTATTATGTTTTTTAAACAATTAAATAGTGTTATCAATTCTATTGCATTCAGCCTATATTTTGAAAGTTGAAAAATGGTTGGTTTTTTGTCTTTACCATCTACTGCTAAGTGAAATAAATAATAATTCTTAAAAAGTAATAGACTATTCCTTTTTTCTTCATACCCTACTTTACATATTTTCTTTTTAATGAACGGACAGTTGAGCTCAACTTTCCCTAGAGACATTTATATCTTTGACCAGAAGATATGGTCATGGCAATTATAGGGAAATAAAACTATTTGTTCCACTTTTCGAATGAATTTTGTCATCCAAAGCATGAAAATGGTATCAGGAATCAGCTGATATTACTTTAGCAGTATAATAACACTGCAATGATCACTGAAGTTGACAAAAATAGCTTAAATATTAGCTCTGATTGCTATCTGCAAATTTAAAACTGCGGAATTATTTTTCTAAATCAGGGAGTTCTCATTCAACATATAGAAGACAATCATATTGGTATTTAACAATAATATAAATATTGGTAATCCATTGTACATTATGATAATTTTCATATATTTTTATATGTCCCAAGATAATCGAAAACGTATGAGGACCATGTAAATCTTACAAATTCGAATAAATACAACACCTCATTAAAAAATTTCCAATTTAACATGTCACATAGTTCATTTAGTACTTTTCGAACCTACTTCCTTCAAACCTTCTTCAATCCTTTTTGACGTGATTCCTGCAAGCTAATTTTCTCAGACTGGAGGCTACTGACAGTCCTATTTCTATATTATTCGGAAGCGATTGTGTTTTTTATGAAGAATGGGCATGAATTAGATTCAACATTACCCAACATTCGTATGTTACCTGAAATCCCTTTTTCATTTTCCAATTCACAGAACCACTTTGAAGAGGACCGTATAATTCTTGTTCAAGGTTCTCCAACCGGCTCATCACCATTGAGAGATTTAGATGTAAAGGCTCTTCCAAGAACTATGACTCCAAAGCTGATAGAATAAAGAGTACCCTACACATCAGAAGAGTGCTATGAAGCTGTCAGGGAATAGAAGCAAATCCTTCATAGAATAGGACTAAACTTGCCAGGTTGCATGCTACAAGAGCCCTGATATAATTATAATAATATGAACCTTCCACTAGGGTTTTCCCTAATGGAAAAAGGCTACCAGAACCAGCACGGAGTCCAGCAAATTCTGTCAAGATTGGAGGAGTTAGAAATTTAGAAACATGGTGTTCCAATCATTCAATATTAAATTTCTTAATTTAGATAGATGTGTTGGAGTAATATTCATAGTTTTTTAATATTCATGCCAGTTTTTGGCATGAATTTTCAAATGAAAGAAAGAACCCCATTGAGATAAATAATGGAAACATGTTGAGAGAATAAATCAAGATTTTTGTCCAATGATTCGGACTTGACAAGCATCTGGAATAGAAAAATACGAAATTCAGGAAAACAAAAAGCCTTGGTGTGGCCTGCCCTTTGAGGGTTGTCAGCAGTACAATTCAGCTAACATTCAACTAGGAAAACTTGATTCACAATGATTTATATGAATAACCTATGTATGGAGCTGGCTTAATGGTGATAATTATTAGTGATCTCATGTTTTGTGCTGTGCTTGGCTTGGGTGACATGTGTTGATTAATAAGTTAATATTCATGCTCACCGCCATCAGTACCGATATTCAATCATTTATGACTAATATGATAAGTTTAAACAAGAAATTTCCCAGCTTTCCCTGTATTTGGGGTTCCTCATCACTTGAAACTCCCCTTTCAGTGCTTAGAAATGTCATGCAGAATGTTATTCTTATGTAAGAAATGTTTTTGATTTATGTAAAAAAGTACCTTTTATTTTCATTCTTCAACTTTACTAAGTTACTTAAGTTAAGTTATTTTACTTTACAAGTAACTTTATAAAATAACCATAATCGACATGATACCACGTCAAATGGATCTTCTCAGCCTCCATCTCAATAATGAAACTTGCCATCGCGAATATATTTTTCACTTCTTTCCTATTAGCATCTGGATTTTTTTTTACTGTAGGTTAATTTCTATGGTGTTGAAAAATATGACATGCACACGATCGAACAAGGAACCTCTTGATCCACATGTACGACTTAATATTGCATCACCATTGAAAACAAAAAATGTTTCACTAGACCTACCCCATTAACCAATCAACGTCTTTTACCGCTGTTATGCAGTTTTATATCATAATTGTAATCTATGGGTACCTTTTTTATGGTTATTTTATAGAGTTACTTCTAACAAAAGCTCAAAAGTGTATTTGAACTGCGAATTCGGAAGCATCAATGCAATTGAGTACAGATTTAAGAACAGTGGAATCACTGAGATTAATAACCAATCAAAATCATGGACATTGTCAAAAGATGGAATTATCATTTTTCAAATTCCTGTTTTGCCAAAAAAGTCGCAGCGCTCAGTGCACATTTTGCTCATTCCACGTAAGCACCCTGGCCCAGACATAAGAGTTTGCAAACTACTTGAACAAATACTGACACATCATTTTACTTGTTGTTAAAACGAGACACAAAAAGCGCTGTTCAATGGCTTCAAAAATAAATATTGCTGAGTATGTGCTTGAGCTGGCTCCTTGAGAAAGCCAGTGGAAGAGCATTCTAGCTATGAAAACTGGGTGTAAACGAAAGCTCAACAAGAATGGACTGTCAATATCTGTGAAGCTCTTCAGAGGAGCATGAGGGGGCAAGTAGTAAAGTATGCTAAGGCTTATAGCAGACGTTGTCAGTGATGTATGTGAAAAAAAAAGAAAGTCGCCCATACAAACATTTAACTAAAAAAACAAACAGTGCAGAAATCATCTTCTCAGAAATATGTTCAGCAAACTAAAAAATTTGATCACAACTAAAATTGCTAACAATAACATAATCCTGAAAAAGAATATTGGAGAAAATATAATGAGGTAAAGAGTAGTAAAAGTTGTTACTCTGCAGTAAAAACAAAAGAGGAATTATGGAAACCGCACAATCCAAGAAAAAATGAGGAGCTTAGAAAAGGCATTTCAAAAATTCCAAGCCATGTTTTCGGTGAACAGCATGGATGTGCCAAGTGCGGCCATTTTTGCGAGATTCAGCCAAGTACTTCTTCACAGCAATCAAATCTTGTCAAAAGCTGGACTGAAATCAAAAAGCATGTCAAAAGCTGGACTGTACGCAAACATTCTCTAAGTGTTCAAGGACCCAAATTGACATAGTAGAAGCCTACTCATGGATGTGACAAGTTGTGAGTTTTTGTGCCGCCTGTTTATCGGAAAAAGGATCAAAAGCAGTTGAGAATTGATATTGATATTGATGTTAAAAAATATAATTATAGATGTCGGAATTGTAATGATAATGCAGCTCCAAGCAGGGGAGCTTGAAGCTTGTGATAAAGCATTGAAGCTAGAAAAATTGGACTTCCTAGATCCTTGAAACCTGCTGTTAATGTTAGAGAGATTCAAGTTGATCCTATTCTAACTGTTTCAAGAGAACAAAAAACAATTAAGTTTTTCAAGAGATTTGAGTTGATCCCATTCTAGAAATTTTGAGTCATTGGTTGTGATGGAACAATTTTAAAAGCACAGCCTAAATGATGGTATATCGTTTACAGTTTGATTTAAAACGTGGAATCACTGTAAGTTATTGATGCGAAATACTTTATTGAATTGATCATCTTGACACAGTTATGCTATAGAGCCAAAGTATTCTTATTTGATCTTTGGTTTTGTGAATCTCGACAACTTTGTTTTCATATGATTTCAATATTGATGGATCAGGATATAAGAACCATCATTTATTTAATTTTGATATCTACCAAATTGTTCAATTGGTATCAAGTATATATTGTACTACAGCAAGGAAGTGTTGATGGTAAATACACATCCTGCTCCGGTTAAGATTTTTTCAACATTTGGGGAGGATGTCACTTCATGGAAAGGACTTTATTTGTTCAGTAAACAAAAATAGTTTGAAAAATCTAACTATTGCAGTTGAGTGGCCATTTGGTGACCACTTGTATAGTTGAATAAAAAATTTTTGGAGCCGACAAAACAACAGAATGGATCGGTAATAAATTATAAACATTTTAGAATTCAACTACAGTACTGCAGAATTATTTTCAACAATCTAGTTGATGTGATAAAACATATCTCATATATGTAGTAACGATAACATATATTTATCATCGTCTTTTGATCACATTGTATTAAATCATTGGTAATCAATAGCCAATTGAGTAAGCGGTAAAAAATAAAGCAGCAGATTGATCAATGAAACTGGCAACCTTTCATTACGTCACTTCAATATTGATGGATCTGGATAAAAGAGTCATAAGCCACATAAAAAAGTGTTCATCATTCATTTATTTTGATATTTTCCAAATTGTTCAATTGTAATAAAGTGAATGTAGTACAGCAAGGAAGTATGGATAGTAAATACACATCCTGCTCCGGTTAAGATTTTTTCAACATTGGGAAGCATATCACTTTATGGAAAGGACTTTATTTGTTCAGTAAGCAAAAATAGTTTGAAACTCTGTTTATTATCTGCAAATTTGATGAGTGCAGCATTATTTATGAAAATCCAAGAGATTTAAACATAACAGAAGAAAACCATATAGGTAATACATTCATCAATAATATAAATGCATGTATAAAATGTATATGTACAGTATTTTATTTCGACATTATGATATTATCTTTTTATAGATTCTCATAACAATGTCTGACCTGAATGAGAGAACGTGTACTGGGAGACCCAATGCAGCATTGAACATCAGTGATACTTCAAAAATTGATGAAAGGGATTAGGAGTTGGATGACACTTCACATTTGCAACATGGAGATTAGCAGTAAACCTCCAAACTATAATCTAGTGCAAATAAAAGAATAAGAAAATTTTTGGAGCAAAGGAACAGAAGTATTCCAGAATGGATCGGTAATAAATGATAAATATTTTAAAATTCAACTACAGTACTGCTGAATAATTTTCAACAATCTAGTTAATGTGATATAACATATATCATGTATGTGATAACAATAACATATCTTTATCATCATCTTTTGGTCACATTGGTATTCAACCATTGGTAATCAATTACCAATTGAGGAAACAGCAGATTGATCCACGGAGCTGGAAACTTTTCACTTCATATCACTTCAAAATTGATAGATAAAAAATGTATTAATAAAAAAAGAGTCCATTCAAGAGTTCATAATTCAATAAATTATTGTAATTTTTTCCAAATTGTTCAATTGTATTAAATTAAATGTAGTACAGCAAGGAAGTGTTGATAGTAAATACATATCCTGCTCTAGTGAAGATTTTTCCAGCGTTGGGGAAGGATGTCACTTTATGGAAAAGACCTCATTCAGTTAATTTGCTAATAAAAATCTGGATCTTACTGAAGAATTAAGCTCTAACACGCCATTTCCAGTACTTCCATGTGTTGGCACTCCTCACCATCAATAAAGGAAAGTGTACAGACAGCAGTACTTGGAGACAATCACGTTTGGAAATCAAGGATGCCTTCATTATAGAAGTTGCAAGAGGAAATCTTGGGAAATCGTGAGATAAAGGAAAGAAGAAATGTCTCATATGGGCAACGATCTACAGCCTTTCATCATATGTGTGCCACAGGATGGATCAAATAATGACTATTATGTTTTTTAAACAATTAAATAGTGTTATCAATTCTATTGCATTCAGCCTATATTTTGAAAGTTGAAAAATGGTTGGTTTTTTGTCTTTACCATCTACTGCTAAGTGAAATAAATAATAATTCTTAAAAAGTAATAGACTATTCCTTTTTTCTTCATACCCTACTTTACATATTTTCTTTTAATGAACGGACAGTTGAGCTCAACTTTCCCTAGAGACATTTATATCTTTGACCAGAAGATATGGTCATGGCAATTATAGGGAAATAAAACTATTTGTTCCACTTTTCGAATGAATTTTGTCATCCAAAGCATGAAAATGGTATCAGGAATCAGCTGATATTACTTTAGCAGTATAATAACACTGCAATGATCACTGAAGTTGACAAAAATAGCTTAAATATTAGCTCTGATTGCTATCTGCAAATTTAAAACTGCGGAATTATTTTTCTAAATCAGGGAGTTCTCATTCAACATATAGAAGACAATCATATTGGTATTTAACAATAATATAAATATTGGTAATCCATTGTACATTATGATAATTTTCATATATTTTTATATGTCCCAAGATAATCGAAAACGTATGAGGACCATGTAAATCTTACAAATTCGAATAAATACAACACCTCATTAAAAAATTTCCAATTTAACATGTCACATAGTTCATTTAGTACTTTTCGAACCTACTTCCTTCAAACCTTCTTCAATCCTTTTTGACGTGATTCCTGCAAGCTAATTTTCTCAGACTGGAGGCTACTGACAGTCCTATTTCTATATTATTCGGAAGCGATTGTGTTTTTTATGAAGAATGGGCATGAATTAGATTCAACATTACCCAACATTCGTATGTTACCTGAAATCCCTTTTTCATTTTCCAATTCACAGAACCACTTTGAAGAGGACCGTATAATTCTTGTTCAAGGTTCTCCAACCGGCTCATCACCATTGAGAGATTTAGATGTAAAGGCTCTTCCAAGAACTATGACTCCAAAGCTGATAGAATAAAGAGTACCCTACACATCAGAAGAGTGCTATGAAGCTGTCAGGGAATAGAAGCAAATCCTTCATAGAATAGGACTAAACTTGCCAGGTTGCATGCTACAAGAGCCCTGATATAATTATAATAATATGAACCTTCCACTAGGGTTTTCCCTAATGGAAAAAGGCTACCAGAACCAGCACAGAGTCCAGCAAATTCTGTCAAGATTGGAGGAGTTAGAAATTTAGAAACATGGTGTTCCAATCATTCAATATTAAATTTCTTAATTTAGATAGATGTGTTGGAGTAATATTCATAGTTTTTTAATATTCATGCCAGTTTTTGGCATGAATTTTCAAATGAAAGAAAGAACCCCATTGAGATAAATAATGGAAACATGTTGAGAGAATAAATCAAGATTTTTGTCCAATGATTCGGACTTGACAAGCATCTGGAATAGAAAAATACAAAATTCAGGAAAACAAAAAGCCTTGGTGTGGCCTGCCCTTTGAGGGTTGTCAGCAGTACAATTCAGCTAACATTCAACTAGGAAAACTTGATTCACAATGATTTATATGAATAACCTATGTATGGAGCTGGCTTAATGGTGATAATTATTAGTGATCTCATGTTTTGTGCTGTGCTTGGCTTGGGTGACATGTGTTGATTAATAAGTTAATATTCATGCTCACCGCCATCAGTACCGATATTCAATCATTTATGACTAATATGATAAGTTTAAACAAGAAATTTCCCAGCTTTCCCTGTATTTGGGGTTCCTCATCACTTGAAACTCCCCTTTCAGTGCTTAGAAATGTCATGCAGAATGTTATTCTTATGTAAGAAATGTTTTTGATTTATGTAAAAAAGTACCTTTTATTTTCATTCTTCAACTTTACTAAGTTACTTAAGTTAAGTTATTTTACTTTACAAGTAACTTTATAAAATAACCATAATCGACATGATACCACGTCAAATGGATCTTCTCAGCCTCCATCTCAATAATGAAACTTGCCATCGCGAATATATTTTTCACTTCTTTCCTATTAGCATCTGGATTTTTTTTTACTGTAGGTTAATTTCTATGGTGTTGAAAAATATGACATGCACACGATCGAACAAGGAACCTCTTGATCCACATGTACGACTTAATATTGCATCACCATTGAAAACAAAAAATGTTTCACTAGACCTACCCCATTAACCAATCAACGTCTTTTACCGCTGTTATGCAGTTTTATATCATAATTGTAATCTATGGGTACCTTTTTTATGGTTATTTTATAGAGTTACTTCTAACAAAAGCTCAAAAGTGTATTTGAACTGCGAATTCGGAAGCATCAATGCAATTGAGTACAGATTTAAGAACAGTGGAATCACTGAGATTAATAACCAATCAAAATCATGGACATTGTCAAAAGATGGAATTATCATTTTTCAAATTCCCGTTTTGCCAAAAAAGTCGCAGCGCTCAGTGCACATTTTGCTCATTCCACGTAAGCACCCTGGCCCAGACATAAGAGTTTGCAAACTACTTGAACGAATACTGACACATCATTTTACTTGTTGTTAAAACGAGACACAAAAAGCGCTGTTCAATGGCTTCAAAAATAAATATTGCTGAGTATGTGCTTGAGCTGGCTCCTTGAGAAAGCCAGTGGAAGAGCATTCTAGCTATGAAAACTGGGTGTAAACGAAAGCTCAACAAGAATGGACTGTCAATATCTGTGAAGCTCTTCAGAGGAGCATGAGGGGGCAAGTAGTAAAGTATGCTAAGGCTTATAGCAGACGTTGTCAGTGATGTATGTGAAAAAAAAAGAAAGTCGCCCATACAAACATTTAACTAAAAAAACAAACAGTGCAGAAATCATCTTCTCAGAAATATGTTCAGCAAACTAAAAAATTTGATCACAACTAAAATTGCTAACAATAACATAATCCTGAAAAAGAATATTGGAGAAAATATAATGAGGTAAAGAGTAGTAAAAGTTGTTACTCTGCAGTAAAAACAAAAGAGGAATTATGGAAACCGCACAATCCAAGAAAAATGAGGAGCTTAGAAAAGGCATTTCAAAAATTCCAAGCCATGTTTTCGGTGAACAGCATGGATGTGCCAAGTGCGGCCATTTTTGCGAGATTCAGCCAAGTACTTCTTCACAGCAATCAAATCTTGTCAAAAGCTGGACTGAAATCAAAAAGCATGTCAAAAGCTGGACTGTACGCAAACATTCTCTAAGTGTTCAAGGACCCAAATTGACATAGTAGAAGCCTACTCATGGATGTGACAAGTTGTGAGTTTTTGTGCCGCCTGTTTATCGGAAAAAGGATCAAAAGCAGTTGAGAATTGATATTGATATTGATGTTAAAAAATATAATTATAGATGTCGGAATTGTAATGATAATGCAGCTCCAAGCAGGGGGAGCTTGAAGCTTGTGATAAAGCATTGAAGCTAGAAAAATTGGACTTCCTAGATCCTTGAAACCTGCTGTTAATGTTAGAGAGATTCAAGTTGATCCTATTCTAACTGTTTCAAGAGAACAAAAAACAATTAAGTTTTTCAAGAGATTTGAGTTGATCCCATTCTAGAAATTTTGAGTCATTGGTTGTGATGGAACAATTTTAAAAGCACAGCCTAAATGATGGTATATTGTTTACAGTTTGATTTAAAACGTGGAATCACTGTAAGTTATTGATGCGAAATACTTTATTGAATTGATCATCTTGACACAGTTATGCTATAGAGCCAAAGTATTCTTATTTGATCTTTGGTTTTGTGAATCTCGACAACTTTGTTTTCATATGATTTCAATATTGATGGATCAGGATATAAGAACCATCATTTATTTAATTTTGATATCTACCAAATTGTTCAATTGGTATCAAGTATATATTGTACTACAGCAAGGAAGTGTTGATGGTAAATACACATCCTGCTCCGGTTAAGATTTTTTCAACATTTGGGGAGGATGTCACTTCATGGAAAGGACTTTATTTGTTCAGTAAACAAAAATAGTTTGAAAAATCTAACTATTGCAGTTGAGTGGCCATTTGGTGACCACTCGTATAGTTGAATAAAAAATTTTTGGAGCCGACAAAACAACAGAATGGATCGGTAATAAATTATAAACATTTTAGAATTCAACTACAGTACTGCAGAATTATTTTCAACAATCTAGTTGATGTGATAAAACATATCTCATATATGTAGTAACGATAACATATATTTATCATCGTCTTTTGATCACATTGTATTAAATCATTGGTAATCAATAGCCAATTGAGTAAGCGGTAAAAAATAAAGCAGCAGATTGATCAATGAAACTGGCAACCTTTCATTACGTCACTTCAATATTGATGGATCTGGATAAAAGAGTCATAAGCCACATAAAAAAGTGTTCATCATTCATTTATTTTAATATTTTCCAAATTGTTCAATTGTAATAAAGTGAATGTAGTACAGCAAGGAAGTATGGATAGTAAATACACATCCTGCTCCGGTTAAGATTTTTTCAACATTGGGAAGCATATCACTTTATGGAAAGGACTTTATTTGTTCAGTAAGCAAAAATAGTTTGAAACTCTGTTTATTATCTGCAAATTTGATGAGTGCAGCATTATTTATGAAAATCCAAGAGATTTAAACATAACAGAAGAAAACCATATAGGTAATACATTCATCAATAATATAAATGCATGTATAAAATGTATATGTACAGTATTTTATTTCGACATTATGATATTATCTTTTTATAGATTCTCATAACAATGTCTGACCTGAATGAGAGAACGTGTACTGGGAGACCCAATGCAGCATTGAACATCAGTGATACTTCAAAAATTGATGAAAGGGATTAGGAGTTGGATGACACTTCACATTTGCAACATGGAGATTAGCAGTAAACCTCCAAACTATAATCTAGTGCAAATAAAAGAATAAGAAAATTTTTGGAGCAAAGGAACAGAAGTATTCCAGAATGGATCGGTAATAAATGATAAATATTTTAAAATTCAACTACAGTACTGCTGAATAATTTTCAACAATCTAGTTAATGTGATATAACATATATCATGTATGTGATAACAATAACATATCTTTATCATCATCTTTTGGTCACATTGGTATTCAATTACCAATTGAGGAAACAGCAGATTGATCCACGGAGCTGGCAACTTTTCACTTCATATCACTTCAATATTGATAGATAAAAAAATGTATTAATAAAAAAAGAGTCCATTCAAGAGTTCATAATTCAATAAATTATTGTAATTTTTTTCCAAATTGTTCAATTGTATTAAATTAAATGTAGTACAGCAAGGAAGTGTTGATAGTAAATACATATCCTGCTCTAGTGAAGATTTTTCCAGCGTTGGGGAAGGATGTCACTTTATGGAAAAGACCTCATTCAGTTAATTTGCTAATAAAAATCTGGATCTTACTGAAGAATTAAGTTCTTACACGCCATTTCCAGTACTTCCATGTGTTGGCACTCCTCACCATTAATAAAGGAAAGTGTACAGACAGCAGTACTTGGAGACAATCACGTTCGGAAATCAAGGATGCCTTCATTATAGAAGTTGCAAGAGGAAATCTTGGGAAATCGTGAGATAAAGGAAAGAAGAAATGTCTCATATGGGCAACGATCTACAGCCTTTCATCATATGTGTGCCACAGGATGGATCAAATAATGACTATTATGTTTTTTAAACAATTAAATAGTGTTATCAATTCTATTGCATTCAGCCTATATTTTGAAAGTTGAAAAATGGTTGGTTTTTTGTCTTTACCATCTACTGCTAAGTGAAATAAATAATAATTCTTAAAAAGTAATAGACTATTCCTTTTTTCTTCATACCCTACTTTACATATTTTCTTTTTAATGAACGGACAGTTGAGCTCAACTTTCCCTAGAGACATTTATATCTTTGACCAGAAGATATGGTCATGGCAATTATAGGGAAATAAAACTATTTGTTCCACTTTTCGAATGAATTTTGTCATCCAAAGCATGAAAATGGTATCAGGAATCAGCTGATATTACTTTAGCAGTATAATAACACTGCAATGATCACTGAAGTTGACAAAAATAGCTTAAATATTAGCTCTGATTGCTATCTGCAAATTTAAAACTGCGGAATTATTTTTCTAAATCAGGGAGTTCTCATTCAACATATAGAAGACAATCATATTGGTATTTAACAATAATATAAATATTGGTAATCCATTGTACATTATGATAATTTTCATATATTTTTATATGTCCCAAGATAATCGAAAACGTATGAGGACCATGTAAATCTTACAAATTCGAATAAATACAACACCTCATTAAAAAATTTCCAATTTAACATGTCACATAGTTCATTTAGTACTTTTCGAACCTACTTCCTTCAAACCTTCTTCAATCCTTTTTGACGTGATTCCTGCAAGCTAATTTTCTCAGACTGGAGGCTACTGACAGTCCTATTTCTATATTATTCGGAAGCGATTGTGTTTTTTATGAAGAATGGGCATGAATTAGATTCAACATTACCCAACATTCGTATGTTACCTGAAATCCCTTTTTCATTTTCCAATTCACAGAACCACTTTGAAGAGGACCGTATAATTCTTGTTCAAGGTTCTCCAACCGGCTCATCACCATTGAGAGATTTAGATGTAAAGGCTCTTCCAAGAACTATGACTCCAAAGCTGATAGAATAAAGAGTACCCTACACATCAGAAGAGTGCTATGAAGCTGTCAGGGAATAGAAGCAAATCCTTCATAGAATAGGACTAAACTTGCCAGGTTGCATGCTACAAGAGCCCTGATATAATTATAATAATATGAACCTTCCACTAGGGTTTTCCCTAATGGAAAAAGGCTACCAGAACCAGCACGGAGTCCAGCAAATTCTGTCAAGATTGGAGGAGTTAGAAATTTAGAAACATGGTGTTCCAATCATTCAATATTAAATTTCTTAATTTAGATAGATGTGTTGGAGTAATATTCATAGTTTTTTAATATTCATGCCAGTTTTTGGCATGAATTTTCAAATGAAAGAAAGAACCCCATTGAGATAAATAATGGAAACATGTTGAGAGAATAAATCAAGATTTTTGTCCAATGATTCGGACTTGACAAGCATCTGGAATAGAAAAATACAAAATTCAGGAAAACAAAAAGCCTTGGTGTGGCCTGCCCTTTGAGGGTTGTCAGCAGTACAATTCAGCTAACATTCAACTAGGAAAACTTGATTCACAATGATTTATATGAATAACCTATGTATGGAGCTGGCTTAATGGTGATAATTATTAGTGATCTCATGTTTTGTGCTGTGCTTGGCTTGGGTGACATGTGTTGATTAATAAGTTAATATTCATGCTCACCGCCATCAGTACCGATATTCAATCATTTATGACTAATATGATAAGTTTAAACAAGAAATTTCCCAGCTTTCCCTGTATTTGGGGTTCCTCATCACTTGAAACTCCCCTTTCAGTGCTTAGAAATGTCATGCAGAATGTTATTCTTATGTAAGAAATGTTTTTGATTTATGTAAAAAAGTACCTTTTATTTTCATTCTTCAACTTTACTAAGTTACTTAAGTTAAGTTATTTTACTTTACAAGTAACTTTATAAAATAACCATAATCGACATGATACCACGTCAAATGGATCTTCTCAGCCTCCATCTCAATAATGAAACTTGCCATCGCGAATATATTTTTCACTTCTTTCCTATTAGCATCTGGATTTTTTTACTGTAGGTTAATTTCTATGGTGTTGAAAAATATGACATGCACACGATCGAACAAGGAACCTCTTGATCCACATGTACGACTTAATATTGCATCACCATTGAAAACAAAAAATGTTTCACTAGACCTACCCCATTAACCAATCAACGTCTTTTACCGCTGTTATGCAGTTTTATATCATAATTGTAATCTATGGGTACCTTTTTTATGGTTATTTTATAGAGTTACTTCTAACAAAAGCTCAAAAGTGTATTTGAACTGCGAATTCGGAAGCATCAATGCAATTGAGTACAGATTTAAGAACAGTGGAATCACTGAGATTAATAACCAATCAAAATCATGGACATTGTCAAAAGATGGAATTATCATTTTTCAAATTCCCGTTTTGCCAAAAAAGTCGCAGCGCTCAGTGCACATTTTGCTCATTCCACGTAAGCACCCTGGCCCAGACATAAGAGTTTGCAAACTACTTGAACGAATACTGACACATCATTTTACTTGTTGTTAAAACGAGACACAAAAAGCGCTGTTCAATGGCTTCAAAAATAAATATTGCTGAGTATGTGCTTGAGCTGGCTCCTTGAGAAAGCCAGTGGAAGAGCATTCTAGCTATGAAAACTGGGTGTAAACGAAAGCTCAACAAGAATGGACTGTCAATATCTGTGAAGCTCTTCAGAGGAGCATGAGGGGGCAAGTAGTAAAGTATGCTAAGGCTTATAGCAGACGTTGTCAGTGATGTATGTGAAAAAAAGAAAGTCGCCCATACAAACATTTAACTAAAAAAACAAACAGTGCAGAAATCATCTTCTCAGAAATATGTTCAGCAAACTAAAAAATTTGATCACAACTAAAATTGCTAACAATAACATAATCCTGAAAAAGAATATTGGAGAAAATATAATGAGGTAAAGAGTAGTAAAAGTTGTTACTCTGCAGTAAAAACAAAAGAGGAATTATGGAAACCGCACAATCCAAGAAAAAATGAGGAGCTTAGAAAAGGCATTTCAAAAATTCCAAGCCATGTTTTCGGTGAACAGCATGGATGTGCCAAGTGCGGCCATTTTTGCGAGATTCAGCCAAGTACTTCTTCACAGCAATCAAATCTTGTCAAAAGCTGGACTGAAATCAAAAAGCATGTCAAAAGCTGGACTGTACGCAAACATTCTCTAAGTGTTCAAGGACCCAAATTGACATAGTAGAAGCCTACTCATGGATGTGACAAGTTGTGAGTTTTTGTGCCGCCTGTTTATCGGAAAAAGGATCAAAAGCAGTTGAGAATTGATATTGATATTGATGTTAAAAAATATAATTATAGATGTCGGAATTGTAATGATAATGCAGCTCCAAGCAGGGGAGCTTGAAGCTTGTGATAAAGCATTGAAGCTAGAAAAATTGGACTTCCTAGATCCTTGAAACCTGCTGTTAATGTTAGAGAGATTCAAGTTGATCCTATTCTAACTGTTTCAAGAGAACAAAAAACAATTAAGTTTTTCAAGAGATTTGAGTTGATCCCATTCTAGAAATTTTGAGTCATTGGTTGTGATGGAACAATTTTAAAAGCACAGCCTAAATGATGGTATATTGTTTACAGTTTGATTTAAAACGTGGAATCACTGTAAGTTATTGATGCGAAATACTTTATTGAATTGATCATCTTGACACAGTTATGCTATAGAGCCAAAGTATTCTTATTTGATCTTTGGTTTTGTGAATCTCGACAACTTTGTTTTCATATGATTTCAATATTGATGGATCAGGATATAAGAACCATCATTTATTTAATTTTGATATCTACCAAATTGTTCAATTGGTATCAAGTATATATTGTACTACAGCAAGGAAGTGTTGATGGTAAATACACATCCTGCTCCGGTTAAGATTTTTTCAACATTTGGGGAGGATGTCACTTCATGGAAAGGACTTTATTTGTTCAGTAAACAAAAATAGTTTGAAAAATCTAACTATTGCAGTTGAGTGGCCATTTGGTGACCACTCGTATAGTTGAATAAAAAATTTTTGGAGCCGACAAAACAACAGAATGGATCGGTAATAAATTATAAACATTTTAGAATTCAACTACAGTACTGCAGAATTATTTTCAACAATCTAGTTGATGTGATAAAACATATCTCATATATGTAGTAACGATAACATATATTTATCATCGTCTTTTGATCACATTGTATTAAATCATTGGTAATCAATAGCCAATTGAGTAAGCGGTAAAAAATAAAGCAGCAGATTGATCAATGAAACTGGCAACCTTTCATTACGTCACTTCAATATTGATGGATCTGGATAAAAGAGTCATAAGCCACATAAAAAAGTGTTCATCATTCATTTATTTTAATATTTTCCAAATTGTTCAATTGTAATAAAGTGAATGTAGTACAGCAAGGAAGTATGGATAGTAAATACACATCCTGCTCCGGTTAAGATTTTTTCAACATTGGGAAGCATATCACTTTATGGAAAGGACTTTATTTGTTCAGTAAGCAAAAATAGTTTGAAACTCTGTTTATTATCTGCAAATTTGATGAGTGCAGCATTATTTATGAAAATCCAAGAGATTTAAACATAACAGAAGAAAACCATATAGGTAATACATTCATCAATAATATAAATGCATGTATAAAATGTATATGTACAGTATTTTATTTCGACATTATGATATTATCTTTTTATAGATTCTCATAACAATGTCTGACCTGAATGAGAGAACGTGTACTGGGAGACCCAATGCAGCATTGAACATCAGTGATACTTCAAAAATTGATGAAAGGGATTAGGAGTTGGATGACACTTCACATTTGCAACATGGAGATTAGCAGTAAACCTCCAAACTATAATCTAGTGCAAATAAAAGAATAAGAAAATTTTTGGAGCAAAGGAACAGAAGTATTCCAGAATGGATCGGTAATAAATGATAAATATTTTAAAATTCAACTACAGTACTGCTGAATAATTTTCAACAATCTAGTTAATGTGATATAACATATATCATGTATGTGATAACAATAACATATCTTTATCATCATCTTTTGGTCACATTGGTATTCAATTACCAATTGAGGAAACAGCAGATTGATCCACGGAGCTGGCAACTTTTCACTTCATATCACTTCAATATTGATAGATAAAAAAATGTATTAATAAAAAAGAGTCCATTCAAGAGTTCATAATTCAATAAATTATTGTAATTTTTTTCCAAATTGTTCAATTGTATTAAATTAAATGTAGTACAGCAAGGAAGTGTTGATAGTAAATACATATCCTGCTCTAGTGAAGATTTTTCCAGCGTTGGGGAAGGATGTCACTTTATGGAAAAGACCTCATTCAGTTAATTTGCTAATAAAAATCTGGATCTTACTGAAGAATTAAGTTCTTACACGCCATTTCCAGTACTTCCATGTGTTGGCACTCCTCACCATTAATAAAGGAAAGTGTACAGACAGCAGTACTTGGAGACAATCACGTTCGGAAATCAAGGATGCCTTCATTATAGAAGTTGCAAGAGGAAATCTTGGGAAATCGTGAGATAAAGGAAAGAAGAAATGTCTCATATGGGCAACGATCTACAGCCTTTCATCATATGTGTGCCACAGGATGGATCAAATAATGACTATTATGTTTTTTAAACAATTAAATAGTGTTATCAATTCTATTGCATTCAGCCTATATTTTGAAAGTTGAAAAATGGTTGGTTTTTTGTCTTTACCATCTACTGCTAAGTGAAATAAATAATAATTCTTAAAAAGTAATAGACTATTCCTTTTTTCTTCATACCCTACTTTACATATTTTCTTTTTAATGAACGGACAGTTGAGCTCAACTTTCCCTAGAGACATTTATATCTTTGACCAGAAGATATGGTCATGGCAATTATAGGGAAATAAAACTATTTGTTCCACTTTTCGAATGAATTTTGTCATCCAAAGCATGAAAATGGTATCAGGAATCAGCTGATATTACTTGAGCAGTATAATAACACTGCAATGATCACTGAAGTTGACAAAAATAGCTTAAATATTAGCTCTGATTGCTATCTGCAAATTTAAAACTGCGGAATTATTTTTCTAAATCAGGGAGTTCTCATTCAACATATAGAAGACAATCATATTGGTATTTAACAATAATATAAATATTGGTAATCCATTGTACATTATGATAATTTTCATATATTTTTATATGTCCCAAGATAATCGAAAACGTATGAGGACCATGTAAATCTTACAAATTCGAATAAATACAACACCTCATTAAAAAATTTCCAATTTAACATGTCACATAGTTCATTTAGTACTTTTCGAACCTACTTCCTTCAAACCTTCTTCAATCCTTTTTGACGTGATTCCTGCAAGCTAATTTTCTCAGACTGGAGGCTACTGACAGTCCTATTTCTATATTATTCGGAAGCGATTGTGTTTTTTATGAAGAATGGGCATGAATTAGATTCAACATTACCCAACATTCGTATGTTACCTGAAATCCCTTTTTCATTTTCCAATTCACAGAACCACTTTGAAGAGGACCGTATAATTCTTGTTCAAGGTTCTCCAACCGGCTCATCACCATTGAGAGATTTAGATGTAAAGGCTCTTCCAAGAACTATGACTCCAAAGCTGATAGAATAAAGAGTACCCTACACATCAGAAGAGTGCTATGAAGCTGTCAGGGAATAGAAGCAAATCCTTCATAGAATAGGACTAAACTTGCCAGGTTGCATGCTACAAGAGCCCTGATATAATTATAATAATATGAACCTTCCACTAGGGTTTTCCCTAATGGAAAAAGGCTACCAGAACCAGCACGGAGTCCAGCAAATTCTGTCAAGATTGGAGGAGTTAGAAATTTAGAAACATGGTGTTCCAATCATTCAATATTAAATTTCTTAATTTAGATAGATGTGTTGGAGTAATATTCATAGTTTTTTAATATTCATGCCAGTTTTTGGCATGAATTTTCAAATGAAAGAAAGAACCCCATTGAGATAAATAATGGAAACATGTTGAGAGAATAAATCAAGATTTTTGTCCAATGATTCGGACTTGACAAGCATCTGGAATAGAAAAATACAAAATTCAGGAAAACAAAAAGCCTTGGTGTGGCCTGCCCTTTGAGGGTTGTCAGCAGTACAATTCAGCTAACATTCAACTAGGAAAACTTGATTCACAATGATTTATATGAATAACCTATGTATGGAGCTGGCTTAATGGTGATAATTATTAGTGATCTCATGTTTTGTGCTGTGCTTGGCTTGGGTGACATGTGTTGATTAATAAGTTAATATTCATGCTCACCGCCATCAGTACCGATATTCAATCATTTATGACTAATATGATAAGTTTAAACAAGAAATTTCCCAGCTTTCCCTGTATTTGGGGTTCCTCATCACTTGAAACTCCCCTTTCAGTGCTTAGAAATGTCATGCAGAATGTTATTCTTATGTAAGAAATGTTTTTGATTTATGTAAAAAAGTACCTTTTATTTTCATTCTTCAACTTTACTAAGTTACTTAAGTGAGGTTATTTTACTTTACAAGTAACTTTATAAAATAACCATAATCGACATGATACCACGTCAAATGGATCTTCTCAGCCTCCATCTCAATAATGAAACTTGCCATCGCGAATATATTTTTCACTTCTTTCCTATTAGCATCTGGATTTTTTTTTACTGTAGGTTAATTTCTATGGTGTTGAAAAATATGACATGCACACGATCGAACAAGGAACCTCTTGATCCACATGTACGACTTAATATTGCATCACCATTGAAAACAAAAAATGTTTCACTAGACCTACCCCATTAACCAATCAACGTCTTTTACCGCTGTTATGCAGTTTTATATCATAATTGTAATCTATGGGTACCTTTTTTATGGTTATTTTATAGAGTTACTTCTAACAAAAGCTCAAAAGTGTATTTGAACTGCGAATTCGGAAGCATCAATGCAATTGAGTACAGATTTAAGAACAGTGGAATCACTGAGATTAATAACCAATCAAAATCATGGACATTGTCAAAAGATGGAATTATCATTTTTCAAATTCCCGTTTTGCCAAAAAAGTCGCAGCGCTCAGTGCACATTTTGCTCATTCCACGTAAGCACCCTGGCCCAGACATAAGAGTTTGCAAACTACTTGAACGAATACTGACACATCATTTTACTTGTTGTTAAAACGAGACACAAAAAGCGCTGTTCAATGGCTTCAAAAATAAATATTGCTGAGTATGTGCTTGAGCTGGCTCCTTGAGAAAGCCAGTGGAAGAGCATTCTAGCTATGAAAACTGGGTGTAAACGAAAGCTCAACAAGAATGGACTGTCAATATCTGTGAAGCTCTTCAGAGGAGCATGAGGGGGCAAGTAGTAAAGTATGCTAAGGCTTATAGCAGACGTTGTCAGTGATGTATGTGAAAAAAAAAGAAAGTCGCCCATACAAACATTTAACTAAAAAAACAAACAGTGCAGAAATCATCTTCTCAGAAATATGTTCAGCAAACTAAAAAATTTGATCACAACTAAAATTGCTAACAATAACATAATCCTGAAAAAGAATATTGGAGAAAATATAATGAGGTAAAGAGTAGTAAAAGTTGTTACTCTGCAGTAAAAACAAAAGAGGAATTATGGAAACCGCACAATCCAAGAAAAAATGAGGAGCTTAGAAAAGGCATTTCAAAAATTCCAAGCCATGTTTTCGGTGAACAGCATGGATGTGCCAAGTGCGGCCATTTTTGCGAGATTCAGCCAAGTACTTCTTCACAGCAATCAAATCTTGTCAAAAGCTGGACTGAAATCAAAAAGCATGTCAAAAGCTGGACTGTACGCAAACATTCTCTAAGTGTTCAAGGACCCAAATTGACATAGTAGAAGCCTACTCATGGATGTGACAAGTTGTGAGTTTTTGTGCCGCCTGTTTATCGGAAAAAGGATCAAAAGCAGTTGAGAATTGATATTGATATTGATGTTAAAAAATATAATTATAGATGTCGGAATTGTAATGATAATGCAGCTCCAAGCAGGGGGAGCTTGAAGCTTGTGATAAAGCATTGAAGCTAGAAAAATTGGACTTCCTAGATCCTTGAAACCTGCTGTTAATGTTAGAGAGATTCAAGTTGATCCTATTCTAACTGTTTCAAGAGAACAAAAAACAATTAAGTTTTTCAAGAGATTTGAGTTGATCCCATTCTAGAAATTTTGAGTCATTGGTTGTGATGGAACAATTTTAAAAGCACAGCCTAAATGATGGTATATTGTTTACAGTTTGATTTAAAACGTGGAATCACTGTAAGTTATTGATGTGAAATACTTTATTGAATTGATCATCTTGACACAGTTATGCTATAGAGCCAAAGTATTCTTATTTGATCTTTGGTTTTGTGAATCTCGACAACTTTGTTTTCATATGATTTCAATATTGATGGATCAGGATATAAGAACCATCATTTATTTAATTTTGATATCTACCAAATTGTTCAATTGGTATCAAGTATATATTGTACTACAGCAAGGAAGTGTTGATGGTAAATACACATCCTGCTCCGGTTAAGATTTTTTCAACATTTGGGGAGGATGTCACTTCATGGAAAGGACTTTATTTGTTCAGTAAACAAAAATAGTTTGAAAAATCTAACTATTGCAGTTGAGTGGCCATTTGGTGACCACTCGTATAGTTGAATAAAAAATTTTTGGAGCCGACAAAACAACAGAATGGATCGGTAATAAATTATAAACATTTTAGAATTCAACTACAGTACTGCAGAATTATTTTCAACAATCTAGTTGATGTGATAAAACATATCTCATATATGTAGTAACGATAACATATATTTATCATCGTCTTTTGATCACATTGTATTAAATCATTGGTAATCAATAGCCAATTGAGTAAGCGGTAAAAAATAAAGCAGCAGATTGATCAATGAAACTGGCAACCTTTCATTACGTCACTTCAATATTGATGGATCTGGATAAAAGAGTCATAAGCCACATAAAAAAGTGTTCATCATTCATTTATTTTAATATTTTCCAAATTGTTCAATTGTAATAAAGTGAATGTAGTACAGCAAGGAAGTATGGATAGTAAATACACATCCTGCTCCGGTTAAGATTTTTTCAACATTGGGAAGCATATCACTTTATGGAAAGGACTTTATTTGTTCAGTAAGCAAAAATAGTTTGAAACTCTGTTTATTATCTGCAAATTTAATGAGTGCAGCATTATTTATGAAAATCCAAGAGATTTAAACATAACAGAAGAAAACCATATAGGTAATACATTCATCAATAATATAAATGCATGTATAAAATGTATATGTACAGTATATTATTTCGACATTATGATATTATCTTTTTATAGATTCTCATAACAATGTCTGACCTGAATGAGAGAACGTGTACTGGGAGACCCAATGCAGCATTGAACATCAGTGATACTTCAGAAATTGATGAAAGGGATTAGGAGTTGGATGACACTTCACATTTGCAACATGGAGATTAGCAGTAAACCTCCAAACTATAATCTAGTGCAAATAAAAGAATAAGAAAATTTTTGGAGCAAAGGAACAGAAGTATTCCAGAATGGATCGGTAATAAATGATAAATATTTTAAAATTCAACTACAGTACTGCTGAATAATTTTCAACAATCTAGTTAATGTGATATAACATATATCATGTATGTGATAACGATAACATATCTTTATCATCATCTTTTGGTCACATTGGTATTCAACCATTGGTAATCAATTACCAATTGAGGAAACAGCAGATTGATCCACGGAGCTGGCAACTTTTCACTTCATATCACTTCAATATTGATAGATAAAAAAAATGTATTAATAAAAAAAGAGTTCATTCAAGAGTTCATAATTCAATAAATTATTGTAATTTTTTTCCAAATTGTTCAATTGTATTAAATTAAATGTAGTACAGCAAGGAAGTGTTGATAGTAAATACATATCCTGCTCTAGTGAAGATTTTTCCAGCGTTGGGGAAGGATGTCACTTTATGGAAAAGACCTCATTCAGTTAATTTGCTAATAAAAATCTGGATCTTACTGAAGAATTAAGTTCTTACACGCCATTTCCAGTACTTCCATGTGTTGGCACTCCTCACCATTAATAAAGGAAAGTGTACAGACAGCAGTACTTGGAGACAATCACGTTTGGAAATCAAGGATGCCTTCATTATAGAAGTTGCAAGAGGAAATCTTGGGAAATCGTGAGATAAAGGAAAGAAGAAATGTCTCATATGGGCAACGATCTACAGCCTTTCATCATATGTGTGCCACAGGATGGATCAAATAATGACTATTATGTTTTTTAAACAATTAAATAGTGTTATCAATTCTATTGCATTCAGCCTATATTTTGAAAGTTGAAAAATGGTTGGTTTTTTGTCTTTACCATCTACTGCTAAGTGAAATAAATAATAATTCTTAAAAAGTAATAGACTATTCCTTTTTTCTTCATACCCTACTTTACATATTTTCTTTTTAATGAACGGACAGTTGAGCTCAACTTTCCCTAGAGACATTTATATCTTTGACCAGAAGATATGGTCATGGCAATTATAGGGAAATAAAACTATTTGTTCCACTTTTCGAATGAATTTTGTCATCCAAAGCATGAAAATGGTATCAGGAATCAGCTGATATTACTTTAGCAGTATAATAACACTGCAATGATCACTGAAGTTGACAAAAATAGCTTAAATATTAGCTCTGATTGCTATCTGCAAATTTAAAACTGCGGAATTATTTTTCTAAATCAGGGAGTTCTCATTCAACATATAGAAGACAATCATATTGGTATTTAACAATAATATAAATATTGGTAATCCATTGTACATTATGATAATTTTCATATATTTTTATATGTCCCAAGATAATCGAAAACGTATGAGGACCATGTAAATCTTACAAATTCGAATAAATACAACACCTCATTAAAAAATTTCCAATTTAACATGTCACATAGTTCATTTAGTACTTTTCGAACCTACTTCCTTCAAACCTTCTTCAATCCTTTTTGACGTGATTCCTGCAAGCTAATTTTCTCAGACTGGAGGCTACTGACAGTCCTATTTCTATATTATTCGGAAGCGATTGTGTTTTTTATGAAGAATGGGCATGAATTAGATTCAACATTACCCAACATTCGTATGTTACCTGAAATCCCTTTTTCATTTTCCAATTCACAGAACCACTTTGAAGAGGACCGTATAATTCTTGTTCAAGGTTCTCCAACCGGCTCATCATCATTGAGAGATTTAGATGTAAAGGCTCTTCCAAGAACTATGACTCCAAAGCTGATAGAATAAAGAGTACCCTACACATCAGAAGAGTGCTATGAAGCTGTCAGGGAATAGAAGCAAATCCTTCATAGAATAGGACTAAACTTGCCAGGTTGCATGCTACAAGAGCCCTGATATAATTATAATAATATGAACCTTCCACTAGGGTTTTCCCTAATGGAAAAAGGCTACCAGAACCAGCACGGAGTCCAGCAAATTCTGTCAAGATTGGAGGAGTTAGAAATTTAGAAACATGGTGTTCCAATCATTCAATATTAAATTTCTTAATTTAGATAGATGTGTTGGAGTAATATTCATAGTTTTTTAATATTCATGCCAGTTTTTGGCATGAATTTTCAAATGAAAGAAAGAACCCCATTGAGATAAATAATGGAAACATGTTGAGAGAATAAATCAAGATTTTTGTCCAATGATTCGGACTTGACAAGCATCTGAAATAGAAAAATACGAAATTCAGGAAAACGAAAAGCCTTGGTGTGGCCTGCCCTTTGAGGGTTGTCAGCAGTACAATTCAGCTCACATTCAACTAGGAAAACTTGATTCACAATGATTTATATGAATAACCTATGAATGAGCAGGAGAAATATTGCTTAAAAAAAATTCATTGTGATGTTGGGTGGTGCAGGACTTGGCATCCATCAACTGTATTGCCAACTCATTGTAAATGTGAGTGGGCAATATAAAGGAGTGTCAGTCAGATTTAAAGAGCAGATTCCGAATCACATTTCAACTTGGAGCTTTGCGCATTCTTTGAACTTGATATGAGACACATCACAAGTTGTAACTGCTTCAATTTAATCCTTCGTTTTATGGCAGCAAACTCAATTCTTTTCTGAAAGAGGTCCACAATTGACTGAACAAAATTATGAGATATTTCATATCAAATCATATGAAACCCAGTCATTACAATAATTCAATAAAAATTATTCTAGGTTGAGTGCAAATAGAGCAACCTTATGGAGGTATTCTATACCTCCATGAGGATGCTATCATCATCATCCATATGGTTGATATTTCATCTGTTTTCTTATTCAGTCTGCCGGCGAGACGTCATATTTAAGTTTTCAAAGCAAACTTCTCTGGTTAGATACAGCACTTTTTAAGTTATAAAATGTTATTTTAATCATCCATTTCCTAATGTAGTACGAATGAGACAAGACAATTTTGCATACTACTGCTTGTAGGAACTCTACCCCATTCACAAACGCACAGTCTTCTTGGGGGACTTCCACGCAACCAATATTGTTCAATTAATACTTTATTATTGTAATTTTTATTCTTATTATATTGTTGAGAGAACATAATGTATAACTTCATGTATTGTAATGCCATGTGGAACAAATAAAATTGAATTGAATGCACTTGAACAGGCAAGACATGCACTCAAATCAATATCCTTAATCTGAATCACATTAATCAATCGATTTTTCAATTCTTTCTTACTTGCCTTTCACTGAAAATCTCGAAAACCGAGTTGAAAACCATCGAGTTTGTAACAAAATATTGGGCTCTGTTACTCTCTGTCTCGTTTTGTGTGAAATAGAGGAGAAAGGAAGAGGAAAAATGAGACTGAGAGAATAAGGATAACAACTGAAACGGAAAAGAGATTCACCGATGTGGCACTAACATATCAGGGCCTCCAGACTAACCCTAACCGACAAAAATAGACCCTGTAAAGAACAGATGGTTTGGGCAGCTATTTGTTATTTTTCTTCTAAAAAGCCAACTCCAGATAACTACCTTTCTTGTCGCTCTTCTCAGAGGGAATAGAGACGGATATGTACGTTTCACCAAATTTGGAAAGAATGATATAATTAGTTTTCCGTTGGATCAAGAAAATTGGAAATTGATCACTAGACAATAAGAAGATTTATAATGATCACTCTTCATTTGAAGATACAAATAACGTTATTACGATAACTCGTAATAAAGAATAGACATAGCTGTAAAATACCATTTTTGGTATATTCCTGAAATGATAATCTAAGATAAAATTACCCCGTCGTTCAAGAACGAAAGTTAGATTCAAAGCCCTAGACAATGCTGCCAGCAATCTGCCGGTGTCCCTCTGATGACCCGGAAAATATTCTCATGAAAGGAAATTCCTGAGAGGGCACAGAGATGATAGCCGCCCGCCCACTCATGTTAGAGAGTGTTTATAATAATAATAAATAATTGTTGAATAATAATAATTATTATAATCATGATAAATTCAAATGTGACTTATGTGTGGATGGGGTCACTAAGAAAGGGTCCCTTGCTTGTTGTGGAGCCGTGATCGTATTAAATTCTTTACCCTTGTAACAATCACGGGTCGGATATCCTGTTGATGAATAAAAGTCAATGAAATGATTGAACCAGAAACAAGTTGAATCATCTCATACTATGGAGAAGATTATATGTGTCTAAGGACATTTATTTAAGTCTGATAAAGTCCCAGATTCTTCCCCAGCACGAAAGCAAGAGATTCAAAGGCAATTAGATACATTATCAAGATTCATTGTATGCTGAGAAATAGATATTTTATATGTTATGTTCAGTAGCATTCCAGAAGCTGAGTTTTTTTTTCAATAATATTTGTCTCACACTCCAATCCGGTTGTTACAGAGGCCAGGATGAAGAATGTAAGTTAAGTTATTCATACATTTGCAACAAGTTATAAAGTTGCAACCTCTGAGTGAAACCTTTTCAATAGGATTTCCAATTAATATAGCCTATAATTCATATTGTACAGGAATTCAATTCAGTAAATTAAATAATTGAATGATTTATTCTCACTTTACTCAACTGAAATGATGTCACTGATATTGCTGTTAACTGTTCTCTGTTCGCCTTTCCAACTATTATATTTTGTTACCAAGATTCATTATTTTCCAGCAACCAATTTCAATTAATGTTGAAAATGTTGTCTAGTTGTCAGGAAACTCTTGCTTGTTATGAGTTTCATAACCTTTTTATAAGAAAAAACAAATAATCTCAACTAATAATCAGTCGGCACTAAAAGAATCACAGTCCTTTAAAGTGAGTGGCGTGAGAGCACACTTCTAATGTTAGTGTCACATTTGGATTCCAGACCATCAGCACAAATAACTCTCTAACTGAAAGTAAGCTATTTCAGACAAAAGGTGACACATGATAATGTCGATAATTGAGATGAAAATTGTATTATAAGAAGTTGATGTTGTGGTGGTTAACTGAGGCCAGTTAAGGCCAGGTTGGGACAATATGTGTACGGTATAACCAAGTAATAGCCCTATTATCCACTGTATAACGTATTTGAAGCAATAATTAGTGTTTTGTGGAGTTAAGAGGACTCTGACCTGAGCACTGTAAACTACAGCGTCTAGCGGTCGATTATGACAATAACTTAATAATTGATGAAGTGCACAAAAAACAAGCTAAAGTTTGTTGGATTAAATTCAAACCGAACGAGTAGTAATTTTTTACACTATACCTACAGAGATAAATCCATCTACCAATAGATAGATTACCTAGATTTAATGAGTATGATCAACATCTGATCAGCTCCGGATGATGCTCAATTTGAAGCTAGGTTGTGTAATTGATATAACTATGATATTCAAAGAGAATGAGTGGAAATTTGTCAATTTTTGTCAAGAGGTGGCAAATCCACCACTAGGCCAAAACTAGGCTTCATGTTCTTGAAAAATAAAACTTTATTGAAGGCAGCAGCATTCCATGACAGGGTGTCCAAAAAATCAGGCTCAAAAAATTCCCTTATAATTCCCGCTTTTCCCGGATTAATTCTATATTTTTCCCGATTTTTATTGAGCTTGGATTTTCTATGAAAAACATGGGTTTAAAAATATTTCCCATAAAAGGGTCGAAAATACATATTTTCTAATATAATTGTACTGAGCTTGTGTACAAAATGAACATTGTTCACTCAAATATTGATACGAGTGCCTGTTATACTAGTTGCCTGTTGAGAAGTTCCGATTGAGACACCGAACTGAACAGTCGAATTTTCGTTGCTCTCTTACCAATGTTTACCGGTCAAGGTTACTAGCAAGCGTTTGCCGGTTTTCTCGTCTAAACTATTATTTTCGTGTGCTGAAGTAGTTATTTAGCTAAATTAAAATTATTTTCGCTAATATTTGAGTGTACAGCAGAGAGAAGATGAGCTCTTCGAGTTCAGAAAGTAAGAAGCGTTCCAGAAATTCTCCAGAAGTGCATCAGAATCTGGCTAAACGTCAACAGATCGCGACAATGGGTGAGCAAAAAGTAGGGAATATGTCACTTATACAATTGATGGACTCTTTTAAAAGTATCTTAGAGGAAAATACCGCTAAACTAGCTACTAAAGAGGACATTCAAACGCTAAACGCAGGTGGCTGCATCCTTTTCAAAAGGATAAAGAAAGATTCTTTGTTATAATGGATTCCACATCATGAAGACACATGATATTTTCGATAATTGAAAAGAGAATTGTATGTTGTTGAAAATTGTTGAGTTGTGGTATAAACTGTATCATTTGTAGGAACTGGCTGTTCCAAACCGAAAACTGTGATTTGACATCATAAATTGCTTGTTCTCTCTCTCTCGCGTACTTTCGTGTAATTAGTTTTTCAATACCTTAATCCGTTTTTTCGATAAATTCATAAAACACTTCAGTCTTTCCTGTGCTCTGTTGAATACTTCCCCCACTCGCATCATGGTTAACAAAAGGAACCAAGCTACGCCGGCCAAGAAGAACGAGGTCAACGCCCGTCCGCTACCTGAACCCTCTTCTTCCCACGCTATTTCCAGCCCATTGCCCGAAGAAGTAATGCAAGTGATGAGAGCTCACATCGAAAGGGCTGTCACCACCGCGGTTACAACGGCCCTGAAAACAATTATGGAGGATTTTGAGGCTCTGAAGATAGAAAATCAACGGCTGGTTGAAAAGGTTCGCGAGCTCGAGGTCGATTGTCACCTGAAAGTCGACGACCTTGAACAATACGGTCGCAGACACTCGCTTCGCATATTCGGGATTCCGGAAAAAGAAGGCGAAGACACCGACCAGCTGGCGCTACATATCTTCAACGAGAAGCTAAAAGTGTCGGTGAAATTGGAAGATGTGAATAGGTCGCATCGTGTCGGAAGACGTCAACCACCTAAACCCGGACAAGCCAAACCGAAAGATCGTCCGATCATCATTCGCCTTCTGAGCTATCGGTCGAGGAGAATGATCTTCGATGCGAAGAAGAACCTGAAAGGCACCGGAGTGACAATTCGAGAAGATCTTACATCGGAACGGCTGAAGATCCTCAACGCGGCTATGGACCGGTTCGGGCCAAGATCAGTATGGTCGCAAGATGGGAGGATCAAGATCGCCGTCACCCAGGGTGGCAAAAAGGTGGTCCTCACAGTGGAGCGGATGACGGATCTTCTCAAAATCCCACAGGCATGCTATATCACTGAATAGCATGCATGTCAGTCATATTGGCCCCTCCTACTATCTGCATGAATATACAAACTCACTCACATTATGAAATAATAATAGTTATTCCACCTCACTTATTCATCTTATTATTAGGGTAACTGATAATTCTTCCAGTTCCAGCTATTCGGCCAACTTGAGAAAATCAAACTTATGAGCCATAAAAAGAGTATAAATAATTATTGACTGTAATATTAAATTTTAGTTTCATTAATGTTATTTGAATATTTTAATAGAATAGAAAATAATAATTTAAAGCAATCATTTTGAACTATTATGAATCTTTTTAAGTTCTGGATAATCATTAATCTTCTTTAATTCAGATTCTTGGCTCATCTAGCATAATTTTAAACTTGTCTTCCAGCCTAATAAAACGTAGAATATTATTGAACGTTAAATGCTACTTTTTACTTTTGTTACGTTTTGAATTAAATTTTGGAAGCTAATTTGTGAATTCCATCTAATACAGAATGGACATATATCATCATCATTCTAAATCTGTTAGTATTCTCTATACCCCTTTAATTCTGCTTTAACCCTTTCAATTACATTTTCCGATGCCCGACTTACGTGAAATTGACCTAAGTGGCTAGAGCCTTGTAATTACTTCTAAATATACAGTTATATGTTTTCATCCCGTATCTCTGTCACAATGGCTAATTTTAGTAAGCCCATGAGCTGACACTTACTGTTTTAATGGATTATTGCTCCCATGTTTTGTAATATTTTTGCATCTTCTCACATAAATGTGTTTATCTTGCATGCAACAATCATGACATATAAAAAACTGCTTTGCTGAGAGAGAAACTATTTTTTCGTGATTTTTGTTAAGTATAACTGATCTTGGTGCTACAACAATCAAATTTCCATAATAATCCTAAGCTTCTCTATAACTGCTCAAATGACTTCCAAACTCACCTGCGCTGGACATGTTATATAGCACGAGTACACCATAGAATAATCTGTTCCACTTTCAGCTAGAGACTGCACAACTTTTTATTGATATTTATACACATACATACTCCTGCATTACGACTTTAATGCCACAGGAAAAAAATATTTTTTGCGACAAGTTATTGCATAATAAATATTATATAATACAGTTAGTAGTATAATGACAGCTCTAGCACTGATTCTTGGATGCACGGCGGTGAATCATGACAAGAATGGAGTGCAGCGAGTTATATAGTCGGAATTTGACGTGACCTCTCCCAGATTAGTACTCGAACTTGAGATTGGTCCCCGCTGTGTATTCTAGTACTTTTTTATTTAGTAACATTCCACCTGAATTGTACTCTGCTGCTCCTTCTGCTCCCTTTTTTTCTTGTTACAGTTCTGCTGTACTCGGTCAATTTCTCTCTCACGCTCCAGATCGCGCTATATCACTCCTTATTCATTGGCTGGAATTCACTGGATGTCATGTTATCAAGACTTTCAACTTACAAGTGCGGCAGCGAATATCAAAACTGAGCTATCACAAAGCGTCTTCTAGATTGATTGGTTGTGCTCTCAAAAATAGTGTTCATCACCTCATATACCTCTAGTGTACAGTGAATTTTAGAACTGATAATATAATTGTGGAGGGAGCCGAAACGTCAGCGCTTTCATGATGCACTCGATTCCTCAAGTGAAAGAGACTTTTGTAATAATTAGGTTTAGTTACTTCATTAGTTTTAGTTTCATCCTCATCGTCATGCTCTGCTCTAACTGTATTTTATTAACAATGTGTCATAATGTTTCCTTCTGACAAATCAGCTTGCTCGCCCTCAATTCATTTCAACTTGAATAATAATCTCAATAACATAAATAATGATACAGGTCTCCTTTTAACAGATAAGCTCCGGCCACATAAAAAGTTGATTAAGATTGCTCATCTAAATCCCTTACCTGTCACATTGACGAGCTTAGAGCAATCTTCCGTTTTCAAAGCTTCAATGTTATTGGAATATCAGAATCATTTTTGAAGCCTAGCATTTCATCAAACTTAGTTGCTCTGCCTGGTTATAATCTATTTCGTAATGATCGCTTAAATAAAGCATGTGGAGGTGTGGCTGTGTATGTAAGAGAAGGCATCAAAACTAAAATATTATCAACATCGGTTCATAGGCTGAGTTTATGCTAGGCCTGAGTTTATGCTGCTTGAATTATTATTAACTAGTTCAGATAAATTACTAGTTGGGATCTGCTACCGCCCGCCAAAAATAGGTCACTTTACAGATTTTGAAAATGCATTTCTCCAGTTCTTGCCATTCTATAACCGTATCCTAGTTATGGGCAATATGAACACTGTTCTCTTAATGACAAATCGGAATTTTGACTTTCACCAACTGACTACAATATTTCAATGTCTCAATATGACTATTCTCCCGCTTGATCCAACTCATCATACAAATGAATCAGATACATTTATTGATCTTCTTATAGTTAGCGATCCAAACGAGGTAGTAGAAACAGGTCAAATCTCTGTCCCTGCTATCTCCGGACACGATTTAATCTATTGTGTACTTTCTCATAAGACCCCTAAACCAGATCAGAAACTTATTACTTATAGGGACTTCAAACACTTCGACGAAACAGCTTTCCTGACTGACGTAGCTCTGACTCCATGGCATCAAATTGATGGACTTCCCTCAGTTGATAACATGGTTGACACATTTGAAAACTGGACTCTTGATATATACAACAAGCACGCACCATTTGTTACCAGGAGGATAAACAGGAAACGACGGGTACCTTGGATGACTGACGACATTTTAAAGATGATGGGACAAAGGGACAAAGCTCACAGAAAATTTAAGAAAACGTTCGACCTGAATAGCTTAATTGAATATCGAAGTTTGAGAAATAAAGTCAAGCAGCAATTGAGAAATTCAAAAATAAGATATTTAAATTCATTCATGACTGACAATAAACTAGACTCTAAACTATTGTGGCGTGGAATAAAAGAATTTGGTCTAGGTAAACAAAAATCTGAGACAGAAATCGACCTACCGTTGGATGACATAAATGACTATTTTACCTCACACTTGACTCAACGTGACGAAACTACTATTACTGATCACATCAATTTTCTGGAAGATCAAGTAGCTAACACTCACGTACAACCTGCTAATCAATTTCATTTTAAACATATTTCTGAACATCAGGCTCTTAGAGCTATACAACACATGCGCAGTAATGCTACTGGAGCCGACAAAATTTCTATTTAATTCATAAAGAAAATGGTATTTGCAGTTCTACCAACCATCACTACTATTTTCAACAAGTCCCTTGAAACAGGTCAGTTCCCTGAAAATTGGAAGTTTGCTCTAGTTCGTCCTTTGAATAAAGTCCCCTCACCCAATAAGGTCGAAGATCTTAGACCAATTAGTATTCTACCTGCCCTTTCTAAAGTACTAGAGAGACTAGTTCACCGTCAAGTTGTAGATTTTCTAGAACAGAATAACAAATTACATAACTTTCAATCTGGATTTCGCAAATCTCACTCAACTGAAACAGCTCTTCTGCGTGTAACTGATGATATTAGGCTAGCTATGGACCAAAGGAAATGCACAATATTAACCTTGTTTGATTTTTCTAAAGCATTCGACACTGTAGACCATAATATTCTCCTTAGTAAGTTAGCTATCCTCGGATTTAGTGCTCAAACACTATCATGGTTTAACTCCTATCTTAGAAATAGAAAACAATGTGTATCCATTGGTGATAATAAATCTGAATGGAAAAATGTTATACACGGTGTCCCACAAGGTTCTATTCTAGGCCCCCTCCTATTTACGCTTTATGCAAATGACCTCCCTTCTGTCATAAAGTTTTCTAAATTTCATACCTACGCTGATGACCTTCAAATTTATGCTAGCTGCCCCATCTCAAAAATAAACGAAACAGTAGATAAAATCAACCACGATGTAAATTTAATATTCGAATGGACAAAGAAAAATGGCCTTAAACTCAATCCTAATAAAACGCAGCCAATAGTAATTGGTTACTCACGCTTAGTAAATAATATTGATATGAATACAATCAATAAAATCTCCATTGATGGTATTGAAATCCCCTACTGTAGCTCTGTTAAAAACCTGGGAATAATCATGAATAAAAATTTAGACTGGTCAGAACAGGTTAATAAAACGTGTAAGAAGGTTTTTTCAGCCATGCACTCATTGAAGAAATTACAAGACATTTTCCCTAGGAATATCAGACTGTTGTTGGTAAAATCACTAATTTTCCCTCACTTAATGTATTGCAACTCAGTACTCAACGACATGCAAGTTACACTGAATGATAAACTACAGCGTTGTCAAAATTATTGTTTAAGGTTTGTTTACTCTCTCCAACGCCATGAACGAATCACCCAAGCCCACATTTCAAGTTCAACTCTAAAGCTACCCGATCAGAGAAATTTTAGAATAATTAAACTTGTTAGAGATATTTTAAAACATTGTAAACCAGTTTATTTTAAAGATGATTTCAAATTTGTTTCTGAAGGCAGGAGAATAGACGTGTCACACACTAGAACTGGGGAAAATACTTTGAGGATTCCAAATCACCGTACTACCATTTATACTAAGTCCTTTCTAGTTTCTGGTTGCCGTACATGGAATGCACTACCTGATTCTATAAGATGTATTGAGAGTAGAGCAAGCTTCATCATGAAACTTAGAAAATATCTTGTTGAGAAAATGACCGAAAATGTTCAACCCTAGAGCAATAGCATGACAACCCTTCATCCTCCATCCATCACCTATTCAATTTACTTGTAAATATACTTGCAATTTTTGTAGAAATAAGTTCAACCTTCGTTATGGACCCCATGTCCATACATCCATCATTTGCAGTAGTAATTTCAACTTACATAATTCACCCCATCATCAACCATTATCCATTACTTCTAGTAGTTATTGATTTAAAGTTAAACTTAGATTATTATTTTAATCTTCTTTTTTTCCAATTGAAATTACCAACATTTTTTACATCATTTATAAGCAGTGTAAACATTATGTCTTTAACTTTTAAGGCCAAGTGTTAATGGAAAGGACAACTTTGTTGTCCTTTCCCAAGAATGGACATCTTTATGTCCAAACTTCGCCTTTTCATCTAGACTATTATTCAGTCGTAATTTGAAAGATTGCCAATGAAATATATTTTTATAAAATTTCTATAATTTCGCGTTCGTGTGTATCCGTGTTTGTTGAATAATGTTACTATGTTTTCAGCTCGTGAATTTATATAGAAGTAATAGCTACTGTATATTCATTTCTGTATAATAGAAATACACTTACTCCTTTATATTATTACGTACTTTATTTAAGGAATCTAGAATTAAAGCGTGAATGTATTGTTATTGTCTATATGAATAAAGAAATCTAATCTAATCTCAATTCAGGGTTGAGTGAGAGAGAGGGCCGGCTGCGCCCTAACTACGCCCTCCCAGGACATCAAATAAAGGCAGCCATTCTATTCTATTCAATTACTGTGAGTAGTTGTGCTTCTGAGTGTACTAGTGATTGTCCTAAACTTTCTCACAACGGAAGGAAGGCACCACAAAAAAAGAAAAATAATTGTTCTCATTTTTCAAATTTCTTCACCGTTTTTTCCAAAGAATACTATAGCAATGTGATTGGAAAGTCTAGGGAGACTGGTGAAATATAATAAGCACTCAACATTCGAGTTCCAAGAAATAAATCAACAACTGAACAGCTAAGGGGAAGTATTATTGTTTTATCAATTGGGATAATTATAAATTTGATAATATATTTCAAACAATATTCCCATACACGTTGACAATGATATCGCAAAGAGCCAATTCGTTGAAACCAATACTAACTTAATTCACTTTTCTTTTGAAATTGACAATTCACTTTCCACATTTGAAGCTACGCTATCAATTGAAACTGATGATAAAACTAATAAAACGAAAATGGAAGTACGGGACTTCGATACTGATGCAGTTTAATAATTACTTTTTGAGCCTTTGTGATTGTGCCAACCATTTTTTCAGTTACATTCGGCAATGATAACGGATTAATTAGTAAATGAATAGGTTCAACTTCCCTCCCCAGGACCGATCACCAAAGATGAGTGAGAAGCAGCATTTACTTTGCAATTTTTCATTGAATCTCGCTGAAATTGGAACACTTTCACATTGATTAGGAAAAATGAAAGCCAGATAACTTCCAATAGAATGGATGCATACTTGATTCATTCTAGAAAACCTTCTAAGTATCTCCTTCCCAAGAGCCAATACAATAAAACATATGTGTTATATCATAAATGTATTATTCAAAGATTTTATAATACCATTATACGAATAGAACTGACAATTACTACATTTATTATTTTTTTTAATTATTGAATGATAGAAGCAAGTCTTTTCCAAATGCCATTACATAACTGATAAGATTTTAAATTAATATTATATGTTTCCAATGTATAAAAAACAAGTTGATGTTTGGGAAAAGGGAGTTGAATTAAAGGTGGTTGAGGCAACTCACTTCATTGACATCCACTCTCATAATACTAGAGGAGTGTACGTCCTTCCTGTGGACTGATTCCTGTAAAATTTCAAATCGTGGTGCCTCAGTAGATGGAAGTTCTTTCCATAAGGGCAATGGGTGTTTTGGGGGATAGATAATGCCACAGGACAATCTCCCTCACTTTCATTCCAATACTAGAAATGTTAAAACACCCTTCCTGGGATGACTATCATCTCTGACCGTTTTCCGTTATTCTGGAAGCAAGGAGGAGCCCAGAAGCAAGACTACAAGAGGGAGCAAGACTTGCAAAGACGTTATGAAAACCAGTGTTTTGGCAATAGCCTACAAGCAAAAAAGTCTGGGTTCAAGCATGTGAGTGGGTTTCCGCATATGATTGAAGCATGATTATTTTTTTCTGTAGCCTGACTCTGCCTGAGAATTTTATTGGTTTCTGAATTATTCCCCCAGATCAGTACACCATAGCAAAACTCTAACACATGCACTAGGAGTTTAAGGAAAAACTTGATTAACATTACCACTGCATGGATAAAGAAAAGACGAAATTCAGAGTATTTAAATCTGCCACAGAAGCTGTACAATTTTGAGGTGATTATATGGTTACTTTAAGGTAATTGTAAGGTATTTTAAGGTAATTGTATGATAGCATTTGTAATTTAGTCCAAGCAAAGAAGACATTCTGACAAGATGGAAAAATGACTCCAACTCGACCAATATTGGTTCAACATATAAAAAGCTGGATGAAGTAATTATTACCTGTATTATTACCAATTTTTAACCGGGTGTAGTTTACTTTTATTCTTTCAGTTACAGTTACTGAACTACTTGAGAAAAATAATCTGAAAAAATAGATGGGAAAACATTATGCTCTTCAATTTTACTAAAATTTATAAAAATTGAGATCAAATTCACAATAATTGTCGAGCACAGATTGAATTTTGGCAAAATGCGAAAGTTACTCCAGCTCGGTCACTATTGGTTCATCAATAATTATCAATTTTGTCTTAGATTGTAGATCAGAATGTTTTCTACAACTAGAGACCAAATTTATAATTTTTGAACCAATATTGATTGAGCTGGAGTCATTTTACCAACTTGCCAGAATGTCTTCTTTGCTCGACCTAGACTATAGCAGACTTTGAATTTGGATGAAAAATAATAATATTCTATAAAACTACTCTATAATTTGGGTATGATTTAAACCTGCATCACATGAGCGGGAGTTGGTTATTAGGTTGTATTAAATATGTTAATTACAGACATTACAGTACCCTTTTACAATTATTTTTATAAACTTTGAAAAAGGGTACAGGTGACATTTAAAGGTGACATTTGAAACAGTAACTAAGTAGCCCTAAGATGAAGGAAACATCGTCAATATTCTTAATCGTATTGGGTTAATATTTCTTTAAAATTGTATATTTTTTCAAATTAATTAAAAATTTAATCACATTTTATCTTAAATAATTGTAACAATTAGTTATAAATGCTTGCTTGCGCAAGTTACTATTAGTATACGCCGCTATTGCTACATCAATTTAAACTTGTCGCTACAGATTGAATTGTGTAAGAATTTCTCCAGGAATAACAATTTCTTGTTGTTATTGTTTCAATCATAGCAATTTTTCTGATTGTTGATGCCCACATAAGCCCCGAGGCTTTTGCTTGTGTAATTAGATTACTTTATTCAAATAGATAACAAAATTCGGCTTAGATTCTACATTGTAATATAAATGAGTAAAACAAAGTTATCCTATAGATTTCACAAATTAAGAAACTTTTAGTAAAAATACGAAAAACGTAATGAGAGATGCCTATAGTCTGTCTAACCAAAGAAGACATTCTTGCAAGATGTAAAAATGACTTTAGACTTTTTATCGTTTCAAAAATTATGAATTTTGTCTCAAATTGCAGAAGACATTCTTCTCTACAATTTGAGGCGAAATTTATCATTTTTGAACCAATATTGACCGAGCTGGAGTCAATTTCCGATCATACCAGAGTTTCTTCTTTGCTTGGACAGACTTTACTTATTAGGGTGTTTGGACGATCTTTTTGATTTCAGCTTGATTAAAATTATGTCACTAATTATAAATAAATAAATGAATAAATAATTACGTTCAATATTATTTTAGGACGCAGCAACCCCAAGAGCGGGCCCTATATGCAGCCTCAGAAGGGGCCCCCCACATGCTTATATGTGATTATATCACTAATTATAAATAAATGAATAAATAATTCTGTTCAATATTATTTTAGGACACAGCAACCCCAAGATCAGGCCCTATATGCAGCCTCAGAAGGGAGCCCCCACAAGCAGTCCCAGAGGGGGGCCCCCACAAGCAGTTCGAGAGGGGGGGCTCCCACAAGCAGTTCCAGAAGGTGGAACCCGGCATCTCCCCCCATTACTTCAGTAGCCTAAGAAGGTGACCCCCAGTTTCTCAGTTGCCCCCAGAAGGGCAGGCCCACATTGCAGAAGGGGGCCCCTCATGCAGCTGCATAGGGAGTAATGCGGCTCAAGAGAGGGCCAACTAGAGCCCTTACGATTCAGGCCCTTGCAGCCCAAGTTATCGAATCTGCTGCTATCCAAGAGGGCCTGATAAAAGCCGATTTGTAAGTAACCATTTGCTGCTTTACTTGATTCATATTCACATTTTCAATCTGAACAATTTTGTCTTGAGTAGCATTGTCTTTGAGCCCAAATGCGACTTTCTACCACCAATAATTTTAAAGAAAGATGCATTTTAACACAAAAAATTGGTGTTTTCCCGGTATAAAGGAATATAAGCTTGAAGTACTTAGGTTGATGAAATTCTTCAATTTTGTCCGAATTGAACATATAGTATATGAAATAGAACCGCCTTTTGAAGCTGAAAACAATGAGCTATAGTTTGTTAAGATCCGCTCACTTTTACGAAAGTTAGAGATGTCCTTAGATTATTATCCTTAAAGGGTCCTTTCTACTTCAAATAGTCCAGATTTTGAGCAGTAAAATAAGTATTCTGATGAGGAATGATCGATGTAGACTACCAGACACCACTTTAAATATTGTTATTATTTCGTAGGTATATTTTAGAATAAAAATATTGACAAAAACCACCTGTAGCTGAATTTGGAGGAATTCCATTCTTGGAAAAGTGATCTTTAAGCTTCCAAAAATTGGTCAAATATCAATATTGATATGTTATTTTGACTCTACTTCTCATGCTCGACAACTTTTAGGGTGAGGGGGTAGTAGATTTATTGTTATTTCATGAATTACATCACATTTAAAATCAGTTAAGACAATTTTTTGGGATTTTTTTAGAAAAATGGGAGCTTTGATCAAATGTAAAAAAATTTCTATTTTGCCGATTTTCGTTTTCTTTTTTTCAATCGACGCAGATTTTAGTCCTCTTCAATTTCTGTTTGATCACTTTTCTCTAGGATCAACCGTTTTCGGGTAATATGCGAAAAACTAAAAAATTGTACCTTACACCACCCCTCCCGCCCTATGCTCACCACCCAGGTCCGGGGACTTTTAGTATGTTAACCTCCCAACTAGTCTAAACAAATCCCCGAGGTCAAAAATTGGGGCGTATTTCATGCACTCTATAATGCTTTATTGACTGGACTATATACTATGATGGAACGACACAAGATTAACTGAGTTAAATCAAGCAATCATTGATTATGTCATATAGGTTTACATTGCATATTGAACGTTGTTATAAGTATGTTCAAGTTCATATATAAGTTATGCATATTTTTATTGTTACAATAATCATTTGAATAAATTCTAATAATCTATTTAATAAACCTTCGAAGGACTTTAAGTGGTTTGCTTATAAAAAACTGATTATAATGGTGCTTTATATGTTTTCCCATATTCACACAGCACAATTTTTGGACGTCCAGTTTTGTTTTCATTATACGGTACATTTTAATAGATGAAATTAAGCTTGGCGAACATACGTTGTGCACAGAGACACATTGCGTGTTTGCCAACTTCTGTTCAAACTAGTAAGATTTATAAAGCTAATAACTAGTAAGTGAATAAAACTAAAAACGGGGAGTCCAAAGATCGTGGTGTGTGAAGAGGGACTGAGATGGTGTATTTCATGAACAACTTAACATAAACATGTTTTCTACTTTGGTTTTTTGTAATGATTGTAGAATTGTTTTCTGTGAAATTACTCTACAATGTAGATTGTTTTTGCGATTAATATTCATTTTATTTAATGGATGTACAATCATTTATTGTGTGTAAACAAGCACGAACGAATATTCGTTGATTAATATTGAAGTTCTGATGGCCTAATTTGGCATATAGACTAAGCTACCTCAATTTATTGGTACATGACGCACCTACATAATCTTATAAAAAAATTAATATTATTATTGAATAAAATCAGTAGTTTGTAGACAAGCGATATACTAACGGTCGTCATACCAATGAATTATACGCACTTCAATCATGCTGGTATCAATTTTAAATAATCTTATCATAATGGGAATGTCGGTCACTTTGCGTATGAGGGGTACATTTCCGACTACAAACGAGCTAGATAACCACCAGGGGGGGGGGGAAGATGACATAACGATTCCCGGAACTTACGCCCACATTCTAATAATGGGGATGTATTCACAATAGGAATTAAGCATACGCCGCAACATATTATATTACAAGCCTTATCGGTTGCTGAATATCTATTTCTCTATATCAGTTGCACTCAACCCGACGCATTCTATTCGTGTTTCAGTGGAAAATCAATTACATTCTATCGAGATTTGTGTTTTGTACCAACGTTTCAATTTCATTGTATTGGAGGCACTTCAAAGGAAGCTTTATTATAATTAATTATGTGCTTTTATTGGACATGAATGCAATTTTTGCACGGTTACAAAGTTTGGGTCACGGTTATAAGGTTTATTATACATTTTCGACTTGATTAATATGATAAATAATTTTTTCCCCAAATTTTGAGTACTTCACTCATCATTGAAAAACATTGTTATCAAAAGGAATTGACATATGAATTGGAAGATTCAACTTCCAAATTTACAAAAAAAACCATTGGTAAGTATAATTCCTCGCAATATCCATCAGTATAAGAAATAATTATTATCAAATTATTTCAATAGTTAACAGTACAATTTAAAAAAGAAATTTGTGAAGAACAACTTTTAAGAGACACGAAGCTTAATTGGAAGAGAACAAATTATTATCTGCAGTTACTCAACGAATTATTTGCAGAATTCAAGATCTCACTAGTGAAATATTTTTGACTCGCCCTTAGTGTCTACTGATATTTCAACAGACATTTATCTCATTTTTCATTTATGTGTTGAAACAGGGCCCTCGCGTAATTTTTTGGAGCCCCGTGTGAGATTTTGGCAGGCGCCCTCTCTCCCCCCATTACCAGCCGAATCCAATCCAACATATTATAATATATTCAAAGCTGCCTTCTATGCTTTTAGCTGCCTTGTATGTTCACATTGGCAGAAATAATATTATTATATAACATACTTGCTTATTTAAAGGTATCCCAACGTATTGTTTCGTATTTTCATGTACAATATTGGATACTTAAAAAGCAAAAGCCTAAAGGAATTAATAAAAAATAACTAAAGGCTATCTACATTGAGCAAAACTGTCACAGTTTTTCGTACTTTATCATTAAAATTTCCATTATTGATTAATTTATCTTATTAGTTTGCTTGAAATCACATAAGGGAATAATACATTTTTCACAGAAAAGTATTGGGAATTATCATAAATATTCACTGGAAATAAAAGGTTTTAACAAAAATCGGGAACTCAATAACAAGAAAATTGAAGATTTCAGCCATTTTCACTGCTCTTCTCAGTACCCAACTTTCTTGAATAACATTCGAAATAGTTCCGAATTCAGCCAGCAAATGACAGTGGCAATAGGGTTCAATTTGCTTCAACTTCCATTAGATACGCCTCCAAGCTCCGCCTACGATCAAAAGGGCCGAAAACATCGATGAGAAAAGTTTCCAAATTCAACCAGTAGCCAGTAGATGGCAGCAGTTGACGGGTGATGTTTCAGATTTGACTTGGACACGCCTTCATGCCCCGCCTGCTCTTTTCTTATTGGTTGACAGTGTTTCGTGAGCTCTGTCTAAGAAAAAGGCTGCTAGCAAGAGAATGATGAATGGTGAATCATACTCAAAAAACTACGCTGATTTACTACTGACGATCTTGTGCTAGTACAGTGCCGGACTGGCCAGGTCGGCTAGTCGGCGATCGCCGACGGCCCTTGGGCCTGGGGGCCCGGAGGGGCCCTAGAATCACTCAGCAAAAAAAAAAAATTAAACGGCTCCAAAGAAATGAATGGTCTTTTATTGAAATTTAAACAATTTGATAAAAGGAAATCATTTTCTAATAAATACTATGAAAATACTAAATTTTTTTCCAGACTTTCATCGGCCACTGATTAGACATGAGGGCCCCTGATTATACTAGAGGGCCCCATCCCAAGTCAGCTTGAAGGGGCCCTTAAATTCTGAGACCCTTCTTCACGTAATCTACAGTGAGGTGCTCGAGCTCGAGTCTTGTGCCCAGAAACTAAGGCCAAAAACTCTTCAAATATAATTCTCTGGGACCCTGGGGGCCCTGCATTCTAATCTACGACATACTGGGCCCACAAAAATCCACCGATAGGGCTGTAAATATCAAAGTGACTATATAACTATAGTTATTAATAAAGCATTTGAAGTGTGTAGACTATAATTATACTGATATTTTTCTATGTGGCTCTATAGTGATTTCATGGCTTGTTTTTTCAAACAAATTCTGTATTCTTCAAGTTTTCATTGCTTTTTTAACGATTCCATTTGTCTCTCCATCATTCTCAACACTCTAAATTCAGTTTTCAATATCATTCCTGGACCAAAAATTATATATTATATATTCATGAAAGGTTATACAATAGTCAATAATCACAACTGAACTACATCAACTTCTTCCAAAATTCGAGAGATAACTAGTAGGGGCGTAGCTTGTTTTTCAATTTTCAATAAAGTGATTTTATAATATCACTGTAAAAAATGAATAAATAGGTAAGTTACTGATAGAAATGTTGTACTAAACTAGTGCATTGGTAGAATGATTGATCATGGAAATTTCAATTCAAATTTCTTATAAGGCTAAAAACTATAAAAAATGTGGTCCTAGAGTACGCCTACATTGTTTTTGAAAAAAGTTTCCCCATGACGGGGGAAATACTTTAGAGTCTCCAGGCGATCTTTGTTCATGAGAAACACCTTTGAGTGCCGTATGAATAGTGTATTCAACTTCCCTAATATATAACTAATGTAAGATATCCATGATGCTAGATATCTCTTAAAATAAGTTTTATAAATATATATATTCACAGCTTAGCATACGCTTAGTTGGTGAAATAATTTATTTATAAATATTCGTATAAGTGGAGGTTTGAAGGAATAAATAAGAATTAGTTTCAATAAAAGTGGTGAAAAAGAATTTCTCTCACGTACATGTCCGTGGCCCGGCCATGAAAGAATTTGATAAAACTAATCATGACAATATTAAGTACCTATTAAGTACTATTTCGTACCTCCAATCGTGGAATTATTACCTCAAAATTGACGGAGATATTCAATATTATAACATGGGCGGGCCAGCGACATGCCTCCCCGGCCATGGCCGAATTTGATCGAACTGATAATGCAAATTGAAAGTACCTATCAAGTACTATTTAGTACCTCTAGTCTCGGAATTATTACCTCAAAGATAACGGAGATACGGCGAGAAAATAACAAAGGTCAATGACCTCTCAGCCCGGCCATGTCCGAATTTTAAAAAAATTACCATGTAAATCTTAGGTACCTATTAAGTACTATTTCGTACCTCAAGAAAAATTGATTTATCATGAAAAATAACCGAGATATTGTACAATGAAGTTTGGGGTCAATGACCTCTCAGCCCGGCCATGTTCGAATTTTGAAAAAATGACTATGTAAATTTTAGGTACCTATTAAGTACTATTTCGTACCTCCAATCACGGAATTATTACCTCAAAGGTGACAGAGATTTTCAATATTATAACATGGGCGGGCCAGGGACATGCCACCCCGGCCATGGCCGAATTTGATCAAACTGATAATGAAAATTGAAAGTACCTATCAAGTACTATTTAGTACCTCCAATCTCGGAATTATTACCTCAACGATAACGGAGATACGGCAAGAAAATGACTAAGGTCAATGACCTCTCAGCCTGGCCATATTCGAATTTGGAAAAAAAATTACTATGTAAATCTTAGGTACCTATTAAGTACTATTTCGTACCTCCAATCTCGGAATTATTACCTCAACGATAACGGAGATATGGCAAGAAAATGACAAACATCAATAACCTCTCAGCACGGCCATATTCAAATTTGGAAAAAAAATTACTATGTAAATCTTAGGTACCTATTAAGTAGTATTTCGTACCTCAAGAAGAATTTATTAATTTATCATGAAAAATAGCCGAGATATAGCACGATAAAATTCAGGGTCTATGATCTTCAGCCGAGGCGAAGTTCATATGGAAATAGTCTTGCCAAGCAAAGAAGACCCTCTGGCTAGATGAGAAAATGATTCCAGCTCGGTCAATATTGGTTGAAAAAATATTATTTTGGTCTCAAATTGTAGATCAGAATGTTTCCTAGGATTGAGAACAAATCAATAATTTTTTGACCAATATAGACCAAGCTGGAGTCATTTTCTTATCTTGCCAGAGGGTCTCCTTCGCTTGGGCAGACTAGACTGAACACTATACGGAAACTGTAAATAGTCTGTCCAAGCAAAGGAGACACCCTGGCAAGATGAGAAAATGACTCCAGCTCGGTCAATATTGGTTCAAAAAGGATTGATTTGGTCTTAAATTGTAGATCAGAATGTATCATAGGATTGAGAACAAATCAATAATTTTTTGACCAATTTGGACCGAGCTGGAGTCTTTTTCTTATCTTGCCAGAGTGTCTTCTTTGCTTGGACAGACTAGACTATACACCGTATATGGAAGCTGTAAATAGTCTGTCCAAGCAACGAAGACTCTCTTGCAAGATGAGAAAATGACTCCAGCTCGGTCAATATTGGTTCAAAAAGTATTGATTTGGTCTTAAATTGTAGATTAAAATGTTTCCTAGGATTGAGACAAAATCATTAATTTTTCAACCAATATAGACCGAGCTAGAGTAATTTTCTCATCTTGCCAGATGGTCTTCTTTGCTTAGACATACTTAGAAGTGACTTGCGAGTCCATTCACGTAATAAAGTTAATCAATTATTATATTTTCTTGATGTACAATCTTAAAACTGACTTCGTAAATATCAACTACCTGGTTTCAAGTATATTTTAGCCCCAATAAGATAATAAGTACCTCAAAAAATGTCGTGAAAATTTGAAAATTTCAAATTTTCTCAGCCCGGCCATGAGCAAATTTGACAAAACTGATTATGGAAATATTAAGTACCTATCAAGTACTATTTAGTACCTTCAATCAAAAAGTTGATATCTCAAAGGAAAAGGATGAAATTGAGATTCTTAAGTTTGATGCGTATCCAACCCTACTAGACGTTCAAACTGTTGGGGTTGGTGAGGAGTATCAGTAGTAGTAGATTGACGGTTCTGGCGCACCTAAAGGTCATTGCATCCCAAGGTCACTTTTGACAACTCATCCAACCTAACATCGCCACAACCTCCTTCCTCCCACCACCATCACACCACCAACATTCCTCCCTCCATCACCCTCACCACACCCTACCCCCTTGCAGATGACCATCATCCATCACCCCCATCACATTTTCCATTGCAGATGAGCAGTGTATAATTACTACAACTGTTAGTGATAGTGATGATAGATGTTGGTGTATATAATCCAATTTCAAGGACAAAAGAAGCTTGGAATGTTGTTGAAATCCTTAGAAAGGAAAAGAGTGGAGAAATTGACATGACAAGCCAATTCATCACCTCAATACATGCAATTATTGGGAAGATGAACCTTTGAACCAGATGCCTCTTCATGCACACAATATACTTGAAATTCCCCAAGATTTGATTCTTGGTCTCTTGACACTGATCCACAAGAAAGGACCATATGGTAACTGTACAAATTAACAAGGCATAACAGTATTAACAAAATACAGAGGGGAGACTGTACAAACACATAGTAAAGAAGAGAATTCCAGAAAAATAAGTATGGTATACAAAAAGGAAAAACTGCAAGACACTATTGTACAGATGATACATTTACAATTAAACAAATCATTTAGAGAAACCTCACAATATTGCACCAATACTGAGACTTTCAAGAAGTCTGAATTTATAAGCAATAAATGAACGTTGTAGAGGCTAGCAATCAGACAATACCAGACAGTCAGGTGGCATAGAAGATAAGAGCCACCAGCTGGCTATTACAATCCATTTCCTTATTTTCAAGTCAGTTCTCACTCTGCTTTCCTAAGTGAAACAATGCTAAATTTCTTTGCTATAACTATAACGCGCAATACCCTATTTGCACCATCTGGAAACCTGCTGGTAGTACAATGTATGTCCTTATTTTTTGATCAACAAACTCCTTTCAATATTCTTTTCAATAATTCCTTTTCAATATTTTTCATTATTATTGAAAATAGTAAATAAAATTTGCATTATACAGTCCATTAATCTGCTAAGATCACCCAAACAAACATAACATTATTTTGTGCTTTCAGAGAATCAGATGGACTTCATAAAAACTGGAAATAGTGTGTAAAATCTGTTTGTTACAGATAAAGGCGTTCAGCAAAGTTGTTGCCTCTCTCCAACAAGAACAAAGTTCAAAATTACCTGAAGAATAACAATAAACTTGAGGAATAATCACTGTTGCTGGCTGACTTCTTCTCCTGTTAAAAGAATGATTGTTCTATAACAGGATGTATATATCACTATAGTTGCTCACAGATCATTGGAATGACCAAGGTCACTGGCAATGGTGAGCCCTGTTGCCACTGTTATCCACCCTCATTCAGCTAGCCAAGAATGATTGTTTCCTTCTCCTACAAAAAAATTCAAGGAAGGTGAACAATAAATATACTCATCACCCAAAAAAAAACATCACTCCTTCTCTCTCATACACTTACTCTCTCCCTCTGTATTCACGGTACATTCAGATTATGCATCAATTCCAAAAGTTGGCGCAAGGAAGTCAGCAATGCAGTGGACACAGTCATGCTCTTTGTTGGCATCTCTTTGCCAGTTGAAAACCGGGCATCAGTCTCTATAATTATTTTAATAATGTTTTTCTTCATAGGTAACAGTCCAATGGTTGGCTACAGTCAAATAGCTGTAGCCAATCACAACACTTGTTGTTAGCCTGTGGTCAACTGTCAAACTGTTTTGCATAAAGAAAAACTTACCTTAAAACCTATCTGAGATATCTCAGCTGACTTCAATGGAAGTATATCATCTGATAGACCAGGGGCAGTTTTAGTAGGGGCAGGGGCATGGACCAGGGGCAGGGGTAGTTTAGTATGCAAAATATGAGGACCGCACTTTGTTAACGGTTTCCTACTCAGAAAAGCATACTGATTATTAATCTGGATGTTGCCAGGTGCTATTTTGGTGCAGCAACCCCCTACAGCCCATTGTTGTTCATCCACTTTTATTCATAGTAATTGCTCCAGAAAATTTAAATTCTAGGTCCTAGAAGGTGAATAGAGATCAGGAAATGATCTCAACTCACTCTGGGCACTACAAGTAAGACTTATGTGCAAATTCAATGCATCCTGAGTACTATTTTATACAGGGTGCCCTGAAAACTGCAGAATTTTGGTTCCTTTTTTCAGTTTTTTTCAATTTACTTTAAAAGGAAACGTTCTTAGGTGAAAAATAATCATTCTATTGTTTTGGGTATAAAATTCACAAGAGGATAGTATCCATATAATTTTTCCACAATCAATGAGTACCAAGCTATGAATTTTCAAAAATTTGAAAGTTTTTTGTAATAGGTATATAGTTTAGGCAAATTTGACTTCTGGTTCCAAAAAAATTAATGTAAGGCTGGAAATTGTCTCAATCTACTTTGGGCATCCCAAATAAGTTCAATATAAGTTTGCAATGGATTCTGAGGTGTGCACAATACAGAGTGACAAGAAAACAACTTAATTTTGGTTCTGTTTTTAGTTTTTTGCAATTCATGCAAAAACAAAGCGTCAGATAGAGAACAGATTTCTGATTCTTATCCTAGCCAATAACATTTCCAAGAGATTTGAGTCAAATTCAACCCTTTATCTTGAACATGGACCAAGCTTTGATTTGAATAGTGGTATTTTTGTGAGAAACAAATATTTCACCTTCCCCAGTTTTTAATTTTGTATGATGAGCTAGAAATGTATATTCCAAGATCGTCTGGAGATAATAATTGTCTTTCATATTTGGGCTCAATTTGTATAACATAATCCCCTCTTTTATTATAATTTTATATTAAATGAAATGATAATGATAAAAAATGAGCCAAAATGCAACTATTTCCAAACAATGACTTCCATGATGCATTTGAACACAAATAGTACTGTCTTTTTTGGCACATCAGAATGAACCAAAAGCACTGAAATTCAACAAGTGATATATTATGGATTTCAACCATCTTGAAGAACTTAAAACAATATGCTATAGTTTGCCAAGATCTATTAACTTTTACAAAAGATGGGGGCTCCTTAACAAATTATCCTTGAAAGATTCTTCAAGTTGTTCTTGTTGGAGAGAGGCAACAGCTTTACTGTACGCCCTTATCTGTAACAAACAGATTATACACACTATTTCCAGTTTTTATAAAGTCCTGTAATGGGATTTTTGTTTTATTTATTTAGTTAGTTAATTATCTCTTCAAATTTTAGAATAATTTCTGTCAATCTTTTCACACTTTCTAAATGTCAGAAATTATTTTAATTCAAGAAAACAAATTAACCAAACTATCAAAATCAATAAGCAATCAACTCCTATCTCATATTATTACACTAAGTCTGACAAAGGGGTTATTCATAATTAAAAAGATGGAAGTAAAAATCAAATTTCCAAATTATATTATAAAAAGAAATATCAAAAATTGACAAAACAGAATTACCTAAAAATTACAAGAATTTATAGAAACCATATGATGCAATAAAACAGTAAATGGACATTTTCAAATACGTCAATTTTCGTAGAAGTGGGGCCCCAATACTTGAAGAAATATGCTTTTAAACAAATTTCAATTCACTATTTTTGTTGATTACTTTTGATATATGACAATACTTTTGTTGAAATGCCTAACTGCTTCTGTGTATGATTTCTTGGAGTCTGCCATTAGTATCAACTGAATGTTACCTCTGGAAATGCTGAAATTTCTGTACTCCACAGAAACTGCCATCTTGTAAATGTGGTATTGAATGGATTCTGCTGGACATCTTGGTAAGGTTGAGGTTGTTCTGGATATACCTGGAATCTTGGTGTATAAAGCTGGAAAATTGATGGAACTCTCGGTGGGTAAAGCTGGAAAATTGATGGAACTCTCTGTGGGTAAAGCTGGAACTGCTGTTAGGATAAAAACAATATAAAACAAATTCAGTTTCCTTATAAACTTCCTATTAACTCTGTTTGCAGATGAACTCAGAAAACAGAGACTTCATAATACAACTGAACAATTTAAATTTAACAGAACCTATTACAATATAATGAGATTGCTAACAATTACATTACTCAAAATTACAAAAATTCAAATGAAATAATTTGAATAATAATAATAAAAACTTTAAATTTCAATAATGAAAAATTCAAATTATATTATCTGGAATTTACAAGGATTGTATACTCAAATTATTATTTGACATTTTAAAAATACTAATTGTACAAAATATTTTCAAACAAAAATACTAGATAAAATTTTATAGTTACCTTTTAAAAGCGGATTTGGATACAGTAATCCATGATTCAGATGAATATATTATTGACAATAACAGAACACTAACTTTACTATTAAATGATGAATTTTACAGGAACTTTGGAAAATTTGATTCTTAAAAAAATTATTTTATTGTTACTTTATACTAAAAATTACCAATAAAGACATCCTGAAACTTAGGAGAAGAATCATTAAAAATTTACTTGAACAGAAAGTGGTCTGCATCTTTCCAACTCTGTGGACAGACTGACTTGAGCAAAGCAGCAGTAATAGAATCAGATCGAAAGCCTACCAAAAAGTACAAGTCTGAATCTTGAGAAGGAAAGAGAGAGTAACATAGCAAGTCATCTAAAAAGAACTACGTAAGAAAAGGATAGAGAAATAGAGAGACCACAAAGACTCTTTATCAAAGCAAAAAGTACTTGTAGAATATGGAAAATCAACATAACAGACAAACAAGCTCTACCTCACTCAAACTTATTGCAAAATTAGAGTGAGGCAGTTGTTTGTTGGAACTGTATTTTCAAAAACAAGATAACTGTTCTGATTAACTTAATGCATGTAACATTTTGTTACAGTCCATCTGATTCTCTGACAGCACAAAATAATGTTATGTTTGTTTGGGTGATCTTAGCAAATTAATGGACTGTATAATGCAAATTTTATTTACTACCTTCAATAATAATAAAAAATATTGAAAAGGACTTACCAGTTTGTTGAACAAAAAATAAGGGCATACACTGTACTACCTGCAGGTTTCCAGATGGTGCAAATAGGGTATTGCACATTATAGTTATGGCAAAGAAATTTAGTGTTGTTTCACTTAGGAAAGTGGAGTGAGAACTGACTTGAAAATGAGGAAATGGATTGTAATAGCCAGCTGGTGGCTCTTATCTTGTATGCCACCTGACTGTCTGGTATTGTCTGATTGCTGGCCTCTACAATGTTCATTTATTGCTTATCAATTCAGACTTCTTAAAAGACTCATTATTGGTGCAATATTGTAGGGTTTCTCTAAATTATTTGTTTCCTTGTAAATGTATTATCTGTACAATAGTGTCTTGCAGTTTTTTCTTTTCCTATACCATACTTATTTTTCTGGAATTCTCTTCTTTACTATGTGTTCATACAGTCTCCCCTCTGTATTTTGTTAATACTGTTATGACTTGTTAATTTGTAAAGTTACCACATGGTCCCTTCTTGTGGTTATGTTATTAAGGTGATGAATTGGCTTGTCATGTCAATTTCTCCTCTCTTCTTTTCCTTTCTAAGGATTTCAACAACATTCCAAGCTTCTTTTGTCCTTGAAATTGGATTATATACACCAACATCTATCATCACTATCACTAACAGTTTTAGTAATTATACACTGCTCATCTGCAATGGAAAATGTGAGTGGGGTGATGGATGATGGTCATCTGCAAGGGGGTGGGGTGGTGGTGAGGGTGATGGAGGGAGGAATGTTGGTGGTGGGAGGAAGGAGGTTGTGGTGATGTTAGGTTGGATGAGTTGTCAAAAGTGACCTTGGGATGCAATGTCCTTTAGGTGCGCCAGAACCGGCAATCTACTACTACTGTTACTCCTCACCAACCCCAACAGTTTGAACGTCTAGTGGGGTTGGATACGCATCAAACTTAAGAATCTTAATTTCATCCTTTTCCTTTGATATATCAACTTTTTAATTGGAGGTACTAAATAGTACTTGATAGGTACTTAATATTTCCATAATCAGTTTTGTCAAATTTGCTCATGGCCGGGCTACGAAAATTTCAAATTTTCAAATTTTCATGGTATTTTTTGAGGTACTTATTATCTTATTGGGGCTAAAATATACTTGAAACCAGGTAGTTGGTATTTACGAAGTCAGTTTCAAGATTGTACATCAAGAAATATAATAATTGATTAACTTTATTACGTGAATGGATTAGAAGTCACTTCTAAGTATGTCTAAGCAAAGAAGACCCTCTGGCAAGATGAGAGAATTACTCTAGCTCGGTCTATATTGGTTAAAAAATTAATGATTAGGTCTCAATCCTAGGAAACATTTTCATCTACACTATGAGACCAACCAAATAGTATTTGAACCAATATTGACCGAGCTGGAGTCATTTTCTCATCTTGCCAGGGTGTCTCCTTTGCTTGGACAGACTATATACAGTTTCCGTATACAGTGTTCAGTCTAGTCTGTCCAAGCGACGAAGACCCTCTGGCAAGATGAGAAAATGACTCCAGCTCGGTCTATATTGGTCAAAAAATGATTGATTTGGTCTCAATCCTGTGAAACCTTCTGATCTACAATTTGAGACCAAACTAACACTTTTTGAAACAATATTGACCGAGCTGGATTCATTTTCTCATCTTGCCAGGGGGTCTCCTTTGCTTGGACAGACTAGATACAGCTTCCGTTACGGTGTATAGTCTAGTCTGTCCAAGCGAAGAAAACCCTCTGGCATGATCAGAAAATTACTCCAGCTCGGTATATATTGGTTATAAAAATGATTGATTTTTTCTCAATCCTAGGAAACATTCTGATCTACAATTTGAGACCAAAATAATATTTTTTGAACCAATATTGACCGAGCTGGAGTCATTTTCTCATCTTGCCAGAGGGTCTTCTTTGCTTGGCAAGACTATTTCCATATGATCTTCGCCTCGGCTGAAGATCATAGACCCTGAATTTTATCGTGCTCTATCTCGGCTATTTTTCATGATAAATTAATTCTTCTTGAGGTACGAAATACTACTTAATAGGTACCTAAGATTTACATAGTAATTTTTTTTCAAATTCGAACATGGCCGGGCTGAGAGGTCATTGACGTTTGTCATTTTCTTGCCGTATCTCCGTTATCGTTGAGGTAATAATTCCGAGATTGGAGGTACTAAATAGTACTTGATAGGTACTTTCAATTTGCATTATCAGTTTGATCAAATTCGGCCATGGCCGGGGAGGCATGTCGCTGGCCCGCCCATGTTATAATATTGAATATCTCCTTCAATTTTGAGGTAATAATTCCACGATTGGAGGTACGAAATAGTACTTAATAGGTACTTAATATTGACATGATTAGTTTTATGAAATTCTTTCATGGCCGGGCCACGGACATGTACGTATTTCTCTCATTTGTGATTTGAATAGAATGCAGGATCTTAAACTACTCTGAATGCTGTTTTCAAGGGCCTAATTTTACTAAAATTTCCCGGTAGTACGGTGCAATTAGCACCTCTTTCCTATAACAGGATGATGAATAGAGTCCTATAAAAGTGATCAAGGCAACCGATCAAGAAAAGTTCACTTGTTTCTACAATGAAATGCATTTCACAGCTTACATAATATAATGTTGTACATTCCACATCTTTTAAGGGGGAGAAGTTCATCTGTTTGAGGAACTAAAACTACTAATATCTAAATAAAGCCAATATTATCATTTTTATCAATATGCAGTATTCAAGTTCAAAGACTGTTTTTTTAGAATGACATTTCTCAGGTTAACCACCCTCTCAAATTCATAACTCTTCTTACTCCCTCCTCTAAAAAATCGTATTTGATTTTTTTTAAGTATAAAAATAAAAAAATACCCAGATATATACCCAGAAAGGCCCAGCCTTGGTACCGTACGTATTTGGTCAGCAATTCAGTTCAGAAAGCATAGAATATTCTACTGTTAAATACTTTTCATGCCATTATCAACATCAATACGATAATGGTTTGATTAAAGAGAATCACTTGCACAATAACTTCTAAGTTTTCAGTGAAGGATAACATTCCGCTTCCGGAGAGTATTCCATATCCCCAAACCCCTCAGTATTTCGCGTGCCCTTCGAATATTGACGTCCTAAATGAGAAGAGGTAGATCACCTCTGTTATAGAACTAGGTACATTCTGTAATAGTTGACAAAATGAATATAGGTATAGCACAATTATAACAATAGTACAAGTGAGTGGAATCAGGCCTATGCTGCTGGTAGCCTATTGTGGTTTGTGGTATTTTTCTCTGCCAAAGTCTACGTAAATATTACACAAGAATGGTATATGAACGCTTTAATTAGAAAAATTTCAACGTATTTGAGAAAAATAGCAACAACTCCCTCTACCACCCCCCCCCCCCCGCTCACTATTGAAAATAGTTTTAAAAATTTCCTCCCCCCCACCACAATCCCTCTTCAGGGGGGCCCTTGAGCGAGTATAGCCGACGGCCCAAATCCTAGCCAGTCCGACACTGTGCTAGTATAATATTTATTCATGTATTCAGGCTGGTAAAATACTTATACTCATTAATCTTATACTTAATCTCATTAATCTTATTACTCTTATACTCATTAATTCTATTTTTATACGATGAATATAATGAAATAGAACTCAAACTATTCATGCTCTAATACCGACCTCTTGCCAGAAAAAAATTTGAGGTCAGAATATAAGGGAGAAGTTTTTATCGGAAACTGGCTTGTGATTGGTCGACAGAGTGGAAGGTGCTTGTCAGCCAACAATAGAATTAAATTCAAGAAGGACGTTTCTTGGTTTGCTTTATACATCGGTCGTGGTTTTTCAATTGATCAATTCATTATGATGAATGAGTTTATGCAGAGGAAATAATTTTTTGTGGATTCAAGTTTTTGGTGAAATACATTTTTTATCAAATAGTGAAAAAAGTATTCTAATAGAACAATTGGAATTTTCAAAATTCCCGTTTTGGCGCCCTGTGCGGTCACACACTCCGCACACCCCACGCGAGGGCCCTGGTAGAATAGAATAGAAGATTCATTTTATTCGACAATAAGACAGAAAATTTCCATACAGATGAATAACGTCAGAAACTCACAATGATCAATGGTTGAAACTCACAATGAGCTTTGGCAGTAACATGCAAACACTGTCTTTGATGCAGCCGTATTATACTAGAACTGTATGTCATCAATGATAATGATGTGATCAATGGCTTGATACTGATCAATTAGGTTCAGATCTTATTCTTTCAGTTACCGTATCTTATGTACGCTTCTGTGCGACCCCCTTAAAACCCCCCCCCGCTTTTCTACTTCTCTTTCCGTGCGTATCGCGTTATCGCGTCTCTTCCAACCTGTTGTGTGGTTCATCACCATTTATCGTTTGGCCACCTGATAGCTTGGTAGGCAGGTTGGCAGATTCTAGTTAGTACTATTCGAGTACGCAAAGGCTACTACTGTTGGACTCTTGTTTAGTTCTGCACTGTTCTAACATCTCGGTCACCTATGTCATTAACATTCATTACTGGACAGTTTTTTGCACCGACTTCAAGTGAAAGCCTGTAGGAACCCTAACAGATACAAATCCTTTCAGTATTTGAAAAGCAGACAGTGGGACTCTTCGTTAAACAAACTGGATAGACAGGATAGAAATGATAGAGTAGTACTGAATATATGCTATAATGACTACTATACAGTATAATAATATATAGTACTGGATAGTGTTATGAGTAGGCTAGCACGGCGAACCCTACTTGTGATAATGATCCCGCTGGAGCGGTCAGTAGTAGTAGTAGTAGTAGCCGACGTCACGAAATCGAAAATCTATGTGTTTGACCCCGAACGCATCTTTAAAAATAACTTGGCACGACGTGTACTTGACATTTTTCACGGATATACGAGGATCAGAAGCCTCCCTAGAGGGCGCCCTTTCTCTTTCAGACATAACACGTCATGTTGTTTATTTCTGTACGTCAACAAAGTATTCAAAAAGCAACAGCAGACCACGACTACGATTCTGAAAATTTATAATTATTGTGTTGCTACGTTTTATCATCATTACTTATACTGAAATGTTTATCATCATCATCCATTTCATAGAATGTTCATGTTACGAAAATCCTATTATTTCACATGTAGGAAATAAATTTGATATTGTTTTATACGTATTATTCATCTTATAATCCAACATCTACTCATCATTTCATCTTTTTAATCGTTTGCTCCAAATCACAAGCTCACACACACAATCTGTGATATTACATCCCACGTAATCGCGTGACACGGTCGGTACGGCATGTGACAAAAAATAATCATGAACAAAATGAAAACTAGTTGAGCGAGAAGCGGAGTGATTCACCAACGCACAAGGGCGAGCAGTACAGAGAAGGGTAGCTGTTGGTCGATTACGGCGGCGCTTATCAGCCAGAGGATAGGATGCATATTGTAAAGCCGGATGGAAAAAAGCCTAGTTTCATGTGTTTTTGGGGTGAGCGCACATTTTCAGCCTTGGCCGTATTTTCTTTTACATGTGTGTGAGTGTGAGCACTGTTGCCACCCCTATCTACTGACAACTCGATTCGTTTAATTGCTGCTTCAAGCTATGCGCTTGTCTGTTCTGCTCTTCAGTCCTTTTGGTGAGTACTGGAAATCATTAACAACGCCAGTCCCCTATCTGCGTTATTCATTAACCCTCCCCCCCCACCACCCTCTCCACCTGCTTCATCACAGTCCAAAATATGCACACCGCCAAACCCCAGAGCACCAATGGTCATGGGTATTTTCAACCTCCCCCCCCCACAACAATAAACACTACCTTTTCGTGGTACACAGTGGGTACCTTTCTAGATCAGTGACCATTTCTACTACACAACCAATAATGAAAACAAAAACAGTCTTCTCTTGTTATTATTTTTCATCTGCTTCTCTTCCTCCTCCTCTTCCACTATTTCAACTTCTCATGCTCCTCATCTCCTCTTTCATTTCCTCACCCTCCTCTTCTTCTCCTCCTTTTTTCAACCTCTTCTCCCTCCTCGTCTACTTCTCTGTCTTGGACCATTCATCTCAAAAACAAATATTTCCACCCTACAATATTATTGTTCTATGTGCACTGCAACACGAAAACGTCCTCTCCTAGATCACTGGCGTGGATTGAGGATACGCTTCAATATCCTACTTCTCTAAATGGTGAATGGTGTAATACTTATGAGAAAACTCTTTCAAATCTTGTATTAATCAATTTTAGAGAGTTTGATACTAGTTTGGCTAAGTTTTTATAAATGGACGCAATTAAGTCAAATAAGCTTGTGATATTCTATGGGAAGTATATCGCACAAGACGTATTTTAAAGGAGTACTGTACAGGGTTGAGTTATGCAAGTAGCCAACAGCCATCCCTCTGAAACATCCTTCAGATCACCAGAGCAAAAGTGTAGAAACTTGATCCTTTTAGGATAGAAGATTCCATTTCACATTGACATAATTTTAGTACACCACTTTATAATACATTATGAATGACTGACATTATTTTTTCTGATTTCACAGGTTATCACGTTGTGATTAAATTTTGTAATCCCACAGGCATTGTACTGTACAGGTTATTCACTCACAGTTAGCGTTTGCCAATCGCCTCTTGTTTGAAGGTCTCTTGGATGACTATGTGGAAATATATTCATTCTCTCAACTTGCATGTATAATCAAGTTTACAACAGGATTATGAGTTTCATATGATGTTGAGATGTACCTCACGTATTGTCTTTAATAATTTGGCATGCTCCCAAATATTGATGACTCATCTATCAGATAACACCTCATCAAGTTCAATATATCATATTAATAATGATATGGGTGTTTTTTCCTAAAACAAATTTCATGTTTTGAGTTGAGATGCCGGTTTGGTGAATGACTACTGTACTCTTGATTATGCTTGGACAGTTCATCAGATTTGATAGTTGTCAATTTAACTTTCAAATTTATGATGTCTTTGTTGTCTGGAGAGCTATTCATTATGTCTTTGTATAGTATTGTAGCAGCAGGTGGGTGATGATCTCTTCTACGATCATGATGCCCATTGTGGTGATGATGATTAGCCTTCTTATTTTCACGTTTAATTCTCTGGTTCGTTTCAAACTATCTTTCTTTTCCGTTCTTTCTGTACTTCATGACGCTTGAATGAGAGTTTCCTTACCCACACCTACAGTTGATGGAGTTTCTTCTTGAGCCAAGTCCTCTTCAGATTCAGAAATTCTCAATCTAAAGTCATCCTCATCTTTATCCGCAAACTCAACTCATCATTATCATTCTGTTTGCCGGTCAGCACAAAATCAGCCTCGTCTTTCTCACCAAATTATTGATTTTCTTATTCCTTCTACTGCTGTCAGATTGTTTGTTGTTTTCAACTTTCATTGCTTCTCCTTCTCAATCATCAACAACATATTTCTAAATTTCGTCTTCTAGCAGTTCCATGGAAATGTCATTTCCAATGTCCTATTTGATATCTTGCATACATGCTTCAATTTTATCCTGTATCGATTCCTTTATATCAATCTCCTTGGAAAGTAGTGAGTGAAACTATTCTGGAGCCTCCTGTGGCGTTATTTTCATAGGTGTTCATTTGATATAATTGTTGACCTTTTCTTGAGTGTATTCTTCTTGATTGAATGTGATTTTTCATACAAGATTTCCAGTGGGTGCTTTCCCTTGGTTCCTGCCTGGTCTGCTGCCAACATGTCTAATATCTTTTCCACTATCACTCTCTCAAATCCTGCATTTGTTACCCTGGATTTGGCGTCGACTTGTTCAGCTTTTTTTGTGGCTATTAACTTTGTTTGGTGGAAAAACACTGTTGAATACAATACTGCTAGAAAATAAAAAATCCAAAAAAAGGTTATGCTGCTCTGATGGAATTCATGATCTAATATTATTACAGCTGTCAAACTCATCCATCATTTACAACTAGGAGTCAAAAGATAATTTTTCAGTTGGAAAAGAATGATATATTATTATAAAAGATTCAAATCTCCCAAGAACATTACGTCATAACATCCTATTTGATTCGCATTACGAAATTTTCACTGTAATTCTCAATTGTTATTATCTTGTCATTAATAGTTTTTACTCATGAAGTGAATCTGTTCAAAAACACGAGATCGACCATCAAATGAGCGGATATACTTAGATATTATTCAATGAAGAGATGTAAATTAATGTAGGGATAAGAAAAAAAAGAGATATTCAAGTACGTAATTTACTTATTAATTTCATTGTGGATCTGTAAGCAACTTTTTGTATAGGGCATGGCCCTTGTGAGAAATAAAACTTCATAGTATAAATTTTATACTGTAATTTCTATTTTTCAAATTATGTTCGAAAATGTTTACTATTTGAAATTTGAATTTGAACCGGCTACCAGTTGCTAACATCAGCTAAGAAAGCAATTGAGTGATATGAGTAGAGTCTGAAAGAAGAAAAAGCATTTGAGTGATGTGAGTAGAATATGAGAGAAGAGAAAGACAAGAGTGACAAAAAGCAATTGAGTGGTGTGAGAAGAGTAATAGTGAGATGAAGTTAGAAGAAGATTATGGTAAACGTCTCTTTTGGGATATGAGGGAGTGATCGAAGCAGTTTCATTCCTGCACTGCATTAATTTTTCCAAATACCTTTCGACATTATTAATATTTTCTGTATTGGTCTGTTCTATTACATTGTCAGAATAATGTGACATTTGAATGAGCTCTTGTGACTTACCGGTACCACTTGATGCCATTATACTGGAACGTTGACCTACAAATCACCAAAAATTCTCCTTTAACATCAGGCAGTCTTCTGAGAGTCAAACTTCAGAGATAGACACTTTCCGACACTCGAGAATTTCTAATAGGAGATTTGAAAAGAATGAAGATTAAGAGCACTCACAAATCTCCCCTTGGAAGAAAGTTGGTTGCGAATTAAAATATGTCTCAAAAATAAAATAATTAAAGTTTCCAATGAAGAAAATTCCTCAGAAAAACAACTGGACATTAATTTAATGATGTGAGAAAGAAAAAAAGGTGAAATATGACATGAACATGGATGAACTAAATCAACAATATTAACCAATGAACAATGGAAACTTTTATTAGTTCACATAGAGAATCCTTTTCCAAATTCCAAAATTCAACAAAACAATCATAAAATTTCACTTCAAAACATTTGTTTTCAGATGCTCTTGGCCAAACCAACTTCAAATAATCCAGGGTGACAAATGCAGGATTTGAGGGAGTGACAGGGAAAAGATTTCGAGTCATGCTGGGAGAAGATCAGACAGGAACCAAAGAAACGCACTCTCTGGGGACCTTACATAATAAACACATTCAAATAAGAAGAATAAACTGAAGAAAGGGTCAACAACTATCTCGAATGAACACCCCTGAAAATAACGCCACAGGAAGCTCCAGAATAGTTTCACTCACTACTTTTCAAGGAGATTGATATAAAGGAATCGATACAGGATAAAATTGAAGCATGTATACATACAAGATGTCAAATAGGACATTGGAAATAACATTTCCATGGAACTGCTAGAAGACGAAATTTAGAAATATGTTGTTGATGATTGAGAAGGAGAAGCAATGAAAGTTGAAAACAACAAACAATCTGACAGCAGGAGAAAGAATAAGAAAATCGATCATTTTGATGAGAAAGTGAAGGCTGATTTTGTGCTGACCGGCAAACAGAATCATGATGATGAGTTGAATTTGCGGACGAAGATGATGATGACTTTAGATTGTGAATTTCTGAATCTGAAGAGGACTTGGCTCAAGAAGAAACTCCATCAACTGTAGGTGTGGGTAAGGAAACTCGTATTCAAGCATCATGAAGTACAGAAAGAACGGAAAAGAAAGATAGTTTGAAACGAACCAGAGAATCAAACGTGAAAATAAGAAGGCTAAACATCATCACCACAATGGGCATCATGATCATAGAAGAGATCATGACCCACCTGCTGCTACAATACTATACAAAGACATAATAAATAAATACTCTGCAGACAACAAAGACACCTTAAATTTGAAAGTCAAATTGACAACTATTAAATCTGATGAACTGCCCAAATAATCAAAAGTACAATAGTCAGCAAACCAAACCGGCATCACAACTCAAAACCTGAAATTTATTTTCACCTCATTTCTAATGCTAGACTCGATGGAACATTTAAATCATGTTTGCAATCAATGGTGATTTTCATAGGAAAAAAAACCCATATCATTATTAATATGTTATATTGAACTTGATGAGGTGTTATCTGATAGATGAGTCATCAAAAGCATTTGGAAGCATGCCAAATTATTAAATACAATACGTGAGAGACTCCTCAACATAATATGAAACTTAATTATCCTGCAGTAAACTTGATTATCCATGCAATTTGAGAGAATGAGAATATTCCCACCAAGAAAAAATTTCCTTAATTCAAAAGACCTTTTATGCCAGATCGTGAATAGAATGAAATCGTTCAGCAACTCAGCCTTGTAAAACTCGTCGAAGAGAGGCGGTTACTCTACACAATGCACTGTTCAAATTCACAAGGGTGATAAATTTGCATGCTTTTTTAGATTTTTAAAATATTTCTCTTCAATTTGATTTCAAGGAATCTGATTTTTGTTCCGTTAAACCAGAAGCTAAATTTAATCAAATTGCAACTAAAAATATGACTGATAGTAAACAACTAATTATTATGAAAGGATTGAATTTCGAGCTCAGAACTCATCTATTGCAATGATGGTAGATCCACAATTATTGCAAATTTTTCATAAAAATGTTCTTAATTTGCAGCGATTTTTCCAATTCAGTACTTTATCATTGCAATGCACTAGCACGAGTGAACCAATTTTCTTATTTTGCAGCTATTTTGAATTCAATACTATCTCATTTCAAGTCACTAGCACAGTGGTCACTGCAGTCACGGTTTGGTGGTTAACTAACCATTAAGAGCTGTGTAATGCTGTTGCATTACATGCCTCAGTTCTGATGTGATTCTCACTGCTAGCACTTAGCTGGGCTCGAACCAAGGAAATAGGCCAACCAACTGGGAAAAGGGTGTGGTCGGTGGGAAGTTGCGATCCCGTCTCAATTACGGCCGGGTGTCACGACTGGCAAATTCCAACGTCCAAACACCAAGATACGAGACGGCATTCCGCCTCTACGTTACTAGGTAACCCACACCTCTCTTTCACAAATTAACCTCGCTATTTATCAATTACAGCGATTTCGTCTTCTCTTCTCATGATAAAGTCAACTTTATGAAAGTATATGGAAAATTATATGATGTTATATTTTGTTTATACGAATAAGAGATGAGATACTGATTATAAGCTACTGATGAGAGAGAAAATAAAAAATGAATAAAGCAAAACTATCTGTGAAGTCGAGACTTTTATGATCTTTACCTAAAATTTCAAGTGAAATTCAATATTTTTGATTACATAAATTGTTTTTTTTTTAACTTTAAAACAACCTAAATATTTAACAACCTAATATATATTTTATATGAGAATTTTATAGGAACCTCTAAATTATGTTTTATATATATTCAGAAGTCAAAATTTGTGTATAATTCAAGTTTCAAGTGTGGGCAAACCCTTTATTTACATAAAATAATTAAAATTGGGATGAAGAGACGTTTTAGACTTTGATCGAGTTTTAATCCTATTGAATTTTGATATTGTAAATAGATGATATGGCTCCTGCAGCCTAAGATAGGGCTGCCGCAGCCCAAGTGGGCCCGATGAGCCCATGATTGTAAGTGCTTCAATTCTCAAGAAAATAAGACCGTGTTAGCTACGAGTTCATTACTCCTCACTGAAGTGCGTACTAAGAAAAACTATCAAATTACCCACTCCCATCACGGGGAGGAAAAATAACGATACGGGACTCATCAGAGGCCCCGTAATCAGAATGAGTATAACTCACTCTAAATCCTTGTACAAGTATCAATTGGAGGGCAAGTCTGGTGCCAGCAGACGCGGTAATTCCAGCTCCAATAGCGTATATTAAAGTCCTCCAATCAGAAAACGATCACAGTTTACAAAAGCCACTACATTAAGTATATTATTAAAAAAAGATCCAACTTTTATTAAAAATTGACTAGACAAATTAAAAAATTGTAAATAGAAGGGGGGATTGGAACAATTGTCAATTTGTTGTGGTCAATTACTATTGTTGGGTGAAAAATTAATCAAGAACACAAGTATTTGTGTACTATTTATCATATTACTTAATAAAAAGCTCTGGAAGACTCATCAATATACTGATACTGTATAACTCAAATATCACCTCTATTTATATAGTAATAACCTCAATACCTCAATAAATGAAGTAATTTGATTTAAATGTTCATTTTTTGTTTTCAACTACACTTGGGCAATGGATCTATGTAATATGTTGTTTGCCATGGGTCTCTTCAGACCTGCCAAAGGATAATAAAATCAATCAATCAATTTATGATTCAGTTGATTCCAACATTTTATTGGAAACCCCCTGATAAAATACCCACGTATTCAGCTGGACTCAACATTGTAAAAATCTTCTTCCAATAGGATTTTCAGATTCAATTGCCAATGAATTGATTGAACATAGATAGGTATTTTATAGATTGGAAGTCAATAATATAAATTTAGTCGATTGAAAGTCAATAATATAAATTTAATCGCCCAATTCAGCAGTCGTTTTTCATTCATGAACATAGTAATTTTTTTCATTAATTTCAAATTTTTTCATTGAAAATCATGATATTAAATTCAATGAAATTTTAAGTTGAAAGAATTACATCCACCAGATGTGAATGAGAATCAAGCAAGCACAGACGTCACCCTCGACAATCAAGGAAAATTTGAAACTGCCGTTTTCCAGATGAGGTAGAACGGTAATACAGAATGAAGATGAGTTTGTGCAGACTGTAAGATCAGGACATTTTATTAGACTCTCTCCTTGAATTTCCACCAAGGAGCAGCAATTACCTGAGCAGAGGTGTCTCATTAGCACTATCCAAGTTCTTATCTCCCAAAATACTTCCACCGCAGTTGGTACAAATTTGTGGAGATTTCATTCACTTACAGTCAAAAATGATGTCAGAGAACATCTATCTCTTACGATTCTCATCAAAGGAAGCACTGCTTACAAAAGACTGCACTACTTAATTTCTACTCAACACGTGAATTCTTAAAATGTTCAAATCACCATGAAATATTTTGGCCCCATGATTAGCACAGCAAGATCTACCTATCTTAGTTGATGGTTCGAAATACAAATACTTGATTCATACTCGTACAGTTACATCTCTAATTAAAATCAAATTCATTTGCCAGTTCTTGCAGAATAGAATCATCTCTAGTAGTAGTTGAATACTTCAAAGTTAATTTGTTATAAGTTCAATATAGGCTTTAGACTGTACTCGAATAATCCCTATATTGTGCTATATTCGATTCTCATCTGATCAACAATAAAGAGGTTTACTGGAGTTTCATAAACTTCACTTTCCTTGAACATACCTTTCATAGGTGGGTACCGGTAATAATAATAGTTTAGTAATAGATAGTTAGTGTGATAAGGCAGCTGTAGCCTATGAATATTTTCCGAAATTACCTAACAATTTAGCACATACATGAAGAATTTATCGTCAACATGTTTTGTGTGTTTTAGATGACATAGAACCTGTTTCTATGTGTGACAGAATGGTTTTATTTAAAGAATTGTTTAAACAAGGGGACAGCTTTTTCAGTCCAGCGAAAGCGGCAGTCTGTTCCTTTGTCGACAGTCTGCAACCGGCGTTGTCGTCGCAGTAAACAGGCTCCGTCCACTGCTTCCACAACTACTGCTTTCGAACGAGGTCGCAGCGCGAAATTCAAACGGCAGAGCGACATCAGTGGCGAGCGCAGCCTTCCAGAAAATTCAACTGATAGTGCATAGTGAATCGGAGGCCATCACTGAATTCTCAACGAGCCTGCTACCACGTCCGCCTGTATGAGACTCAATTTTATCAATAAGAAAGCTAAAAGTATGGTAGACAGCACCAAGTTTAGATTAATCAATGATGAGAATGTTAGAATTTTTATTGGTTACATAAATTCCATTAACTGGATTGAAGTTTACTCCATGATTGATAAGAGAGAATGTTACAATGGAAAACTTTGAAATCTCACATTTTAAAACAAGACAATGAATGGTATGACAACAATCTAAAGCAATTAAAGGGTAAATGCGATGGTCTATATCATTTGTATAAAACGTACAAAACAACTGAGATACTGGCGTATTATAAAGAAATGAGAAAGTTATACAGGCTAGAAATTAAAAAGACAAGAATTGCTTATCATAATAAAATTATAAGTAGATCTCTTAATAAGAGCAAAGCAATGTGGAATGTTGTAAATAAACTCACGAGTAATAAATGTAGTGCAAGCGCTCAAGTAGACGACATAACTTCTGAGGATTTCAATAGCTTCTTTGTTGAACATATTTCTCAATTTGTCAGAATATTCCTGTGAGTGTCAGGGGCACAGCTTTTCATTATAATAAGTTGAATCAACCTGATGTTAATTTTTATTTTACTCCAGTGACTGTTGAAGAAGTTTTTAATACAATTTTAAATTTAAACAATAGTAAGTGTTCGGATATCTATGGCTTAAATGCCTCAATTTTGAAATTAGTAGCTGATAGAATAAGTGAGGTATTGACATTTGTGTTCAATGAATGTATTATTAGTTGTTGCGCCTATCCAGAGAAGTCGAAAAATGTTAAAGTTTTGCCACTCCATAAGAAGGGTTCAAGGAGAGAGAAGAGTAATTACAGACCTTTAGCTATTGTACCTGTATTCTCCAAGGTGTTTGACACTTTAATGTATGCACAAATGTCACGTTATTTTGAAAACAACAATATATTCACTCACAAGCAATTTGGTTTCAGGGTTGGTAGAAGCACGAATGATCCTATTATTAATGTTGTTAGTGGAGTTATCAGCAACTTGGAGAATGGTGATTTTGTGGGTCTGAGGTCCTACGATTTTTCAAGAGCATTTGACACTGTGCAGCATAAAATTTTAGGAGATAAGCTGAGTTTATATGGTTTTACACAAGGTGCAGTACAACTTGTCTTGTCCTATTTAAGTGACAGAAGTCAGTTTGTGTACAAGGATGGGGTTTTGTCCAGTGGCAGATCAGTTGAGTATGGAGTGCCTCAGGGCTCCATTTTAGGTCCTATTCTGTTCAACATCTATATAAACGATTTGCCAAGAAATATTGATAGCATAAATCATGATGGCTACCTTTTTGCGGATGACTTTGGTCTAAAAATAAGTTGCAAATCTAAAATTGATCTTGAGGAGGAAGGGAATCGGAGCCACTCAATTATAAAAGACTGGTGTGCAGCAAATAGCCTGTTGCTCAATGAAAGCAAAACTGCAGATCTCCATTTCAAATTCAGAAAAGATAAGAGTGAAACTCCTCTCAAGTTTTTAGGAGTTATCATTGATTCATGTCTGTCTTGGGAGGCGCACATAGAGTTTTTATCTAGTAGGCTTGCGAGAGGGCTATATATGCTGCGTAGACTCTGCGTTACTGTTGATAAACCGGTACTGATCAATATATATTATGCACACATACAAAGTCTTCTGTCTTATGGGATAATGCTTTGGGCGAATAGTGTCAAGGCAAAATCAATTTTTGTACTCCAAAAGAAAGCAGTCAGGATTATTTGTAATTTGCCATACAATGCTCATTGTAAGCCACATTTTATAGATCTATGATTGCTTACTCTACCTCCGCTATATGTTTACAACATTCTATGCTATGTTCAAAAAAATTTGTTAAAATATGATTCAAACAACTTCCACAACCTAAATACTCGCAACAGACATAAGCTTAGAATTCCACAATACAGCCATGCTCAATCACAGAAAACTGGTATTATATGTCCATCAAACTGTATAACTGTATAACTGTATCCCAGACCAGTTGAAGATTCTTAATTTCGCCAAATTCAAAAATAAAATAAAATTCGTATTGATCAATGCATGTTTGTATTCCATTAATGACTTTTTTGAGATAGACTGGAATGAGTTTATTCTGTAATATAAATTTTAGTTTGATTTTTTATATTATCCATAGAAATTGATGAAATGTGTTATATTGTATATATGTACTATTGTATCTGTGATACTATTGTAAAAAGACGAAGTCGATGTATTTATTGTAAATATTTGATGACCAATAAAACTTCTATTCTATGTAGAGCGTCCTGCACCCGGGTGAAGGTGAAAATGAAGCAGTCATACAGCACACTTTTTCCTGCACTTTGGCTCCTACTTATGAGATTACTATTGAATTCTCCAATTTCGAATGCGATGGCACCGCTACTCTTTCCACCTACTGGAGTTGACTTGTCAGTACGAGGCAGGTTCCAGAAGAAGGGTGAACTGTCATTGAATCCACCTTGTCTACTGAGAATCTTCTTGATGAAAATTAAGAAAATCTTCTTGATGAAAATCGACTTCAACTCCTGTCACCTTCTGGAGCCGCCGTCCTCACACAGGGCAAGGTAAAAAAGAAATTGGACTCGACTTCCAACCTGGCCTGCCTTCAAGTGAGCGTTTCTGAGGACTTCAAACTTGAACTTGTGTCTCCTTCCAGAGCCATTGTCTTTATCAGAAGCAAGGTCAAGATGAAAGATAACATCGGATCACATTTGTCTCCAAATTTTGAAAAATTCCAAGTCACATTCAACTCGGAATTTACACCTTCAAGATTCAACTACGTCTGAAAAGCAGCGTTATTTCCAGTCTGGGCAGAGCAGCAGCTTCCTTCCTTCACTCTGCTACCGTGGAGTCGGTACTGCCAGCAACAACTTCATCTGTTGGAGTATCCAGTGAGAGTGGCAATCACTAGCTTCCAGAATTAATGCCATGTTAAAGGAGAAGAGACAGACAAAACTTTTCAATTAACCACAAGACGCGCGAAAAGACACAGCTCTCTACACTCCATGCATCCATCACTAGCTCAGCCACGTCTGCGACCTGCCTGCCAGCTGATCTGTTGCCTAGGAGGAGACCTGATTGTCATAAAATCTCTACGTCGTCAGCTTAGTTGAGCATATTCATTGTATTATTTGTTTTTTGTGCGAAGCACGAATTATTTATTAAAATTCTTATTCAATCGACCTATGTATTATTGCATTTATGTGGTAAATCAAGCAAATTTGAGTTTCATAGTGAGCTCGATTGAATCAAATTTGGAATTATTTGAAACTGATTAATTCAGTTTAAAATTATCATCATTGTTATGAAATTTATTGGAATGATTATGTTCATTATTTATACCCCAGTGTGAGAGAGATTGTGTTATCTAAAAGCCATTGTATTGAATATTATGCTTGCTTTGCATCAAATTATTTATTGTCTTATGATTGTCAATTGCCATTTTGGAAGTATTATTGAGCAGCTTAAATCAAATTTGAAATTATGAAACTGATGAATTCAGTGAAAGATTATTGAGTATCATCATTGTGATGAATGAAATTTATAGAATGATTGTATTTATTAATCATATTGTATTATATTCCATTATTGGATGAAGGATGGGCTATAAAAGCAAAATTATTATTGCATAAAAATTATGCTGCTTTTGCATCAAAGTTGATTGCATTATAATTATTTATTGTATTATTTTATGTTAATTTCCATTTGCAATTGTTATTAGAAAAATAAATTCAAGTTCAAGCTTTAAATTAGAAAATAATAGAAAAAAATTTACCTGTGATATTATTAGTGATATCTATTCAATTATTTAATCCTTCAAAAATGAGTAAAATCTAAAAAAAATCGTTGCATGTAGCAAACTACTAGAAAATTAAATAATTATATTATTGGTCAATTATTATTATTATCGTCACTATTGTGTTAACTAAGTGTAGAAAATTTATGTTAAATGGAATGAAAATATTGAGATGAAAAAAGAGGATATTTGATTTACTCAAAATGGAACAAATTATTATCATTATAGTAAAACCTAAATTAGGAACTTTGAAATCAACAATAATTACTGCTAATAGCTTTGAAATCTTTGAAGAGGGATGAAATATGAGCTTTGCAGCTGATTCAGAAATGTGATTATCATTCAATTGAATCCGCTGTAAGAAAGATGAGCTTTAAGAAATTCATGGTACAAGGGGGAAAATTGACAATTCATAGGTGAGTTACAACTTTGAGTCATCTGCCACTGACATCACTTTTAAGGCAGACTTTGCTTTATACGAAAAATTCGAGTGTATTTTCTATTAACCATGGACAGCCAGTTAGAAGTTTTTGTTATCCAGCCATTTAATCATCATTGTTATTTACATGTCATACTCACCTCAGGAATTGAGTCTAAAAGCTAAAATGCTGGCTCTTATCACTTCTGTATGCCTGGAGTAATCTCCAATATTGTTGTACATTGTACAAAATTTGTATTATTATGGTTATCCTGTGTGAAACCAAAGTTTTTATGTAACTTGCATACACTGAATGTGCTATGAAACACCAGGTATGGAGTACATTTTGAATTTCATGTCATCATGGTATGTAAACCCATGACTTAATGGCTATAAGCCACTTTTTGTGAAGAAATAATCTGTGATATTTCTATTATTTTCTTCTTCAGCATACTGTGATATTTATTGTAATCCTGATTAGGTGCTGACATTGGCTGTGATATTTTTGTCAATTAATGTTTCATGTCTGATTGTAAGTACATGTTTTTCTGTTGGCTCAAGTCCTATATAATATTAATTAATTATTATGGTCAGCGTCACTCGTTTTGTAATAAGGCTTTTCCCAAGTCGAAAACCCCTTATTAAGATGGCTATGTGACAGAATGGTTTTATTTTGATTTCTCTATTGATGGATATAGCGTACTCAATCAGTCTAGTAAGTTGAATAAATGTGATGGTATTTGTTTATTTTTTCAAAGATTCATTAAATGTGACCAGAGTAAATTACAGTATGGATGGATGCAATAGCATTATGCTAAATATTTCTCAGCCTCTGAAGAATGTGGATATAACTATTTTCGCATTATACAGATCCCCATCTTCTGACATGGAACGCTTTCTAAATAGCTTTAATAATTGCTTACACTTTTTTAGAGATCATAGAAATATTATAATTCTTGGGGACCTCAATATAAATTTAAATTCAATATTTTCATAAGACACATAATAATATGCTAATTATTTCAATTTGAATTTCTCCTAGAAAACTGTAGTCAGAATGTAAAATAATATCTTGGGCTTACCCTTCCATTCAAGATTTCCATTTCTAAGTTTTGTAACTGAGGTGCTTTCAAGACTTTTGATTTTCCAAGCCAAAGTTGAAAGTGATGACTTCAAGTATTTTCTGTACATGAATTGCAGGGTTTTTCAAATTTAATGTCTCTCGAAGTAGACGGGGGACAAAATAAATAACAAATTAAGAATTTCTTGGTAAAGCACTGGCGGCCCGTTAGGTGAAGTGCCCGTATGTTATACTGTACTACACTTCACCTTTTCCCAAGGCCAGCCAGTGTGGTTGTTTCCTGTTTTTGAGATTTGATTCATACAACTAGTTGGAGATTAAAAATAAACAATAATTCATTGCAAAATCGGTAAATAAAAAAACAAGTTTAAATTCCAGTTGATTAAATTTTATGATCAGTAATTTGGTCAGATATACATACTTCCATGAATCTAGGCTAAATCCTTCATGAATTTATGACTGGATACTTATCCAATATTATGCATAGAGGTATTGGAGTCCAATTTAGAAAACAGTTCATCATAGAGTTCTAATTTCAAGTATTAATGAGCGAGCCTCAGAAATGAGGATTCTTCAATGCACGAAGAGTAGAGGAGATCGCTGCGGAAAAACGTATATAAACGTAATTATAAGAACATAGTTGGATATGAAAAATGAGATTAGAAATAATTGATTTGAAAATGTTGATAGAATAGATAAGGACCGGATCCCCTAGGAAGCACAGATGTACCAGCCAATAGGGAGAAGGGATATAGGACAACCAAGGGGAAAATGGACAGATTACAGAGGTTCGGAATAGGCAATAATGCCTAAACCCTGGAAGGAAGAAAAAGATTTAATGTATAAAGTTTATTTACAAGATTTCATAAAAAATCCAAATATTGTATAAAGACCGGTACCTATGAATAAATTACGTACGATACGTGCTTTGTGTACTATGTCTGAGTATCAAGTGACAAATTTCTCAATAAAGTTGAACTTTTTCACAGCAATAACAAGCACTTCATGAATCTAACTACTAATAATGCTTCCTTGATGGACTTCCAATCATTATTATACTATCAAATCCTGGTCAATAGGAAATAATTGTCATGAGGTACATCCAAGATTTAATAACCGTTCAAATCCAATGCATCAAGCACAAATTATTGCAATCAATTCAAGAAAATAAGACCGAATTATTTTCCACTGTATCACAAGAAATTCAATTTTCCCATTGTCTTAGTTTATACAAATAATAATTGATTATGAATAAATACATAGCTGCCAATAGTATAATACTTATTACTAGTAAGAAATTAATTCCACTATTTCAATTGACAAAACAGCTGTGAAGCTATAAACCTTACTGAATGATATCGCATTAAACTCCAATGCAATACGAAAGAATCTAACTGGAAAACACTATGATAAGAATAGACGGCTGCAATTTTGATAACGAACAATTTAAAAATAATTAGGAAATTTGCCTTTTAATGTGTTAAGGCCACTCAACCGCTTAATTTTAAATGAATAAAGAAAACATTACGAATAGTAATTCCACAAAGAATGGTTTCCCATACAAAAAATAATCCAACAATACGATCATTTCATGAAATCAGGCCTTCAAGTTTTTCACTGCAGATTATATTAGACGAATTCAGTCATCCAATCACAACGAATTATTATGATAAAGATATCAATGAGCTCGATTCTAATTCCAAAGTGAATCTCAAGTAATGATAAATATAGATTGCAATTGCAAACATTGTTCACAAGTTTTATATTTATATTATATATAGGCACCAAAAATAATCAACTTGTACGGCAGTGATGTGTTAAATTTAGTGAGGTGATGCTTCTTCGAACAGCTTTTCAATAGAAGTACCAATCTCGAAAATAGAATGAAAATAAATTCAGTCAACATTATACCCACTTTTTAAAGAGACATCAATTACCATAGAAAAGGGGAAAGTGCAATAAATATAATTTTTTATAAAATTGAGTTGAATTTTGAGAATTACATTCTTGAAAGTAACAGTTTCTAATGCAGAAACTGATAAGGAAAAATTACTTGAAAACTAAATTCCAGGTGATTTTACAGCAAATCTAAGAATGATTATCGATGATGAAATGTTGAATTGCTATTGAAAAATACAAGTATTCTCTTAGGCCTATGGAATATTACAAAAAAAAATGGAATGTGTTATCTTGTCATAAGGCAGTGATGAGGCTTGGAATTATACCGAAATGTCTAGTTATGTATTAACTACAGTACTAAGTGTAAAAATACATACATTCAAGTAAATAATTGTGGAATAAATATTGAATAGAAATGCTCATTATACTATTCAAATTATTAGATTAACATAAGGTATGTAAATATGTTGTAAACTGGATTATAATGAAAGTCCTATTATAAGAACAAAATTAGAATAGTTATCTTCGTTCAACCCAAATAAATGCAATCAACTTTTCATAATAAATGCCATAAGACTATGAATTACTTCCTAGTATTGGAAATTGAACTAATGTTCTAAACTTTTAGTACTGGATAAGAAAAGATCAACATACTTATCTTCATATAGTTTATATCAATGCAAATAACTAAAATAATTGTTGTTGAAATGATAGTTTCTTCGAATTGAGGAACTGAGAAAAATATTAGTAACTATCAACCTCTTCTTAGATTAAATAAAGATATTCAATTTTAAAAAAGCATTAATACCAGAAGAGGAAATAATTCAGAAAGAGAAAATTCAACTGAACCCAGAAACAGTCTAATAAAAAATTGTATAAATTCATCTATTCATTACTGTGCTTCATCTGGGAAATTATATTTAGCAGGCACTAATAGATATTTCAGTGACAGAATACTTATTTGTACTAGATATTTTTAAATTGAAAATAATACATCTAAATCACACGCAATATCACTCAATGAACATACTCATACATGCACTCAATTAGGTTAGTTGATTAGTACATTAGTCTGGTGTGATATTAAAGCACATTATTATGATATTAGTGATGACATTCATGTGATATTAGCACAACGCTAAGGTTCTAGATTGATTGAAATTTTGTCTTTATTCTAAAAATAATTATAATTTTCCATAGAAAATTGTTTCTTGTTTGTTATTCACTTTGAAATATTATCGGAGACTGGTTCTGTCGTAATGCAAAGATTAGCTCACAATCAATAATAATTATTGATAAAACCTGATCAAATTTTAGTTTTGATTAGGCTTATAAAGTATATTTTCTAGATAGATCATCTGAAATTGATCTGATCTTCGATTGGTTATTTGAATTCTTTAGTACTATTCAATTGGAAGATTAAGAAATACTTCTTTTGGTAAGCAGCAATTGACCGGTCGTCAAATCTATTCACGTATATTCCGCGACTCAATCGTTAAAAAGACAAATTTGTTATGAATACGGTATATGATTATTGATTTCAGGTTTAAATTATACACTTTTTCCACCACAGAATCAGATGCAGTCTGTAGAATGTATATGTTCAATAACAATATATTTAATATATGATTATTAATTTCAGGTTTAAATTATACAGATTTTCCACCACAGAATGATGCTTAATCAGATGTAATCTGTAGAATGTATGTGTTCAATAACAAAATATTAAATATATGATTATTCATTTCAGGTTTAAATTATTCAGATTTTCCACCACAGAATGGTGCTTAATCAGATGTAATCTGTAGAATGTATGTGTTCAATAACAAAATATTAAATATATGATTATTCATTTCAGGTTTAAATTATTCAGATTTTCCACCACAGAATGGTGCTTAATCAGATGTAATCTGTAGAATGTATGTGTTCAATAACAATACATTTAATATATGATTATTGTTTTCAGGTTTAAATTATACAGTTTTTCCACTACAGAATCAGATACAGTCTGTAGAATGTATATGATCAATAACAATATATTTAATATATGATTATTGATTTCAGGTTTACATTATACAGATTTTCCACCACAGAATGGTGCTCAATCAGATGTAATCTGTAGAATGTATATGTTCAATTACAAGAGTGAGCAGACGTTTCATCACCATCTTGGACTTCATTTTACAGATGCTTATTCTTGATGTTTATTATACGAATCTTCTGATGGTAGGAAAATGTAGACTCTTCTACCCTCAAAAGATGTCTACGATGGCGACAAAACACCAGCTCACTCTAGTAAGTGGAAATCAGATTGAATCAATCAATTTCATTAATTTATCCATCCACGAATCGTTCAAAGTCAACATTGCCATGAATAAATAATTATATAATTATTGATTTCAGGTTTTCATTTTACGGATTTTCCACGACAGAATGCTCTCCCATAAAACTGCAAGGGTATTGACTAATGTCATCATTAAATTAGCTTTAATAAGATCAAGAAACAATTTCCATAGGAAAATAAAGAAATTGAGAATTTGTATAGCCCACAGAAGGAAAATATTATAATTATTCTTAATACCAAGTATCCAAGTGACTGAAATTGAGAATAAATTCAACTTCAAATGTGATTTAGATAGTGATTTGTGACATTCATCAGTTAAACATTATTTCGAAAAAGTAGACCGATTATTGTCTAAGCCTCAAATAAGCGACGGATCAAAAATTATATAGTTGAAAGCAACCTAAATGAGTCATGCAATTAAGATAATTTCCCTCACATTTCCGAGAACTGATTTGGCAATAAACGAAAATACTTTAGGATTCTTGTTATTAATTCAAGATATTTTGATTACATTGATGCAAATTTTCAATATCTTTTTTACTTTCAATGGCCATAAACTATGTAAATGCATTAAATGTATAACTTTGATTTTATATATTAATTTTGAAGTAGAATAATATTTCAAAATCTAGTGATGTGATGTTTATCAATGTACACGTACATTACTACATAAAGGGCCTAAAGTTTGTAATTCAGAGCCAAATATAATAGTTTTACAAAAAGGAACCAAAAGATAATACTAATTGATGGCACTATTTTATGAAATAAAAAGGATGGACTCGATTTTTTTATGAAGTCAATCTTTTACAGATAAACGAGGTTGATGGTTTAGGATGTAAACTTATTTAAAAAAGTATTGAATATTTTATAAAATTAAGAAAAAAACGTCCTATACAATACCTATAAATAACCTATGTCTACAAAAAAATAAATTCAATTTGATTTGAAATATCACTCATGAAAAATAAATACAAATCATTTAAATACCTTTATATTTAAAAATAAAATAGTGATGTTTATGTTATATTATCTAAATAAGAAGACTGACTAAATAATATTAATAGAAGAAGTGAAATGGACAGATTGGATAGGTTTAAAGCTGATATTAGGAAAATTATAATATAAATAGGAAATGGAAAATAAATGTTGTCATAATTATAAAAAACAAAATTATTTCCAGGTGACACTGCCACCATTTCAAAATCAAACTTTGTACAACAAAATGTCTCGAGTACCGTTGTCATGCAAATAGAGTATAATATAAAAATATAGCCAACCTTGGAAAAAGTAAAGCTAACTAGATTTGTATGAAAGAAGGAAATAATTAATATAGAGATCACCCAATGGGAACAGAAGATTGTCACTCAGTGTGTGTCATACTGTACTTGCAAACAAATGCTCAATCGTCAAAAATTTCATTGAAAGTATTCAAGTGGATTATTTCAAATAAGAGTTTCTTTATTTATTTCAAATAAATATTTGAGAATCCATTTTATTTGACCCATACAGTTGGAGTCATTATTTCATGTTAGTATCTTTCAATACCAAATCATGAAAAACTAGTGATAAATGCAATTTGTCTTGAAAAGATTGAGCAAGTAAATTTTCAATTATGTGACATTCCTAATATAGTTGTTAGTTTATTCTAAAACAATATTTGTCATAATATACCGTTAAATCGGAATTTAGTAGTAATTCGTTTCTATAAAAATATCATTACCATAAACAAAAAAAAACATCTTTTTTCAGCACAGGTACCTAGTGGGAAAACTTGCAAAACCCCTAAAATAATTTATTAATAGACGTGTGAATAGGTCATAATAGCTTTACATGTTAATAATTGTGCATTTTTCATGAACATAATCGCCCTAACAAGTTAGAACTAATAATTATACATTGGTTAATTACGCATTCAAGCTTCATGTTCATTAAAAAATATTTCGAGTATGGAAAATCGAATAAAACCGGATTTTATGTTAAATTACATTAAATTGCTTCAAGTTTTCTTCACATTCATTCGTACTCAACTCCACTCACACCACTGATCACATGACAATGACAAAAATTTGGCAATACAGTATAAGCACTATGCCACAGCAACAACATTGAACTTCCTATATTTTTCCACCACTGATATACATACTAGTATCCTATTTTGTTTGCTATAGTTCCTTGCATATTCACTAAGTTAAGCGGTTAACTGAATATGAAAGGAGCTATGTCATAATGGGTGAAACCCCTTAATCTCAACATCATCATTCTCACTTAAAAAAATATAAAACACTCACTCTGTACTTATTCTTCTTATAGCCAATGCTTCCGCTAATTTTACATAAAAATATTGAACCGAGGTATAAATATTAGGCGAGTTTACATAAATTTCTACATGGCAATCCTCAATTTACAACTTTAAGATTGTTCACAAGTAACCCAATTCAGTTGTGATGTGCGGTGGCGATGATGATGATAATGATGATAAGCACAACATGTAGGACAAAACACGGATTCAGCTAATTTGAACAAGCTACCTGAGATGACTCAAACCAAGGTTATGCCTAGAACAACTTTCTGTTAATTCTTATCCATTCAACACTCGAATTCGGATGCCGTGATTGCGTTGAGATCTTTCATCAGTCCTTCCAAATTGGCCATCTCCTGGTTGAGTTCTTCCGTGCTGTATGAAGGCTGAAAAAAATGAAACATCAAAATCTTGCACTTTACCATCAAAAAATTCCAGCATGCAAGATTAAAATCGTGTCGTTCATAACAAAATAATTCTCAGCAGGCAAAACACAAATGAATTATTTTTCATTTTTGTGATGTGATTTCTTAATGCATTTTTGTCATTTGTTTGCCTAGGGTCTCTTCAGACCTGGCAGAAGATAATCACTCAATCAATGTAGTTCACAAAAATCTGACATCAATAAATTCACTATAATTGAAAAGTAAAATATTACTTATGTTGTAGATATTTCTATCCGCTTTAGAATGATGGCACTTTGGTGTAGTATTGAGTTTTCGGCGTTTTGGGTTGATGCGATTCTTGTAACAAAAAATCTTATAATTCATGTAATTTCCAACTTTCCTCGCTCTTTTTAATGGCATAAAGAACCTCTAGTGCAGTTTTCTTGTTCTCAGAAATTCTTAGTTTGGATATATCTGTAGAATACTGAAGAATATGCTTTCAAGTCTTAGTCTAAGTTTAAATCATATTTATGATATATTATGATATGTATAGGCTATATATTATATTATTAGAAGCTCAGTCACATAAATTGTGCTAATTTCATGAGAGGGAATTAGTTTTGTCGAAAGTTCTAACTAACAGCTCTACTAAATGGAGAATCGACATGAAGCTACCTGGATTTTTGATGATTCAGGCTCAGTTGTGCGTACAGTCTTTGTTATAGCTGGGGAAGATATAGGACCCTGACCCGCGTAATGTCCCGCTTTCTTGTAGGGGCTGGATCCACAGGCAGGTTGAGGTCTCACTGAAACATCAAATGAGAAAAAATGAGTAGAATGAAAATCACAAATGAAATTCCCCATTTACGGAGTGACAAGGTCATATTGACATTTATAACTATCAACAGTCTATTGCTAATTGTATGCCAGAAAACAAAATTGAATTGGCATTCCCAGTCAAAAATAATTATAAAAATAAACTACATATTGACAAAAAAAGTGAATTAAAGTATTCAGATTTAAATAGTGTTTTACTAAGTACATTTATTTGTACAGTATAATCATACAAAATAGTTTCATGATGGATATTCCCCACAAAGACCCAAGTCTGCGTGTGGGGGAGTATTAAACACTTGTTTATATTGTTTAGAAACAAAACTTCTCGAGGCATAAGTTTGAGCACAGAAAAAATAATTCAACTCTCATATAGTCTAGATAAAATTAATATTTCACTGATAGCTGAATGTCAGTAACATATTAGTCAAATAAATTAACAGGCAGTGAAGAAATTCAAAAGATTTGAATGTTTAGTACAGTAGCTACACTGAAAACATTTCATATCTATTTCAAATATGATTGTAATCATATTTCATATTATAATCAATCAAATGATTATAGCAAGTATATTTCAATCTGTTTTTTTTTCAAATTAAAGAATTTTTTGAATTCGACACAGTTTTCCATGACAAAATACACCGAGTTGAATGAGCTATTGATTCTCTTATAATGATTATACTTTGATTCTCTTCAATATTACTAACCAACGTGCTTCTGTTGTGGTGTTGAAGGAGCAGATTGGGGAGGGGGAGCAGGCACACTGAAACTTTTTAACGGATGACCTTGTAATCGTTTTCCCATGCTACCTGTTCCGCCAGTAGCAGCTGTCGTTCCTTCACTACAAAAAAAGATAAAAATTCACAAAATGGACACACAAAACGCCGAAAGATGGAACAAATTTATTTCAAACCCTCCATAACGGATTGCACACGTTTCACATCAATTTGTTGGTTGCTCTTTTCTTGGTTAACTTTTGCAGGTTTGATCTACAATGTTAGTATTTAGTACAGCTAATTTAAGCTGAATAATTACTATCAATTGATTAATATTGTGGTACTATATGAAATTCATTTCATGAGTTATATTGTACCTATGTTTGAAGTAATAAAATAATGGCAACAAACATTACATTCGAACTCAATGGAACCATCATTTTATAAGGAAGAATCAGTAAATTAAAAAAAAAACTCACCCATAATTTGATGCCTGACTAGATGAAGGTTGAGGATGAGGCACACTTTCATAAGCAGCCATACCACTCTGTACCACATAAGGGTTCTCAACTAGAACAAAAATTTGATACATTTTTTGCGAAACTGAAAAAGTACTCAATTTTTGTGTATTTGCTTCAATTGTGTGAAGTAAATTGTTTGATTGATTATACAGAACGATAATAGTTCTTTCAACAATAATTGTCATCAATTTCTTTCTTCAATAATTATTCATTTCGATATACTGTAATTATAATTATTCAATGAGATTGCCTCATTCCATAGATGTATGAATATATTTCATCTACTTGTAAGGAAATTGAGCCGTGGACAAACATATTTATGAAAAATTAGAGATGAATGTCACAATGATAAAATAAAGTTTGTCAACCTTGTCATATTCATGTCCTAGTGAGAGCAAGTTTCATAAAACTTTCTATTACAGGAAGAAGGTCGACACACACAGCACAGCACTAAGCAAAGAGCACTAAGTAGTATGTAAGAGTGTGTTGTCCGCCTTATGTTTGTATTACAGGAACATACCTTTGCAAACAATAGATTAATTCTATAGCCTACTAAAAAATAACGAAATTTTTATAATTAAATTTAAATTCTCAAGAATACTGTTGACTTAATTTTTTATTAACATTATAATGATGACGAAAATCAGAACCAAATAATAATATTAATGGTAGCAAGAAACAATGAATGACGTAAGAGTTATTTTAAAATTCAATAGTATTTACCAATTGTATTGTTGTAATTGTATTTACCATTTACTGGTATTCACTATTCACCGATAGTATTAGTATATATAATAGCGTCAACTTAGAAAAGATATTGTCATAATGGTTATTAACTCGAGTATTAAAATTATATTTTTTATCAGAAATCAATTCATTAAAGATTACAGACTGACTGTCACAATTGGTTTATCTGGTGGCCAACAACAAACGTTCGAATGATAGAAAATTAGAAAACATGATACAAGTTATTATGTAAAAATTGGCTCACCAATGCAAAAACGTGGAGTAACCATGAAGGCACACGTTCTAGTATTGAACTCTTTTATTCATATACCCCCACTTTTGGGAGATAGTGATTCAAAAATTCTAATTCCGTTCAGTAGAGAATAGTAACGTCTCCTTGGCTGATGAAGGAAACAACTGGAAAGTTGTCTTTCTTCATATACCGGCTGTTTCAGTCCGGGCAGGTTAACTTTGTATAACAAGGAGCAACTTGAAAAGGTAGTACCTCTATCAGTCAGATATTAGTTATTTTAGATTAATATTGACGTTAAGGAGTTAGTATTGACGTAAAACGGGAGTTGAGGTAAGCCGATATACTATTCTTCAACCACTCCTCCCTCTTAGAAAAGATTATTTTTGTAGAACCAAACTAATTTCAAATGTTCTGATTTATTTATTGAATGTCTTGTAAGTCACTGAATTAATTCTATTCTCTATTATTCAAAGGCATACGCTCTTTCCCTTTTATAATATAATGAGGATTCTGATACTTGAAATTTATTCGTCTCCATAGTCTTGTATCACCATTTAATCCGAAAAAGGAATTTATTATTACATCGATTGGGTAGGGAGCAGCAGAAACAAATGAAAGGAGTTAAATTCATGGAGGAAATAACAATTAAATCAGTTATAAAACACTTATCTGCACTTTCATTCTCTAGAGTCAATAGACAGTAACAAAAGAAGAGGAATAGTCATATGCAACTTTATGAATGCTTATTTTATTCACTATATCCTCATTCATAAAACATTCTCTTGTAATCCAGATCCGAGCAAGTACATTTAGCTAATGCCGACCTTTTTTCATATTTCATTTATTTGTACTCATTTCATTCAAAAGCCTTTCTCATCGTTTTTTTTGGGGCATCGGCCTCTTTAATTTAAATTTTTTACAAAATACAAAAGAAAACAAGGTTGTTGTCTGCTTCAACATCATGAACAGCTGCTGCCTCTCAATATGCTCTCAATATCCATGATTTCAATAACTCATCCCTCTTTGGGAGGAAAATATTCTTCTTGTAGAACCAAGTCATGGGTTGCTCCATGATTGCAAATACTGTATTCCAATTCTTGGATGAATATATAAAAACCTTGTTGCTTACTTTAACATCATGGACAGCTGCTGTTCATGAGTCATTGGACAGAATTTATTTCATATTTCATCGTTTTTTCTTGGGCATCGGCCTCTTACTTTGAATTTTGCAAAATGTATATTTCCGAAATAATTTTCACTGGTTGTCATTATTTTCTCAAATACAGTATTTCAGTAAATCATGGTTCATTGTGTAATGTTATTTTCGAGTGAAATTCTGCCTTTGTCTCCCTATCTTTGCTGATCAACAACGCATCCCTCCTATTTTTTCTTTTGCAAAATATTATCAATTTATTTCCATTATAAATGCCAACCACCCCTGTGACCGCCAAGAGGCATAAAGTCTGCAGTCTATTTTAGATTTGAAGAGGCCTTTATATAGTGTAATAAGGGTGAAATTGAAGGTTGATTATTGATTGATATTATTTTGTTATATTTTTTTAGTTTTCATTATTGAATTGTAGTGAATTTAGATATTGATGGAGAGAGTTTATCCAGCCTCTAATATTTAAAAAAGTAGTGGACTTCAGTTGAAAATTTTATTAGTGTAGCAGTAATATTTTTATTCTATAACAATCGAGATTTTGCCAACTTAGGTCTGGACGGATGTGGGGCTATCAAATTCATAGACGTTTGATAGTTCTTACGGATGCAGTCGATCCACGAGGTGAGGCATCAGCGGATATTTGGAACCTGTAAATATTTTCTCAGGGAAATATAGCAAAGCTTCCAATTATTTGCCAAAATCGGCGGAATGAGCCGAGTTCCGTGAGAACGGAGGATCTTCCACAAGCATTTGGGTATCATCCTATGCTAACCCAGAAAGGGTACTTTTAGGGTTTAAAACTTCGCCCATCAGCCATTGAGGGAATGAACTTTGCCCATGACAAACATATTTGACAAGTAAGCAACTGGGTTACCTCAGTTGTCACTCTTTCTATGCTGACATATTTGATCATCTCATATACTGTTCAGTGTTCATCCAAGTGGCTACCAAGTCTGTATGATATGCTCATGAGCCTGCTTCAGTTTTTCCAGCCTCTTTGCTGAAGTCACATAAGGACTTCCAATCCAAGAATATTCCGGGCTTTTGCTTGTTGCGACCGGGTTGACCGAGTGGTCTGGGGCGTTACAACCTTCAGTCCGCTAGCGCTACCCGGTCGTGGGTTCGAATCCCACCAGAGGCATGGTCGTTTATGCACCTCATAAATCACCCTCGCACACTCCATTACCCATGCACAAGTGAATTTAAATACTTATATGGGCATCATCCACAGCAAAAAAAAAAAGACCAATGGAGGTTAACAGCAGCAACAACCAGTGCTGCATCCTCAGACAATGTAATGTATGCAGAGGCTTTAGTGGATTTGCCTTCATCTATAAGTCTGCGCCTCTTCTAATATTGGTTGGCAAGCCATGGGATCCATTGGTCCATGAATTGGATCCTGAAAGTATTTCAATGTCTTAATGAATATAGAAAAGCTAGGTTATTGAATGCTTCAACATCATGGATAGCTGCTGCCTCTAAAAACCAGTTGCTTTACATGTGCCATTGGACTCATCCCTTTTTGAGTGAGAAAAGTAATTCTAACTGGCATTCGATCCCATTCAAGACTATTGCTTCCATTTTCTTCACTTTCCTTCAATGAGTAACTCAAATCGACTTGTTTTAATATGGCATGGGGATGGGGATTTGACCATGAGTTATCTTTGCTCGTTATATGGGGGGTATACCCTTTAATGCTCAGATAAGTGTCCAAGGTTGGATTACTGCTTGACAACTTTATATTTCCATCAAGGTTATTGCATTCTTCAACATCATGGACAGCTGCTGCCTCTCGTAATCAGCTGCTTTTCATGAGTCATAGGAGTCAGGCCATTTGGGGGAGAGAATTATTTTTCCTACCAATCTTCCCAACTCAAGTCCATCACCTTTAGTCTCTTCACTTTCCTCTGATGATTCACCCAAGTCAACCTGTCTTAATAAAGCAAGGGAATGTGGACTTGACTCTCACCTATCTCTGCTTGCTCAATGGAGGGGTGTACCTTTTAATGCTGAGATATGGGTCCAAAGATAGATTACTTCGCCCCAACACTCTAAATTTCCATCTTTCCACTCAGATGGAATTTTTCAGCTCATCTTATCAATCTTTGATTTCCTCAAGTTACTTCAGTATACTTTCATATTTAATCTTATTAGAATAATCAATCATTATTCTTTTAACTGCAGAATAGTGGTCTCCGAATGCATTTTCTCATAGTGTGGGGAGATGATCATCGAATGAAGCTATCCCCATTACTAAGGGGCTTCTAGCTTTAGGTTTGGGTGAGCATCGAATCAGACTTTGCACCTGTAGGCTACCAATCATTGGCAATCCAAACACCAAATACACTCCCCCCTCCCTCTTAGGTGCAGCACATTGATGTCAGGAGTAATCACACATGTCATCCTATCCTTCACTCACGCCATCCATGCAATTGAACAACTTTCAGTTCAATTTCAATTTTTATTTTATATTCCAGTTTCAATTTTCAATTCCAATTTTAATTTTCAATTCCAATTTCAACATTCAATTGCCCAAATTTCAATCTCCTCCAATTGATAAATAATTTTTTTCAATTGAAAAAGCATGATGTATCAAAATGTGTAACCATTGTACGACTTACTTGACGTAGTTCCTTTCGCTCCTTGAGAAGCATAGGGAATCCGAAAATGTTCGCCATTGTATATTGCATGATAAACTAATAAAGTAACAAGCTAAATAAGTGGTTTCCCGGCACATATTAAAAATATAGTGCGGCTACAGAATTCAATTTTCAAATTCTAGCTATTCGGATAGGCAGTGACAAGGTTCTCACTTCGCCTCTAACCACAGATTAGTTGATGCATCATTTGTGTTCTACCCTTTAAACAACACTTAGTTCCTTTCGCTTCATGCGTATATTGTATATTATGCAAGGCTGCCAGCTATAAAACAATTTTTTACTAGAGTATGTCTCATCTGAAGTTTTACAGATTCTAGAAATTGACAATGGTGTGTTGAGGCTCCAGAGGCTGTCAAGAGTGAACGATTGTTAATTATTATCAATGCTGATTTAATTCACCTTATTAATCTGTCACCTGCATCCTTATTAATGACACGAACAATATTATTAACTTTCTTCTGTTTTCTTGAATATGGAAACACCTTTAAAAGGCACCATTGGAGTTTATTGTCAGCCAGTTTACACCAACAACTAATAAATTGAATAAAAGAAGAAAATAAGCTCTTGGTTGCCAACCAACACCCGCGGCTTGAAAAACAAGATTTTGGCCAACCACAGGCAGACAGATAATAGACAAGATATAAAAAAGAATGATACGAAACAAAGTCAATGGAAAAAATACCATTCTAGAAAAGAAGGAAGGAGGAAAAGGGCATTAGAAGAAGACATGATTGTATCATGGTTCCCCTTCAGTTACCTTTTACGATCAAGCAAGGTATTACTGTGGGTATTCTTCCATTGACTATTTTGAAATCGAGTTTTAACTAGTTGACTCGTCTATTCCCCCACCCACAGAGGAGTTAAATTTGATTATCAAGTGTTTCAATAATGATACAAGACCTTTCAAATTAGATTGTTTCAATATTGCATCATGTATAGTATTTAAATATTGTCCAATTAAATGAATCTTCTGGAAAAAGATTTATAAATTCACAAATTTCTTACGATTGGGATCTATGGTCACATGAGCTCGCGATATTGAATACTGGGTTCTTGGGTATAACGGTCGAGCAGGGTCTATTGTAGATTGTGCTGAGCTTATACAAGGTCCAGGTCCTCCAACTGGAGTAGCTGTTGCCACAGCTGAAAAAAACATGAATTAGATATTAGCAATTTGTTGGAAACTGCGTTCAACTACAGATAACATGAGCTCATATAGATAAGCATAACCACATGTATTGCACATAAATGGTTGCAGAAAATATGTAAAATCAATGCCTTCAATACTTCAAGTGGATTTGCAAGTACTATTTACATAGTTGTCGACCGATTTATTCCATGATAAAGTGACGTCAGGATGGTTGTAGGTTGTAAGTGAGTCACGAACTTATGTAATAATTTACACATTGGTACTCTCTATTTGATAAGTAAATTAACATTTCATGCACAATATCATCGACTTAACGGGCTTGAAAACAATCAGATATTACATGCGTGATTTTGTGAATGAAGACATTATTGCAGAGGTAGAATTCAACTGGCTTTGTGTCCTCAAATAATTTCAAAAGTAATCAAATACATGTCTAGTAATAGACAAGATTATCAAGCTACTATTTAAAAAATAAGTACAACTAAAAGACTATAGATAGTAAAGATTATAGAAATGAAAAAAGATTTCATATCTAAAGAAGTTTTGTGAAACGTGAGTACAGTACTTTGGTACAGAGCTTGTACTGTACTAGGAAATCACGTATGTATGAATCAATAGATTACAGAAATTAGAGTTCATTGGAGTTTCTTAGATATGTGCAACATTCCCTGAAGGTATCTACAAAAGATTCCAATTCAAAAAGAAACAATAAATTCTTTAAATCAAGAAACTAGAATATTCTTACAATTGATACCAACTGAATTGAATCAATGAATTGTTAAAATCAATAGACTAGACGAATAATTGATACGATCTAAATGCTAATTGCAACCATTCGTAACGCTAATGAGATCAATCAATATGTTAGAAAGGAGACTTTGGTTGCTAGCGATTCCAATACAAGACAAATCAATCAATTTTTATTTTTTACAGAATATTTGAAACTCACGTTCTCGCAAAGGCTGCGCTTCAACAGGCAAAGTAATTGGCTTGGGCTTTAAAACACGGCGAGCCGTTGCAGTTTTCTCTTCAGGCATTAACAGAGGCTGGGATGCACTTCCTAAATTTGACACATTTAATGCAATTCATTCACGCAAGCACAGATGAACACAATCATGCAGCAAAATATTGTAGAAATGCAACTAAACGAAATTAATCAGCTGATAAGTGCAAAAAAGTATGAAAATATTCAATTTTTTCCAACTGCGATAATTGAAGCTTAACAATCTTATTCACTCAATTTCAAAATTCATGCTGCATATCTCATATCTGTATCAGTAAATAAGTGGTTGATGAATTGTACATCAAACGCAACATTATCGGCCTATGACAACACAGATTTCTTTTGAATAATTATTTTTAAAACACTCAGTTTTTAGAAATGAATTTCGTTGATAACAGTTATTCATACAACTTGAGATGAATGATATTCATGTTGTGAGTAACGTTCACATTAAAAGTATCTGTTATTATTTTCTCACTCCAACACACAATTCCAATTTGAGATATGAATAGAATAAAGAAGTCCTTTGGAAAATTAGTGTTCAAGTCGATCATTAGGTTCTTGACTGACTAGACTGAATAGATAAGTAGAAAATTTAATTGACTATGAGTGATTTTTATTTTCCTGGGATAAAATCAAGCTTGTGCATTTTGCCAATGCAAGAAGAATATCATATTGCACATTGAAAAGTATGAGGTGAATAGATATTGTGTTAAAATAAAAATTATAACATGAATAAATGGTGTATGTGAAATGTTAAATGATGAATGAGGTGAATAGATATTATTTTTGAATAAAAATCATGACATGAATAAATCAATAAAAATAAAATTGATAGATCATATATATATACTTTACAATTTCATTGTATTGTAAAGTTGAATTATTCAGAATAGTTGAATTATTGTATTAGGTTGAATTAGAGTAATTTTCAAAAGTTTCAAAAAGAATAATTTTAGAAATCTCAAGATGAAAAAATGTAACATTCTCAAAGCATCTGGCAATTATAAAATTTTCAATCCAACTCTATCTATTAAAATAGACCAAAAGAGACATTAATTGAGTGGTACCTCTTACAATGGACATGCCCAGAAAAATATATATTACAGGAGATTTAATACGTTCACGAGATAAAAATAGGATGAATTTTCAAAATGACTTAGTAAAATCGTTTATCCAGTTCATTATCTATGATTTCAAAAATATTGTAGAGTTGATTATGAAGTTGGGATTTACTTATGGAAGAGTAGATACTCAGAAATAAGAAGCAGCAAAATTCCAATGTATTGCTGATACAAATATAGATGAAATAAAACTTTATACACTCTAGCCGCTTTACACATACGAAATTATAAATTGGCATGACACCATTGCAAATGCCCGGTTATTATTGATCAGAATTGTCTGGTCTATAAATTTCTTGCCAGATGGAAGAAATATTTTCATTATTTCAACGATCTCAAGCAGGCCCCAGAATTTCAAACTCCCATTATTATGAGGCATTTCTACTAGCAGTCTATCACGGTTATCCGGTTCAACAGAACTTCTTTCACGCTTTGACCCACCTCGTTTCCCTCGAACTAATCTATCTAGAAAAACCCCATGCTTCTGAGCAATCTAGACTGTCGAATCTCATAATGTTCATATGGATGCAGAAATAAAACTAGACGATAGAATGCAATTAAATAAATACAAATTTCAGCATTCGATACAGGCTTCGAGACCCATTCATCACTCTGAAACGTTTAATTTCTGAATTATTTGAGGAAATCACTTACCAACACATGATGAATACGACCGTTTATCTAGAGAGTTGGTGGGTTGATGCCGAGTTGGTGGTTCGGAGTCAGTATCAATATCTCTAGGTCCAATATCTAGACTGCCTTGAGAAGATTTCTCCATAGCTTTCAATTCCATCTGATCATGGTGTATCCACAAATCAGGAGGCTTGATACTGCTTTGGCCAGGTTTGCTTGCATTTCCCTTCATGTATCTGAAATAATAATGATAATGACGATTATAAAAATCATAAAATCAGTCACAAAATTTAGCAATATTGTTGCTGAAACTTTTGATTACATTCTAATAAGTTTGGTAATTCAAGAGTTTCATCTAGAGTTTACATGGCTAGGTTTGCTTCCATTTTCCTTCGTGTATCTAAAATAAAATTCAATAACAGTTGCTGAAACTTGCAATCATGTTCTAATAAACTTTGTAGATTGATTGAGTTTTTTTGTTCATAGAATTAAAAGCTAATCGTGTAAAAATAAAAGAATAACACAACAACATGGGCATCACAATAGCGCACTGGAGAGCTTTGGTTTATGCGCCATGATCGATCAATCGTGATCTCAAACTAGTTCTTTCATTCATACAGAAATGTATGAAATCTATGAAACTTTATCAACTCAGCATACCCATTTATTCAAGCTGTATTCATGGAAAATTGATGTTTCCGAATTAGCATAGACTGCAAGTATCAAGATAATGAAATGGAGGTTAAAAATGAAAAAAGCCAAAGGTCCATGATTAATTAAATGCAACTGTATAATATTAATACAGAGATGTCCGAAAAAACTGTGCACTGTTTCATGATTCTGAATAAAAATCATTAAATAATAATGAAAGTATGATATACTATGAATATTTTCTATGAGTGTGATGCCCTTACAGCTTATCGTCTCCTGCGGAAGACGGGGTCACCGTTTTTATGTGAATGCTGCGGTAAAAAAACTGTTTCCTCCCTAGAACCGCGGAATCTTTGGTTATCAGACCGGCACGTAATCACTTACTTCAACGAGCCACCCACTTATCAAGTAATAAACCTCATCAATTAACGGAATTAAGATACAAAGACTGAAAAAGTATCATTTTCAAAGTGATAATAATACTCACCCTTTTTTACTTCTTTCTTGTGCGTCACTAACACGTCTACAGCAAACTATAGCGATACCAATCGCCACTCCAGATATGAATAAGACAAAACATGCAGCCAAGATATACAGCAAAGTGGTATTGCTCATACTTGATCTTCCATCTGTTAAACAAAACATTCAATTTACTGACACGATTTGCAAAAATACAGATAATGCAATAGATAGTCTCATACAAAATTGAAAAATCACAACAATTCATCACTTATCAAAGATATTGGGTGAAGTAAGTAGTCATAAGAATTGGCGTATAATTTAAAAACAATAAAATAAAGCCCCTACCAATTTATACTTTGTAAGTAAATGTACACTATTTTATGAATAGTTAAGTTTTCTAACAATAGTTAAGTTTGGTTACGTTTCATAGTAACTTCTCAGTAGATATCGATGTTAATGGTATCGTAATTCATAATGATAAATCATCTGGTAATAAGAGCTATTGATGGTTTCAGAGGATTTTCATCAAACTACCTATGTTGATTTTCCTCAAGCAAATTATTTGTATAATACACACCTTTTACACCCAATCCAACTTCATGGAAATGTCTTGTGTCGCTTCCTGGAATCATACGAAAAACATTCTACTTAAAAGCCAATATTACTCCATGCACTTTGCTACACAATTCAGTGTGCTTACTAACTTCCTAGCCCAAGTGTTACGTGTTAAACCCATACCAAGTGTAAACATTCCGAAAGTGTAGCAGCTTTACAAAACAGTATAAAAATCATTGCTACCGAAGCAATATAGTACAAAATAAAAGTAAATAATCTACAATAATAGTACATCTTGGAAAAAAATGAATGGACAGAGAAGAATATCACAGCAGATAATGAAAATAATAATGTAATAATGAATAAAAATTCAAATAGAAGAGATTTAAATGGAGGGGTTGAGTTTTATATTTAATAAAGGGGTTTAAATTATTACTTTTGAAGGGTATTTTAAAGGTAAAGGGGTTGAAAGGTATTTTAATGGAATAACTTGATGTAAGGACGAAGAGAAAATAAAGATAGAACATGAAGCTCAAAGAAAATTGAAAAAGACAGACAATTTACCTGGACCTGTTGTGAAGTTTGTTGTTTGTGATGTGGGGCTGTATCCTTTACTGTTTTTGGCTTGAATTTTAAAATAATAGGTTGTACTATGTGTTAGGCCCTTGACGGTGGCAGTCATTTTGTCTCCCGCTATATTTTCAATAACCCAGTCGGACTCTCTATTGGATAGATCGGTTGTATAGGACACGATATACCCTGGAACAGACACATTGATTCAAATATACACTTGAAAACGTACATCAACAATCATGGGGAAATACGCAAATGTATTTTCAGCAAGTTAATGATTAACGTATTCACTTAGATTTTAGAATAATTCAAGTCGAAGGCTGAGTAGTTGGTTACTATGGAAATGGAAGCGATTTTGAGCGATTCAAGATTTTAAAAATATTCTATCAGTTCAGCTCAAAGATTATCTGATAATAAATATTGAACTGTAAGGATTTTTTCAGCAAGATTAATAAGTAATTTAACACTTCGTCCAACAAATATTCAGATAATCGAAAGATGTTATAATCATGTTGAACATACCTTATTATATTTCAGATGAGCTTCATCTCAAACGTTATTACATAAATAAACTTTCACCTAAATTAGTTACTGCGCGTTCGATCTGGTATAACTGTGGCTGTAGAATCTCCAAATGTTATTTTTATGTTTATTCAATTTACTCTATGATTTTGTATCATTAATAATATTCAATTCGTGCATGCTGAGAATAGTACTGCGTCTTCTAAGCTTGTGCGAGCAATATTTTGTAATCTGGCGGTTGGATAACTGCAAAGTCTAATAATCTCTTCAATATTTATAAGGGTAAATGGGTTGAATTAATTACACCAAGCCTACTAATATCTTGGCTATCAAATGAAAATTAATTTACCTTTAATTTGTCCATTGGGTGTCTTAGGTGGTTGCCAGTTCAGATTAACCATAGTAGGATTGTCTGGTAAAGGCACAACAGTAAGATCACGTGGTGGAGTAGCGGGAACTGATTCGAATGTTGTATTCTGAACAACCATACTCCACGGACTCTCGTTCCTTCCCTAGAATGTATAATTCCATAACATATGAGCATCAGGAACTGGATCAAACTTGATTTACAAATTTAATATTTATATGATGGGAACACTTTGCTTCAAGCGTGATACATAAGATTTGGAGGGACCACTTGGAGGGTGGTTCAAGTGTTGATAATACTGTACACCACATACATAGATAACGTTTTCCCCATTTGATTTGGAACACATTCTATGTCGTTCCGCTTTCAAGTGCTCTTCAATCGAAACTGTTTCGTCAGATGTGCATTCATTTGAGCTCGAATACCTGGTTTGAGCTGAGTTCAGCAAAATAATCGTTTCAATTCGATTGGAAATATAGATCCACAGTTTATAAAAATCAAGTTAAACTAATATGGAGCATGGAGTAATGCTAGTAACATGAAATGTTATATTAAGACTGTTGCCTTGATCAAATATTATTTGTAATATTTAACACGATCAATTTATTGTTTTGTTGAGATCAACAATTGACTCTTAATATGACAAGACTGTAGCAAAGAAATAGTTCAAGCTTGAGCAATCAAGATTACTGAGCTAGCAATACAATCAGATTCGACTTGATCAAAAATTATACACCTAATGAAAAATTGATTGTCTTACCTTGACAACTTTTACTGTGAACTCGTACTGAGTACTCGGCTTCAGATCATCAATCATATAGCTCATATCAGTAGAATTGTAATATTTGTAACGTGGATTCGAGGCTGAGTGTGGAACCACCGTCTTGATAATATAGAGACGTTTGTCTGAAGGATTCTGAAAACGAAAAATATTCCGAATTATTAAAAAAAGTCTCTATTGATGCATCTTTGATGGCTCACTTTGCACATCTTGACTTGTGCTTCTTGAATTTCTCTATTGTGTCAATTCTGTAACTTGCTTCTTGGTTGGCTCTTTTGTGACATCTCTAGTTGTTATCAAAACCACATCATGGATCTAATTTATGAATACCAAAATACTCAATAGAAATTATTGTATAAAATTGAAAAAGAAACAACTAATTCATAACTATAGAAACAGCAATGTGTAAACAAATTGTGTGAACATTGAAATGCAGTATTTCGCTTATTAGATATAGTACTGCCAGTTTACACAGCTTATCACAGCCGAGAAAGACAGCATACATAATTATTATCATCACATAAAGTACCTCAGACTTAAAAGTCCTCACAGTTTTCGACTCGATGAAATGCTAAATAAAACAAATTCTATTCTTTTTTTTCAATACTTACAGATTGTGAATCGATCCATTGAATAACAGCTGTGGTAGGTGATAGCACAATGGCTTTTAGGCCTACGGGAGGCATCAATGGGACGTTGGGCTCAGGAGGAATTTCTAGAGTAGTTGTGACATGCTCATAGATAGGCACTCCATCTCCTTTATTATTGTTGGCTCGCACACTGATCACGTATTCTGAATTGGGCTCTGCAAAAAATTGTTATATTGAAACATCAATCTCCATGATAGGGTATCGCTTCCAATTCCAAATGAATCAATTACATTAATTTCTGGATTGTGCATCATCTGTGACATTGGAACATGAACAATCATTTTTATTAGTTAAATTTTCCTTTGATCCCAAATTGAATCAATAGCAAAAATGTATGGAATAGTAAGTTCGATGGTTTAACTTGGATATAATCACTCATTTTTTTCCAGATTCTATCATAAATACAGTATTTGTCTTAATCATAGATATCAGCTATTATCATTTATTCCACATGTAATCAATGCCTTTTATACTATCATTACCAACATATCCTATTTTTATCATCTGTCTATCATAAATATCAGCTACAATCATTTTTTCCATATTTAATCATTGCTTTTCATACTATAATTTCCAACATATCTTTATGTACCGCCCCTTTTATCAAGCAACTTTTGGCTTATTAGTTTTGAGGTTATCAAGTTTTAAAAATATGAACCTGAAGTCGATTCAATAATAATCAGACACATTTCAAATGCCTTTACCAAGAGGTTTGATGACAGCTCTACGCTGTTCGCTATCCAGCACTTGTGAGTAGACATCAGGCACTCCCTTGCCCCAGCCAATGGTATAGCCACGAACCATTATATTCTGATTCACAGGGGGCATCCACATAACGATCAACGAGTCCGTACCAGCTTGCACTGTAAAATAAATCAGCATTATTATGATGTGACCTTTAGTGCAATTAATTTTCACAACACATTTTCACTACTCAACTTCATTATCAATCACAATCCGAATGTGGAGTATCAAGAGTCAAGCCTGCTTTTCTTCTTCCAAATCATAATTATTATGATTCTGTGCGAATGAATGTAATGTTGAACAAATTCTCAATAATGCGATAAGAAAAAGCAGATCATCTTATTCTTCTATTCCATTATGAATGTTTGGTAGAATAACTGGTTCATTTTTCTCAAGTAACTAAATTGATGTATCACTAGAGTAATGTATCACTTTTCCGCAGCTTTCAAAAATTGTAAAATTAATGCAGCCATGTCAATATTGCAATACAGTGGATGGAAGCTTTGAAAACTGCATCAATTGTTATGAGTTGTTGTATATTAAATATTACACTGGCAGCTTGTACCTTGGGAAAAGGTTAAGTGTTGTAAAATACAAGATACGGGCACTTCACCTGACGAGCCGCCACGGATATATTACTAAAATTTATAGGGAGATGAAATAGCTATACAAATTATTCAAATAAAACTTGTAATAAACATTTCTTGTTGGGTGTCAACGATTCAACTTCCTTCCAAGACAAGATCAAACAATTCAATTATCTCGTCAAGTTGTATCATTATTGAGACTGGTGGTTTTTCGATTGCTTCATTCGATACATGCATTGAATAAAAAGTGATACAACTTGTATCAACTAGTGTTTCGTGCATACAAAGCCTGAACAAAAATTATGAACTTGAATATTTAAAAGAAGATATCTGATTTAAATTATCCACCTTTCATTGACTGAGGTTGGCCAGGTACGGAAGATTCATCAAGATCATTTTCGTAAGTTGTAGCATTGATCCAATCAGTGGCTGGTCCAGTTCCATTCACATTCATCGCCCATAACCGTACTTGATAGGCCTGGAAATAAATAAAATTACAATTAAAAAAGGAACATAATCAACCTTTCAACCTTGATGAATAGCATGCATTCAAGCTTGGATGTTATTGATCCTGAAGCGATAACAAATAAAACCAAATAAGAGAGTAGAAGAGAGAAACCAAAAAATATTTTCAAATATACTACTAAAATTGGAAAAAGGTTTTCCAATGTTTTCAGGACTTGATTTGTTTCATTGGTTATATTTTAAATCATTGGCATTGATTTTTCACCACGAGTCAACATTCTTGTCACAATAATAATAACCTGGCTGGCTCAGGTCTGGTGTCAGAGTTTTCAGGTCGCTCCTGATCAATTTCAGGACCTCTGACATGACTTAACGATTGTTTTTAGGCAGCCGGGACCGACGGCTTAACGTGTCCATCCGAAACACGGGGAAGTGGCCTGAGAAAAATTTCTGGTCTGACCTGGGTTTGAAACCGGGACCTTTGGGTTGCAACGCCAGCGCTTAACCCACTCAGCTACGCCACCCCCATTCTTGTCACAAATATTTGATGATGCGTAGATTGTGCATAGGTTAATAAACTAATTCCTAAAACTGTATGTTGGTCTATATTCAGTTTATGAATATGTATGATTTTAGCATGACTAAATCAATAAATAATTATAATGAGTTATGAGTTCCTATAATACTCATTCAGGTCACAACCAGAACAATATGATTGTTAAAACTATTCATTGTTTGATAATACTTTAATTTAGAAGTGTCATAATAAAAATGAAGACGCCCCCAATGATTCTTTCAAGATAAATGGAATCAAACCTGGAATTTAGGGATACAATTATTATGTATTGGTAGTGATGTAAAATACCCGGGTATTTAAAACTCGGGGTAAATACCCAAAATTCATAAATACCCGGGTATATTGGGTATTTATTGAATCTCTAATGTTTGTACCATTGAATATGTTATTATTGGCATTGATGATATATTGGCATAGTAATAGTCAAGCTATAATATTATAAAAACTTATTTGCTATTTTTCAATGACTTTATATGTTTTTAAAAGAAAGTATTACTTGAAGTTTTGAATGAATAGGATTCTTCATGGAAGAAAGTGGGTAAATAAGACTAGCAAACTCTGCAGGAGTTTTATGCGCATATATTTCTACTTTTAACTATAGGCTACTGAATAAAAATAATAAATTGGAAGAAAATTGAAACCAATGGTTACAAACTTGAAAATCTCGTGAAGCATATGTATTATGTGGGCTATTTAAAAACAAAAATAAGAAATTAAGTCAATCTTAACGCTTAGAAAATGTCTTTGAGAATTTTTTGTGTCAAGAAAAACCTAGGGAAGTTTTATGCATATGTATCTACTTGAAATTGTAATAAATCTGTAATTTTAATTGAATCTGTAGATGGAAACAATAATAATATTGAAATATTTTTTAAGCCCAAAGAAAGTGCATAGAAATGGATCAAACTCAAACATTCAACTCGAAAAAAATTAATTCATTGGAAAATTTATTTTATTGAAATTCTAAAAATAAGAGGCCTATTGGCATAGATTGGGATAGAGCACGACGAGTAGTTTTAGATTTTAAGAAATTTTTTTCAGGTGTCCTGGATGTAGACTTTTTATGAAAAAGATTCCTGAATAATATCCTCACGTTAAAATTACGCTCAATATTTTCCTGATAAATTAGGTCGTTTCTGTTCTCTTGAAAATATTTAGCCTAAATAATACTTAGTATAGTCTGTCCAAGCAAAGAAGAAGTTCTGGCAAGATGGGAATATTATTCCAGCTCGGTCAACATTGATTCAAAAATTATAAATTTGGTCTCAAATTTGAAACATTCTGATCTACAATTCGAGACCAAATTTATAATTTTTAAACTAATATTTCTGGACTGGAGTCATTTTCTCATCTTGCCAGAAATCCCAATAAAAAACTGATTAAATAATCTGTTTAATGTTTTTTTTTTCAATGACATAAAGAACGTGTAATTTTGTCCATAAATAACGGCGCTATCTGCTCCAAAAGATTAATAAAAATTACATAGTTCTTAAGGGGCATGATTTTGCCGTTCGGCAGTTGGCCACTATCCACCCATCAGATTCGCTCGAATCAATAGCATAATGTAATGCTTCCTCAACGAAATCGTCAATGAAGTAAATTCTTATCAATGAAATCATGTCAGCACCACATTTGAAAAATAGTGAACATGCTTCTTTTATTATTTCGTTTTATTCGGTTTAGGGGTTAAATTCCCCTCTCTTTGAACGCTAAATAATAGGTATTGTTCGAAACAAATTTCTTGTCATTTTCAATAAGATTTAACAACACAGAAACAAATGAAATCATAAATACCCAGTACCCGGGTATTTATGTCAATGATGCTCGGAAGTTAAATGCTATTTGTCGCTATATAAAACATTTTTTTTTTTTGCATTTTATCATCATTTCACTATCATTGAAGGCGTTTGAATGCAAAAAGACAACTGTATCTTTTCTTAATTCATTAAAAATGATAAATACCTATCATTTGGCCAAATTATATTGGTAAATTACCTATCATAAATACATAGTTTTTGGGTATTTACCCGGGCCTCGGGTAAATACCCAATTTATATTTACCTACCCACTGGGTATTTACCCGACCCACATCACTATGTATTGGGGCGCCTAAATCTTCTTTACAACATTTTAATATATTTTTTACGACAAGTCAGTATTATGAGACACATGTCTACAGCAAGCATGATACAAGAAACTTATGTCAAAAGCAAGCTCTTATTCCATAATATTAGTTGATTTGATCGTGTCTTAAGACGAAGGTTTGTCTGTCTGTAATAATGATGTCTTTAAAACATTAAGACACAAGTGTGCAAGCCGGCTAAAAATCAACCACTCACCGAACTCCTGTCCAGATTGGTGAGCGGGTACGATCTACGATCAGCAGCAATCATAATCGAGGACACCCGTTTGCTTCCCTTCTTCTTTTTGTACTTCATCTTGTAGCCGGTAATGACACCGTTCTGACTGTCCTTCGGAGGCGGTTCCCATTTCACAATTACACTGTTCGAGCTATTCGGCTCGACAATGACATTCTGGGGTGGCTTAGAGGGCAATGTTGACACTGTGCGAGCCGTTATCTCCTCTGAACTGCTTCCTTGGCCATTTTGGTTGATCGCCACAACCCATAAGTTGTACTCCGTGTAGTTGTTCAGTCCGGTCAAAATAAATTTGGTATGAGATGTGACAACGTGATGCTGCTCTGAAGAATCAGTCTGCAATCATATTTAAAATTACAGGTTAGTACAATAATAATCATGATCCATCATCATCATAATGAGAGAAAATTGTGTGATTTATAATAAGGGACACCTATTTCGGGAACTTTTGAACTAAATTGGTACGGAAAGTCTTGGGCAAACGTCTGTTTTTTCTTTCCATTATTTTGTACTGTATTATATATTGGGTACGCGACAAAGTGTCTCTCCGACAGCCATTCCCCTTTAAAAGCCAGTTTTTAGGAGACCGGTTGACGGCGACAACTGGTCTCTTTTCCAAGCAGGTATTAGAAGGTGCTCCGCTGACGCGGATACACTTTGACGGCAGCGCTCCAGGGGAATGGTTGTCGGGCACGGGCCCGACAGCGAGTCTCCTTCTTTCTAGTAGGGGAACAGATGTCGGGTATACACTTTGACGGCAACGCTCTAGTGGTCCCGTTGTCGGTTGCGATCCCGACAAACTGTCCCCTCACAACATCACATGAAATCACAATTCCGGTTGGGTCTATTTTAGTGCATTTCATTTAAAAAATGCACTATTGGTCTTGCCCTAACAATCGAAAATTTATGATGTGATATATTTTTTACACGTTTTCGAGTCCCTAGAACACAAATTTGATGTCCGTTCAAATTCCCTGAAATATCCCTGTCTCAAAAATGTAAGTTGAGTCTATTTTCTAAATGTACAAGTGTCTTCTGTATATATTATTACATTTATATATATATATATATATATATATATATATATATATATATATATATATATATATATATATATATATATATATATATATATATATATATATATATATATATATATAAGCCTATATATTTATATACGTACAGATTCCTATGAACACGATAACTCCCGAAGGGCTCGTCGGAGAGCGACCAAATTTTGCACAGGAATTATCAGTGTTAATATCTCGGTCAAGTTCGTTAACCAGTGAAATTGGTCCAAGGGTAGGGGGTGAAATCAGGGGATGAAAATTTTGAAAAATCACTACAAATAGACCAAAATCGTTTTTCGATTTAAAAATTGGTGTGTATAATACCCTTATTATGCCCTACAATTTGAGCCATCAACCAAACAAATCCAATAAAAAATGGCGGAGAAAATGGCAAATAATATGCCAAAAATTGTATTTTTCATGGGTTTTTTGAAAACGGCACCTTTGAATTTATACCGTGAATAGCTCATTACAGGTCATATGATTTGAGCCATCATAGAATTGCATTTGAAATGCACTCTTTCCGACCGCCAGCTGCCGAAGCGAATTTGTTTGAAAATTAGAAATGGAGTCACATGAATAGAATTGTTACAGTCACCAAGTTTCATGTCTTCTCATTTTAGTGCATTTCATTTGAAAAATGCACTATTGGTCTTGACCGGATAATCGCAAATATATGCGATATACTTTTTACACGTTTCCGAGCCCCCAGAACACGAATCTGATGTCCGTTCAAATTCATATATATATATATATATATATATATATATATATATATATATATATATATATATATACAGATTCTTGTTAACACGATAACTCCGGAAGGGCTTGTCGGAGAGCGACCAAATTTTGCACAAAAATCATTAGTGTTAATATCTCGGTCAAGTTCGTTAACCAGCCAAATTGGTCCAAGGGAAGGGGGTGAAATTAGGGGATGAAAATTTTGAAAAATCACTACAAATTGACCAATGACTTGATCGTTTTGAAAATTGGTGTGTATAATAGGTGTGTATATAATTGGTGTGTATATAATGTCTTATTATGCCCTACAATTTGAGCCATCAACAGAAAAAATCCAATCAAAAATGGCGGAGAAAATTGCGAATAATATGCCGAAAATTGTGTTTTTTATGGGTTTTTCGAAAACGGCACCTTTGAATTCATACCCTGAATAGCTCATTATCAGTCATATGATTCGAGCCATCATAGAATTTGAAATGCACTCTTTCCGACCGCCAGCTGCCGGAGCGAATTTTTAATAGAATTAAATATTCCTTATTCAGGCATAATCCCAAGTACTGCGTATAATGGCTGTTATCGTTAGCTGACCAACGCTATCCAGCTGGAGTAAATGAAGTTACATTTAATATAACACATGTTCATGTCAAAAAATTGTGAGAGGTGATCATATCAATTTTGAATTTTTTTTTACAATATCATATTCATGTAATTCAACAGTTCGGCCGCAGCTTCAGAGCAAAGCTCGGTACCAGATATTTCTATTTAATGCCCCAATTATCATGTTTGCCTAGCTCCATCAGGACCTCCGAAATACCTCCTTAATCTATTAATTGACCGAACGTAAGTGAGGTCTAGATTCAAAACGACGATTTTGAATTTTTTATGTTTGTTCCGAGTTTACGACGAAACGCGGCAATACATTGTGATGAAATTGGACAGGAATGTTCTGTTGAAATTGTGCGACGATGTATGTATAAAGCTATTTGAAATATGTCATTTCAAGGATAATATGAAAGGAAAAGGAATTACCTGTGTACTGAAATAATATTACTATATACATTAAGTAGTAGTTCACAGAACTACTAGGATTCATTCAGAAATTGAAAGTTGAAATTTATACAGAGGTTGGAAAATTAACCCATATTTTCATTGAGCGAAAATCTGATCTACTTTACTACAGATACTGGGATACTAATGTGTTCTATTATCTGTGTACTTTACCATCTTTGCAGTATTGGAATAATAATAGAACGAATAATAGTTTGAATGCGTATGATGCTAACAAACCAGCATCAAATACTAGATAGATACTATATAACTAGATTAATAGTTATATTTTATTTAGCTGATATTCATGACTTTTTTTTAGTCACTATACTTATTGATATTCTTTTACAATATCAATGTCATCACTTCAAAAGTTATGAAATGGTTTGAAATCAAGTTATTGGAATTCTAAAGTAAATTAGAAAAGGTGCATCTGTGCATCATATCCGTGAGGCGGTGCGGTCGCAGCAGCAGAGCGAAGCTCGTTGCCCCGATATTTATAAGTATTAGATAACAGTTGGACGTATTTCATGAAGTGGAACACGAATAGTAGATCTATGTTCGTTTTTATCAATGTATAAAATTGCATTTGTTGAACGAGCGAAGCGAGTTTCTACTTCTGACTCAACGATCAATTCGTTGTCTGTCTCTTCGTAAGTTCGTTCGTTTGTGTGTTCGACAATAATTCACGAACGCCTTCTTTAATCAGCTTCAAATTCAAAACATATATTCTTCGAACCTTTATACAGGTCAAGTTCGTTGGACAATGAAATCGAGCGAATTATCATCCTTTTCCAGGCGAAAAAAATAAGCTCTCAGCAACGGTATATCTATATATACTCCCGAACCTATTATATTTCAACACAATAATCACGGCTGAAAAGAATGACATATGGAAAATTTTGAAAATCCATCTGATTTCAATAGAAAAGCTGATTAAAAATTAGCGGAAAATTTGAAGATATTATCTTGAGAAATAATAATGTTCTCAAATCAAGGGAACTTTCATGTGAAGTCATAAATTGATCTCTAGTTTGAACATGTGATATAAGTCTTTATTTTAACACCTGACAATAGGCGACAAATTTGATTATTATTCTACCATTGACAATAATTCTTACAGTATTTTTGTTGAAAAGAGTAGCCTATATTATGTCGTTCCATTTGATTTCCATGTTTTGATCATCCAAACTGATAAAATGTCAGCCGTGCTTTACTACGGCATTTAAAAAATGTTATTAAGGGGATTAATAATAATTTATTCATTTGATTTATCCGAATGAATTTACTGAACTTTTGCAAAATACCATAATTATATTTGAAAGAAGCTCTAATTGCGGAATTAGGGCTGTGGTGTAAATTATTTTTAAATAAGAATTTGCAAATAGATGAGTTGGAGGAAATTCTAATGCCACGTTTACACCGGATTGTTAATAACATTAGTTAATAACTTTTTTGAATAATATATTATTATATAGACTTATATATAAAGTAACTCATCATATTAACTAATGTTATTAACATTCCGGTGTAAACGTGGCTTTAGTAGCTAAACTTTCTTGGAGGCAGATATTTTTCAAAGTGATATTGATTTTTTCCAAGATTACATTGCTCATCCAAAGTGTTTTTCCATTAAATACAGCAACTGTTGAGAGATCGAATAGTAGGCTTTTCGTCGTAGGGTAAAGAAAGATATAGCTCAGGAGCACAACGGGAGAGGGAAGAATGATGGTATCGTGCCTAATGAGAGTCCATCGTGAATTTTTAAAAATTGAAGGACCAAAGAGTATTGGATAAGTTCAAAAAGAATCATTTAACTGAAACTTAGTTAAAATGTTTTATTTTATCTTGATTAACCTAGGAATTCACCTTGATTAACCTATGAATTTACCTTGAACTTTGAATTTGCTGGAATGTTATCAAAACTATAATTATTTTGAATCCAGGGTTTTCTGCACTCTAGACACACATTTCGCAATAATATCATACAGAGCTAAGACGCCATTCCTAGTAATGAAATTTAATGTTGATAGATTATTTGTGTTGAACAACTTTGCAAGGTGATTAAATTATATCTGTATTCTAAACACCCACCCACCGAGTGTTTGGAGGAGATTCAATCTTTTAGGTATTATGATTCTTTGTATCCTTAATCGAATACCTGAGAGTCCTTGTGAAAAATATAGAATTTCATGAACTGGTGTTTGAAATACATTCAGTTTCTATAAATCATTAGATATTAATCAATTGATTGGTGATATCAACATATAATACTATAGATTTAGAATACTCCATATTTTTTTACAAGAATTATTCCGTTACTTTGAAAGTTTGTAACTTTGAATTGTGAATTATTTCATTCGTACTTCAAAATCCCTCAAGGCGAAATTAAGTTCTCTTAAATTTGCGACCAAATTCACACTTCTATGTCCAGTGGTTCATGGCCACCACAGACATGAATTTCTAAACACGTAGGCTCTATTGTACTCTGGGCGCCGGTAGTTTCGGAAAGCACCCCTTTACCAAATTATTCCAGCTCCTTGCATACGATTTTTTGTTTTCTAGGGTGGGTGTCAAAACATACGTTGTTGTAAAATAAACAACGGTCCTCTATAATCTTTGCTATCCGATGACTTCCATCTCACCTTCTGTCCATTCTGAGGGCTGTCCCAGAAATCTTTTGTGTCAATAACAAAGAGCTTCAACACAATAGATGTTTCAATAACAGTAGTTGAGAATTGTTTTACCAGAATCCTATCCAATTCTCAACTTCTACCTACATAGTTTTGATGAATAACGTGATATGTGCTTCATGTAAAATTCAATATTTTCATTCAATATGTATAACTATCATATCACATTCACAACTACTGGTACTCAACAAGTGAAAGTTATCAATGCTTGGAAAAAGTAGAAGCAATTATTACTGCTCAATTATACAATATTCGATAATATCAGAAGGCATTGAATTCTCGATTTTGCAAATGAAATTTTCTAGGAGTAACTTAGGCTATTCCTACTGTAAAAAAATACTATCGCATTTAGTATTTACCTACAGTCAAGTAAGGTTTTCCTATTTCATCCTTTAAAATACGAAATAAAGAAATACTAATAAATTATTTTTGATATTTCTTATGAGATTTATAGTTTTTATATTCTCATTACAATTTCTGTGCTAAAAATCCCCTCACACCAACTATCGATCAATCTACCTATTTGCTCATCCTATGTACCCGAAATCGATTGTAGGTCAACACTGTCCATATCAGGTTCCGTACATGTAAAGTTCATTTTCCTTACCCTGTAGACTGTATACCATCATCACATGTTCATTAAGAAATATTTTTGAAGGAAGCAGACATTGACATAATAAGCAGAATCTTGACACTGAGATACTACTTCCAATTCTAAAAATAATACATCCTGCCCATTCACTTAATTCAACAATCTATCTGGACTCCCACGCTCCACAGATACAGTACTATGGGGTTTTCCAACTCAACAACCCTAATTAGCGATGAGAACAGCTCCCTAGTCTGGTCTAGGTAGAGGCCTGTCGAAAATAGCATCTATTCTTTAATCTCAAAACGAACATCCAAAACTTAATGATACATACATTGATCTATCCAATTATACATTGTTTGGTTTAGTGCAAGGGCATTGGACATGTTATTTTTTGAATTATTAGTAGCAGCAGTATACGAGTGTCAAGATTCTGCTTATGTTGAGTATCTCATTAATAACTTGAGGTTACTACAAGCTAACTCATTCACTCTAATTGGTTATTTGGGCTGAAAGGAATAATAGTACACAGTAGAATATTATGTTGATTTTTAATGGCTAAATAATTTCTAGTTACTCCCTGGAATGTCACCTATTGTTCGAGTTTATTAGAGGTATTTAATTGGCTGAGCGAAAGTAATGATTTGCGAATTCAGAATTCTTATAGAGTGGGAACGTAAAATAACAGTAATTTGAAAAAATATATAAATACTTCTTTAAAAAAACCAAATAGAAGAAAATAACTTTCTTGATCACACTATTGGTTAATAGGAATTCTCTCTCTTATATTTCTTTAAAAAGTATTCAAATACAACTCATATGTTAATAGGAATTCCCTCTCTTATATTTAAAAAAAAAATATTCAAATACAACTCAAAGGAAAAAATTGTGGCTCGAAACTAGAATTTTAAAAGTATTTTGTAAGTGTGGTTTGAATAATAAAAGGGATAAAATAATTATTAATTATCAATGGTTAATAGATTTTACTTTAATTAAGTGATACATGAAAATAAGATTCTTAATTGAGATGTGGACATTAACATTTATTTTCATTATATTATATTAATCAGGGGTTTACTACTATTAATAAATTATCATGGGGTACTCGCTTGGCTGCTCAGGAACATTTTGTGGTTAATCTAGATACAATGACTCACCTGACTCTCCATGTTGATAACACTTCACTTTTCCGCGACTTTAATAATTCTAATTTAAAATACAAATACCTGTCTGATTAAGGTACTACTCTTTCCAGTTGTTCCCTTGATACACAGAGTTATCCTACCCGGACTGTGGTAGCCTGTGATATCAAGAAATACAACTGTCCAGAAAAGTAACCCAAATCAGACAGGGAGACGTTACTGTGTCTCTCTGAACGCAATCACTAACAAAACAAGAACTAGAAGACACAAGAAGACTAAACTCCCAAAAATTTGGAGTATATAAATGGATGAGTCTAAGGCTAGAACGTGTGCCCTCATGGTCACTCCACGTTCATGCCCTTGGTGAGCCAATGTTTACATAATAGAATATAATCATGTTTACTATCATTTGAACGTTTGTTATTGAAAACAAAATAAACTAATTTAAATAACAGTCAGTCTGAATTCTTTCAATAGTTGAATTTTGATAAAATATATTATTTTAAAACTGAAGTGATGTGTATTTATCACAATTTATTGAGCAAATATTTCTACTTTTTAAAGCTTCATTTGTCTTGAGACACACTTTTTTCGTTTGAGTTGTATATGAACACTTTTTTCAGAAATATAAGAGAGGCCTATTAACCAATAGTGTGATCAAGAAAGTTATTTTCTTCTTTTTAGTGCATTTAAAAAAGTGTTTATATTTTTTCAAAATTAGGCTACTATTATACTGTTATTCTCATCTTTTACTTTTCATTTTAAATTATGACCGAACTATAAAATTTTGAGCGGAATAATCCAGAAGCGAGTCCTAGAACACTGAGACTTTGGAGTTGAAAGGCAAAGAATTAAAATAACATAATTATGATGTGTACAGCTGATAAACACATAACTTACTTTTGAAACTTAAAAGTGATGGAATTCGCTCAACACCTGATTCACTAATCAATACACAGGTAAATAAATTGTCTCATTTCAAATTTCATTTATTCAATTGGAAAACAAATTAACACCGAATCCAATGAAAACTTTGCTTAAATTGTAGTGTCGGATAGTAGGCTACCAATCAACTAGTAAAAACCAGAACTCTATGTGGCCTATGAACCGAGATATAATCGAAAATATATGGCATGCTCTTTCGCAAGACAGAGTAACTATATTTAAAAAAGAACAAAAAAGTTTTTTGACTCTTGTTCATATTACGTAATTACCAATACTAAGATTTCAACTTGCGCTTTGCGGCTTGGCAGGGCGTTAACATCCCTTGCACCCGCGTTGGACAAGATCTTTCGATTAAGTTAAATAGTGTTCATGATTCACTCAAGCATAAAATGTCAGGTTTTTTAATCATACCCTGTGCACCACAATTACAGTAATGAGTTTTTGAAGATTTACACACCAATACTTTCCAGTTTTACTTTTACCAACGTTTTTCTGCATATCAATAAGCACTATTTTTTCGCTCTATAATCTATATTTATGACGGAAGAAATGGAATAATTCTACCAATGGAAAAATTGAAAATATTCTCTTTTAATGATCAAAACCATCAATGGGTATCATTAAAAAATCGCACCCTCCTCAACTAGCAAAGTGGTAAACGCTATTTTAACTCAAAAATTTGCCCCCCGGATCCCCTTTTAATTTAGGGGAGTTGAAAACCCTTAGTGGTAATTGTATTTTCTCTGTATCCAAAGAGAAAATACTATTTTCTACAATTTGAGCCCAAATGCGACTTTTCCCATCAATGGCTTCTGAGGTAGACGCAATTGAACACAAAAATAGACTGTTTCTCGGTATATGGTGTAAGATGTTATTTCGATCAAGCCTGCTTGGATAATGTAGGCTTTCAATTGATAGCCATGAAAAAAATTCTTACGATTGATTTTGTTGTCCAATACACTTTCCATGAGATGATGATATAGAACCCAGGAACCCAGGTGTGCTGTGCATAGTCAAGAAAGAAATAATGTGGATAATTAAATAAGTTTATGAAAGTCTTTCAGCAGAAGGGTGAATTGTGTTTGACTGTCATGATAACCAGCTATTTTTATAGGCTCTATTTGAAACTTTATATATATAACTTAATAAAATATTGAAAAGAACTACCTGTAACCGATTTTGGTGAAGTTCCAACTTTGAAAAAGTAATTGTAACATTTTTAGGCTCTCATGAACCCTCATAGAGTAGCTTTTATTTGCTCTATATTTCAAAGTCACGCCAAATCTATGGAGGGGGAACGCACCAATCACAGTTAAATGAAGACACCATTTCTGGTGAAATGAATTCTCACTCCTTGAAACCTCGGAGACTGATACTAGAATTGTAGTATTTAGATACTAGCTACTAGTATCCGTATAGAGACTGTGTAAAGTCTGTAGTGTCCGTTGCCAATATTGCAGACTCCACGATTTTTGTAGGTACGTCAGGTTTCTTGTCAACCCTATAAATTTCAATAAGAAACACAATTTGCGCTGGGACACATCACAGTGTTTATCAAGTCCAGTAAAGTTTATGAATACGACAAAAAACTAGACGTGAAAAATGAATGTTTGAATTGACAGTGGATGTGGACCCCAAGTGGATGGAGATCCGGCGGTTAAAACAGCTGTAAGGCCGGTATTAGACGGTAATATTCCTATAATCACTTAAAATCATATTTGAAGAGATGAAATTACGAGATAATTATTTTCATAATAGAAATATTACGGTGTAATGCCGGCCTAAACCGGCATGTCGATCAATGATGATTGTAATTTATCAGTGGATGGGAACCCTTACAGAGACCTAATACTCACAAGATGACCATTGGTAAGAATCGCTTCACAACAGTATGCTGAGACGTGAAATCTCCTTGTCTGTCGACATACCTTTGCCAAACATTCAAATTCTAATGGGATATAACACTTAAGACAAAGATTATTTGTATAATTTGCTCATTTGTCACACTTTTGCTAAGAGGAACAAATGACATTGAAAATTTATTTATAAACCGAATTTTTAAACCGATAAAAACTGACAAATCGGCATAGGTGGATTTTAGTTTGGAAATTCGGCCGCAGCTTCAGAGCTCCGTGCCCAAATATTATGATTCAAGAAAGAAAATCACAATGCACCCTAAACCTATAATAAGGTAATCAATGTAAAGCGTTAGGCCAGTATTACAATATAATATTTCTATTATCTTGGTTAATCATAATGATAAGAGATGAATAATTGATTTCATATTTAATCTCTATATCTATATCGCTATATCTCTTATGATTCACTAAGATAATAGAAATACTATCGTGTGATACTAACCATAATCATAATTATGGATAGGCCTTATTAGGCCTATCAAGAAATAACGAAATTAGAGGATGAAAATATAAACATGAAGTTGACAAAATTTCTTGGTCAAATTTGGTAGAGTATATTTCAAATTAGGCTTTATAGCCATTCCATACAGGCTTTAAAGTCTCATTCATTTCTCTTGTCGTGATTCTCACAGTTAGAATCAAATTGTTTTGATTGTAACTTACCTGCCTTTTTACTGGTGAAAATTATTCTTTCATTCATTCATGTGTAGGAATTTGGGAAGAGAAATATACTCTTTCTTTTAATGTTTGCAGTCGTATCAATCACAACATTAACAAGCTTTTCTTCTAATAATCAAATTCATAGAATGTGTTAAGCAGTGTGATTGTAGCCCTACTACTTTCCCGCCTGCTATAGTCTGTCCAAGCGAAGAAGACCCTCTGGTAAGGTGAGAAAATGACTCCAGTTCGGTCAATATTGGTTCAAAAATGATCGATTTGGTGTCGATCGTAGGAAACATTCTGATCTACAATTTGAGACCAAATCGATATTAATTGTTGAAAAAATATTGACCGAGCTGGAGTCATTATCTCATCTTGCCAGAGGGTCTTCTTTGCTTGGACAGACTATACAAGCTGGTGTTGATGCCCAATAGGGGAACGGATGTCGGGGAGACACTTTGTCGGCAGCGCTCGAGGGGAATCGTTGTCGGTCACGATCCCGACAGCAAGTGTCCTTCGTTCGACCAGGGGAATGGATGTCGGGGAGACACTTTGTCGGCAGCGCTCAAGGGGAATCGTTGTCGGGCACGATCCCGACAGCGAGTATCCTTCGTTCTAGCAGGGGAACGGATGTCGGGGAGACACTTTGTCGGCACTGGCATATTTTCAGCAGGGTACTGGTTGACGCCTGTGGTCAAAACCAAGAGGGGAACGGTTGTCGGGGAGACACTTTGACGGCGACCCTATATATTGTATGGTAAGTCTTGGGTGAACATCTGTTCTTCTTCGTTTGTTTATGCATTGTATAATATACATTTAGATTGGTAGATTGGTGTACTCATTCTTACTTAAGCTTTTGCCGCTTTAGCAGCACCATTGGTCTATGTGCCGGATGGTCCGCATGGTCAAGTGTGAGATATTAGGTTAGAAAGTTCTACGTTCTACCTTTAACAACGCTTCCAACAGATAGGCTGTGATTTTATTTGGTTATTCCAGTTTATTTACATTTAGTGATAATGGAAGGTGAAAGGCGAATCAAACAATCTGATGGAAGAACGAAAAGACTTTTCTACTTTAGATAGCCTTGCTGAACTTATAGGAGAATTGCCAGAAAATCAAGAAATAACAATACTATAAGAATAACAATTCCTACTGGCACCTGGAACTAAAGAGTCGACATTTTGGTCTGTGGCGCCTCCTAGTCGGCTCATCTGGCAACTAATCAAGATCATTGTTTCCGCTATTCAAGAAGATCGGTAATTTGTGACACAGCTTCGAATTTTGAGTTAAAATGGACAGAAAAAGGTAAGTTATTGTTCCGACTGCTCTAATTTCATATTAGGAATGTTTGTTCTAAGTATGTTATGCCATTAATTGTGCTAAAATACAACGTGAAAGCCAATACCTATAAGTAGCTGAAGCTACTTTCCAACGGTTACTTGATCGAATTATTGGACCCATATTAGAGCCATAGTATACTTTTGCATATTTAGACAACCCGATTGTGTTGAGACACTAGAAGACCATATGAAAAACGAGAGAGGTCTCATTACAAACAAAGAAAAGTTTCAATTTCTCAAGTCAGAATTACAGTACTAAGGCCACATTATAACCTAACAAAAGCTACGTACAGATCCAGAAACAGTTAGGAGGCTCACAAACCACTCAGTGATAGGCTCCTGTCCTCATATCCATTATTGACAAACTTTCTAGGTTTTGACATCCTCTCTCACCAGGCAAGCTTTAGTCTGTCCAAGCAAAAAAGACGCTCTGGCGAAATGAGAAAATGACTCCAGCTTGGTCAATATTGGTTCAAAAATTATTGATTTGGTCTCAAATTGTAGATCAGAATGTTTCTCACAATTGAGATCAGATAAATAATTTTTGAACCAATATTGACCGAGCTGGAGTCATTTTCTCATCTTGCCAGAGGGTCTTCTTTGCTTGGACAGACTATAGGTGTTCCTGTAGTGTTAGGCACAGATGTAATATTCATCATTAATATTAGCTGTGATTGGAGTTTGTTATTTATATAGAAATGAACAGCATCTTGATAAAAGCATTCACTTGAAGCTTGTTGTTCTCATCTCACATAATTCTACTTAACATTACATGGTGTCAGAAGGTCATTATTGTAGAGGCAAACGACTACTATCCCTTACATGTGAATGGAACTAAGTTCAAATTAAGTAGACCAGGCCCGAGATTCAAGAGATTGATTGATTTAATTTTAACTTGGTTTATTTTTTATTCTGAAGATACTGCTTGATGAAATAATCAAGGATCCTACTTGAGCTGTAATTAGTAGGTACTTTGTTCAGACAGTAACTAGTCAATTAGAAAACATTTAAACTGAGTTCTGTTGAATCAGAGATGACAAATTACATTTTTTTCGAAATGCCTGATCTGATATTTTAAAATCCCCAATTTTGATTATTTTTGAGTTCACGCGGGAATTATTAATAATTGAGGGGCACTGAATCCAAATCTGAAATCAAAATCCATCTATCTCCAATTTTGGAGATAGTAAGTAGTCGTGATTAAGCATTGCGCCAAACAGTCCGACACTAGTACGGTCCTATATGTGTGAATGATAGCGGTCTAACACAGTCTGCGCACGACACTAGTACGCCACTATATGTGTGAATCAGGCTTAAAACGACTACTTTATAAGACCAGAGAGGAAACGAACGCGCGAGAACTTCATTTAGAGCGACAATTGGAGAAAAAGAGATGAGGAATTGCGAGAAGAAAATGAAAAAGTAGAGAGCTACAAGAATGCTAGTGAGGAACTAATGAATAATGCTAATGAGAAAATTGGATAAATCAAGTGAGAAGAGTAGTTTATCGAGTATAAGAAGAAAATTGAAACCCAACTGGATGATAACGAAAAGTCTCCCTTCTCTCTCTTTTCTTAATTTGCCACGTACTACTGTGGAATCATCATGTAGCACATATTACAAAAAGGGTCAACTCCATACACTACCAGCTAAGTAGGCTTTTTTTCATTTGTCAATGGCTCAACAGCTCACGAAGGACCTAGGCCTACCAGCTGGTTACCAGTTTCATACTCACTCCACTATACAGTCTGTTCAAGTAAAGAAGACGACTCCGCTGTAAACGATTTATATTTGACTCAAATAACTGTAAAAGATTTATATTTGACTCAAAATACGATAATCATGCCTCCATTCATAAAATTAATAAACCCTTGAAAGTAAACCAAAGAAGGGAATACCTGATTTGTTGTTTACTCTACAAAATATTGAAAACTGAAACACCATCATATCTAGCAGAATCATTTTTGCCCATGAGAAACATTCACGGTTGAGTCACCAGACGAGGAGAACATAATAGTCTGTCCAAGCAAAGAAGACCCTCTGGCAAAATGGGGAAATGACTTAAGCTCGGTCAATATTGGTTAAAAAATTACCAACTTGATCTCAAATTGTAGGAAACAATTTGATCTACTAAAGACCACATTTATAATTCTTAAACAAATATTGACCAAGCTGGAGTCATTTTCCCATCTTGCCAGAGGGTCTTTTCGGCTTCGTCAGACTAGACCTAACAATTTCCTATACATCAAACACATTTTCAATAAATATAAATCTCAGTACCCTTTTTTCAATAATTTCAATTTTAATAGCACAAAATAAAATTAAAATCATTAAAAAAGGGTACTGAGATTTATATTTATTGAAAAAAAGTTTTAATAAAAATTATTTCAAAAAAGATTTTCATTTCTTGAAAACTTTGATAAGTACAGTAGCCTTAAGAAAAAGGAAATAATATTAAACGCTATAAACTCATAATAATTCTTTTTTGATATCTGCAATTAAAAATTATTTCAAAAAAGATTTTCATTTCTTGAAAACTTTGATAAGTACAGTAGCCTTAAGAAAAAGGAAATAATATTAAACGCTATAAACTCATAATAATTCTTTTTTGATATCTGCAATCAATGTATGGGACATCCTTCCAATAGAAATGAGAAAGTCTTTAGAATCTTTCAAAACATTCTTGAGATCTTGTCATCAGGATTGATTCTTCTATTTATTCATTCATTTTATTATTTAGCTTCTATCATATCTAGTCATCTGCATCAATTTCTTTTACCTCCGATAATACATGTATATTTGTAAATTTATGTCAATTCTACAATATCATGACTACGATCTACATAACTAGGGTATCCCCCTTATGCAAGAAAGTGGGAATAATACTAGGGCGTTCCCCAGAAGCTACACAAATCACATTAGAGCACAAACACCTAAAATGAGAATTGCAACATGTAATGTGGGCTTAATGACTGGACGCAGCAGACAAATTGAGCAAAGTACTACAACGTAGGCGTATAAATATTTTTTGTATTTGAAAGACAAAATGGAAAAGGTTTAAATAAAGGAATATTAGCTGTGGCTACCTACAAGTCTATCATGGAAATTTAGCGCAGAATGAAATTTCAATTGTTGTGGACAAAGATCTGCAGGAGGGAATGGTGGAGGTGAAGAGAGTTAGTGAAAGGCTGATGTCTAATACATTTGCTCTTGACAACCAACCCTGCCTTAATGTCATAAGCGCCAATGCACCACAAACAGGATATACAATTCTGAAAAAGATGTATTCTGGGAGGAATTGAACGAACTTTTATATTCCATCCCATCAACAGAATCAAGGTATATGTGTACCTCAATGGGCATGTAGTATAGACCACAACTGTTTACAACCGAATATATATAACTATGGATATGGATCTATAAATATTTAAATTTGCATCTTCACATGATTTAAAAAAAAAACACATTTTTCAAGCACACCTTATAACATACAAATTGGAAGTACAGCAGCTTAGATTGACAAAATTCCAACAAATAGGGAGTTCCCTAAGACCTTCAAAGACTGCTAAGTCATACCAGGAGAATCTATTACAACACAGCATCAAATCCTAGTAGCTGAATCCATCTTGTCACACAGTTAAGATACAAAAGAGTAGGATCCCTAGGATTCGCTGGAAAAAACTATATGAGGATGACGGTAGAGAATTCTCTAAGAATATGGAGCATTTCCTACTCACGATACAGCAAGAGAGTGTTAATGTAATGTGTGGAACAAATTACAAAAAGATTGCATTGTTTCAGCTAGAGAATGTCTTGGAGTTTCAAAAGGAGCTATACAGAGTGGTAAGGACAGCCGCTGGTGGAAGCCAGAAAATGAGAAAATTTCAAAGGGGCTGTGAAGAGGTTGCTCGGCCGGCAACTGACAGGTATTGGAATCAAGAAATGAGATTCTCTCAACGTTCTATAGCCTCCAAAGGCGGAGATGGGTCTCTCTCATCTTGTATGAAATATTGAATCTTCATCTTAATAATTCATTTGAATCAAGACATAACTTAGGGGATAAATAGGATTTTATTAAAAATAAATGAAAAAATAGAAGTAAATAAATAGAATAGAATATAGAAAGCATTAATAAAGAATTTTTTCTCAAGTTTATCTCAACTTTCTACAACCTCCGAAGGCGGACATGAAATTTTCTCAAATTTCTACATCCTCCAAAGGCGGACATGAGAGTCTCTCAAATTTCTACAACCTTTGGTGGCGGACATGAGATCCTCTCAAATTTCTACAACCTTTGAAGGCGGACATGAGATTCACTCAACTTTCTACAACCTCCAAAGGCTGAGATGAGGTTCCTTCTTTTTCAAATCTTCATCAAAATCTAGTCAAGACATATGAACTAAGACATAATTGATAGAAAGGATTTATTATGGAATACTGTAGTATAGAAGTTAGAATAGTAGATGAAATAGTAGTTGTTAGAAAAAAGATATAATAAAGTGATAGAAGTAAATTAATAGAATAGAAGATAGAAGGCATTCATAAAGGATTTTTCCAAGATGAGAAGATGTTTGAAAGATTGATGCATTTCAGCTTAAGGCCCGTATCGGCAGTGCGAGGCATGTGCCGCGAATTCCTCAAGATATAGTATGTTCAAGCGAAGAAGAGTCTTACTCCAGTCTCCAGCTCGGTCAATATTGGTTCAAACATTATTGATCTGGTCTCAATTATAGGAATAATTTCGATCTTCGTCTTGATTAAGACCAAATCAATAATTTTTGGACCAATATTGACCAAGCTGGAGACTGGAGTAAGACTTTTCTTTGCTTGAACAGACTATACCTTGAGACATTTGCGGCACATGCCTCGCACTGTCGATACAGGCCTTTACGTTAATCCCTAGTTGTTTTATTCAATTAACGACTAGTACAGTGGAACTTCGATAATTCATAGTTCAAGGGTTCAAGGGACCGGAGCTTTAGTACGAATTAGAGAAGATTACGAAATATCAAAGCTATTAATCATGAAAAATTATTTCAAGGGACTAAGCTTTCACAACAACTTATAGAGAATTACAAACTGGCAACCAGCTAGTAGGCCTAGGCCCTTCATGGGATGTTTAGCCATTGAGACAGACAGACAGACAAATCATAGAGGTTCGAATTATCGAAGTTCTACTGTAGTTTCATTCACCTCAATGTAGAAGAGCTTGTAACGCTGCACTGGACCATTATTGAGAGCGGGCGGTTGCCACTGAACACTGAGTTCATTGGGAGCTGTAGCTACCGCGGTGAGTTTCAAGGGTGGTCCAGGTACATCAACATGATCTTCCGGTTGAGTGGTGAGTACCAGTGGAGGAGAACTCACGCCTGATCCCACTACATTTGAAGCTACCACTCTAAAATGGTAGCTGCGGTCCGGTAACAAGCCCTGGATGTTCACCTCTTCTAGTTTTGAACCAGTTGTGTTGACAGCTCGTTCTCTGAAACACAATGATTGCACATTAGAACACAATATATTGTCAACAATTTTAGCTTTATGTGTGCATCTTGACGATTTCATTATCACAACATAATAATCAAACAAAAATCGTTTTAGTGCAAAAAAAGCCTTGAAGCAAAAACTTGAATTATATTATTCCTTAAACCTATTTCAATTTCTTCAAATTCATTTTTTGTGTTGTTGATCTTCAACAACACCATTGCAGTTACATTCAACGAATTTCCTTCTTCTGCTATTTACTCTTTCGGTCAATATTTTCAGTTGCAGAAGTCCTTAGATAAACTTAATACACATTCAATTAGGATAAATAATAATATAGTTTGGCCCTGATCGCTTTTTCCTGTTCTAAAGAAGCTTGCATGTGGGTAATGATCAAAATAGTGGCTGCTTCTTGAGCATTCATGAATCAACATTGTAAATAGCTTGAATTGGAAGTTACTAACACCGTATAAATAATAATGACTAATAAAGCTTCTTAGGTGGTCGTGATTCAACTTTGCCAAAAAAAATGAAAAGTTAGTAACACCATATAAATAAATTATATAAATATCACTATATAAATTATATTAATATAATTATATTATATGAGAATAAATAAATTTATTCTAGAGAAAAACTTGAAATTATATTACCTTGATGAATCTTCCGGTTTGTAGTAGATGGTGTACCACAGTATTTCACCCCTGGTGTGTTTAGGTGGCTTCCATTTCAACGTGATGAACCGAGCACCCGTAATGACTGCTTCCAGATCAGAAGGAGCTGAAGGAACTTTGTTTTCTTCCTGTTTTCTAATCGGATCTGCAAAGGAAGGTGGGTATGGGATAATAGGAGAGCTGGGGTATCCTACAAGATTTTAGTTTGAAATGAAAGACGAATCATAAAAGAGTTGCACGAGTTAAGGAGGATAGAATCAGATGCGAATGAATATAAAAATGGAAAGTAATAGGATAAGTGAGAGGAAGGGAGAGAATAAAAATAAAAAATGAAAAATTAATACAAAAAAATAAACAAATAATGAAACCAAAATAAATAAACAAATTATGGAATCGTAAAAATGAAAAAAGTACATCATGGAGAATGTGGATGAGTAACGTAGGATCAAATTATAAACATTGAAAAAAATAATTAAAACCAGAAGACGAGAGTTTTACCCACTCGCCGGTTGCCTTACTTGTGATAATCCTGTTATTATAGGTTATTAAACTAATAACATCATGAAATAATACTCAAAATCATACGGAAAATGAATAAATCAAATGAATTCTATTTCCTCTGTGGAAAAGCATAGTTAAAAAGTTTACAAAAACCTCGACTGATTCCTTTTACCAGTAAAAGTATATTAATAATAATTAATTCATCCCATTGAATGTAATAATAGTTGAGATGAAACATCTTTCACAATTGCAAGTCATTCAATGTAATAACAGGATTTTTCAACTCTGTTTCTGTTACAAGAGAGTAGTTAATCAGTAAGTTGTTAATTTCGAAACGAATCTTATCTTAGAGATAACTAAAAGTAAACCGGTAGTTATCTGAGACTTGCTCAAAATTTATCAAGTGGATGGAGTTTACTAGTTTCACAGAGTGATAGCAACTAAGTATTAAAATTCACTGGGGTATATCAACGACAATGCAATCAAGATTTTTTTAGAGAAGGAAACTGTTGAACTACCTGGCTGGAGTGGAGGCCTTTCGTGTTTCACGAACACATTGTCAACATTGACAATTGCTTGTGTGAGCAATACAAGATAAATCAACAGTTTCCTTCTGTAAAAATCTTGACTGCCTGGTCTGTAATGTGCCCCAAAGAATTTCAACACACAACAGCTCGTCATGGGTCAGAAACCACCTTCTAAAGTATTTAACTAATAATTGAGCGCTAGTGACGCAAACAATATGAAGATCAAAATATGAGAGAACTTTTAATCTTTGGATTAATCAAAAAACAAAATAGTAGTAGACAAAAACAACATCTATACTTCTAATTAAACCTCCTTTTTATATTTATGTAACTAAATCAAATTCATGTTTATTATTTTATCGGTTATTATTTTTTATCAAGACGATTATTTGTTTGTTTATGGGGGTGAAGCCCACATGAGCTCATAGGCTTGTGCGTGGGTAATGAAATGGATGATAGATGACGACTACTTTTTAGGTAGTCGGGACCGACGGCTTATCGTCTTCTCCGAAAGACGGGGTGGCCGTATTTATGTGATTGTGCTGTGGTCAAAAATTTTTCCCCACTTGTTTCTATTGAATTTGTTGAATTGATATTTTTTTAAATAGGCTTAGCCTCAACCGATAGGCGTTATGTCGCAAGTTAGTAACTGGACAAATTCGACTCCAAATTTTAATGCGGAAACAAATTCCAATTATTATTAACATTTTCATGAAAGACTAACGAAACTTTATGTCTATTATATCCTTCTCATGTAATATGAATGGAATATTTTATAACCTATTATATTATTTTTACTAACCTAGATTCAAAACGCTAAGGTGAGCAGAGGCTTGTATATTTCCAGCAGGGTTACTAGCAATGCACTGGAATATTCCAGCATCTTGAGCCATCAGTCCCATTATTTTCAAATTATTCCTGTTAACATACAAAACTAATTAATCAATTTAATCAAACTTACATAGTATTCATCGCTTACATTCATAATCGCTCAACTATCGCTTCAACTACTGCTATTTACAATTCCGCAATAATAGAATCAACACAAATTAACTACAACGTAACTTGAAATTGACGCTCAACTTCCCAACAAAAAAATAAATGCGGATATAACATAGAATATAATAACAGATTTACAAAAAAAATCATATCATGGAACTAAAGGTAGCGGAAATAATAAGATAAAGGAATATAATGACTTTTTAATTTCTCTAAAAATATACAATTACTCAATATGCTTGTGAAATAGCTTTCCCAAACTGATGTCTTCCTAGGGATCATTACAAATGAGTTACATTTCCAACAATACTATATTATATCTACAGCTGTATCATTCATCAAGGTGATGAAAAAAATATTTGATTTGAGTTTAAACTGTTTCTAAAACCAACTCACCCTTTAACAAGCTGCATGTAGTCAGTATTTACATTGAGTACTTCACCATTCTTGAGCCATTGAACTTTGGGCTCTGGTATGCCATAAACTTGGCAATCCAGTTCGATATCGTCTTTTTCCCGAGCGGTTCTATCGACTGGTTTCCGGACAAAACTTGGAGGCACTGAAACAGAAATATCAAGTATATAAATTGACAGAAAAAAATTATGTTATAATGAATCAACCAAATAAAAGAGTATTTGCCCAGCTAAAATTTCGTTCCAGTGTGATCATTGTTCTTACTAATTAGTATGTCTTATTATGTTCATAACAATAAAACTTATTAAAGTTTCAAGTCAATGTTTCATATTTTATAAAGATGGATCTGCAGTTCAAACAAAAATCCATACAAATTATTGAAGGTAACATTATGTTACATTCACTTATCTGTGTAGATGAGTAAATATTTCATTCGGCATGAGAAATGAACTAAAAAAGCTAATAGATATGCTAGACTGAGATTGCACTTTCATGTACGCGTTTTTATGCACATTAAAACATCGGACGTTTACCAGACTCCAAGTAGATTTGAGCAGATTAGCGTTTTTATCTAATCATATGACTTGATAGAAGCGAACTTCTGCTCAAATGTACTAAATATACTATATACTAAAATATAGTAATATACTAAAATATATAGTATATAGTAAAATATAGTATATATACTAATATATACTAAATATACTCAAATATACTAAATAGACTATGCGTAAACGCATTCATGAAAGGTGTTCAAAAAATGTATGTAATGAAAGTCATAGTCGTTATTTTCATTGATAAGGCTTTTTCAGTCATTAGCTAATATAAAAGCTTATTTGGGCTTCCTTTTTACCTACTTGGCAAAATTTTTCAATAGTTTTATTAAGCTGTTGCAAAAATTCAAGCCATTTTCGTCTGTTCATTGTTCCTTTTCCAATTACTGGCTTTTAATCAGCATGCAATCGGACCAGCTGACTAGATTAATATTCGTAACTCTATTCTCTAGTCAGCTGGTCCGGTGCAGTTACGCAAACTATTTGCAGACATCAGCTGTTGGAACGCACAAGGAACAGACGATACCGCCTCAATTTTTGGCACAGCTCTACCTTGTACACGAAGAGAAGCAAAGGCATCAACAGAGTCTTCTTTATTGCCGGCTCGGCACTGGTAGCTCCCAGTATCGCCTTCTTCGACATTGGAAATTTGCAAACTGCCAGTACCAACACGTCTGAAGCGGCTGTCCAGATCACTAGAACAAAAAGTTGAATTGAAAAATTCAAGTAAATTGAAAAAATACATAGTGGTAATGTTATTAAAAAATACTAAAAATGCCTTAATAAATAGCGCAATAGAGCAGATACATTAGATTTTGAAGTGGAAATATTCCCTATCCAGAAATATTTCCCCTCAAATATTTGATGTTCATTCTTTTTTTTAAATACCCTTTGGTATGATGTATGAGAGAAATCTCATTCCTACTTTTGATAGAAGAATGGATTAGAAAAATCTTATTCCTACTTTTGAAAGTAGTAGAATGGATATGGATAGGAGGAATCTTATCCCTGCTTTTTGAAAAAGTATAATGGATTAGAAAAATATTATTCCTGCTTTTGAAAGTAGTAAATGGATGAGGTAGAACAACTGGATATAAAGTGATGAATACATTCTGGTTTCAGTGGATAAAAATTCTTTTGAATTTTGATATTTTTCCATGTGTTCAAGATTAGTTGGACTCTATCGTTACAAGATTAGTTGGTCTAAGTTACTGTTTATACGTAATATCTAAATCCTGCTTTTTGGAAGATGTAGAATAGAGATAAGGTTAAAGAGCTGAATAAAAAAAACCAATATAAATAGTGAAACTAATATATGCTCAAAAAGATTTCAATTTTATTACTTTTCTCATATGTTCAAGATTGGGTGGGTTTTTCAGTTTTTCATAAGAATCTGTCTACTTCTCAGTCTGATTCTCAACATCAAACAGTAAAAAGCACCATAGGAAATACCCTCAGGATGTTTCTAACACAATAACAATGGCGGACAATGGCATTGTACATTTTCAAAAAATCTATAATTTTTAGGAGCGTGATGGAGAAACTGTATGTATGTCAGGCTCAACAGCCCATGAAGGGCCTAGGCCTACCAGCTGGTTGTCAGTTTCAAATTCACTCTACTATACAGCCCGTCCAAGCCAAGAAGACACCCCGGCACGACGGGAAAACGGCTCCAGCCCGGCCAATACCGGCCCAAAAGCCATAAATTCTTAATCAGAACTCACAGTCCCCGAACCAACACTGGCCGAGCCGAAGCCGCCCCTCCACCCCGCCAGAATTCCCCCCGGCCGGACAGACAATACAGCAAGCAAATAATCATCAACCAGTATAGAGGTAACGTGTGGTTGGCACGTTGATCCTCTCAAGCCAGTCTCCGCAACCAATTGGCGGCGCAGAACACCTCTGAATAACATGCAGTTAATCAGTTAGAGTTTAATGCAACAATTACTCCAGAGACGGGGAACGACTACATGGAGAAACTATCCAATGGAAAATCAACACAGAAGTTCAATGGAACCAGCACAAGAGTAAATAACCAGCAAACTTGTAAAATTTACAGAAAACCAACTCTGACATAATCATCCACAACAGCTCAAACCATCTAACCCAGCATGAACATGAAGCACTCAATTTCATGATTCACAGACTTTAATATTCCCATGAACCCCTCTGACTACCTTGCTAAACTACAAAAAATAAGACACATAACCACAACAAATGGCTATGTGCATAGGATCATGCTAAATAGCAAGAAATAAACTGGAAATGAAGGACTAATGCATGTTTTCTCATTCAGTTTGGTAGAAATATTGTTGAAAATGCCAAGAGCTTGATCATTTTATTGTTACAGAGGATGCTATGCTCATAATTAGATGAGTTGACACGACTGTCAGGTTGACATGAAAGACTATAAAGCGTGTTTCCTCATTCAATTGGGTACAAATATTTTATGGTAGGAATACCATAATATAATATTATATTATATTGAAGGAACACGACTGGCAGGTATAAATAAAGTATTCATTAAGTATATGCCATTATATACAACAGCAAAATTGTTCATGTAAACGGGACTACAGAACTATAGTAGAAATGTCAAGTGCATGCTTCATCAAATACTTCTATGTCCGAGGAGTTGTGGGCGGAGCTTGTTACAGCGGTTGCCTACATTTTGAACAGAGCTGGCTCAACAACAGAAAAAGCCGTATCTCAATATGAATTGTGGTATGAAACCCAAACCCCGGAATTAATCATTTGAGAAGACTGTAGTTGGTTCTAAATGTTTTGTTCATTTACCACAAGGGAACAGAAAAAAGTTGGATCTAAAAAGCTAAGGAAGAACTTTTTGTTGGATTTTAGGACAATGGTTACAGGAGTAAGGATGAGAAGCTCATAGGATCCAGAAATGTTGTTTTTGAAGAAATTCCTTTTTTGGTACACTTGATAGAAAGTAGCCGGTTTCGATCTACTTGACAGGCTTTGAAAGCCTTCATTTTCCACACTAGTGCGGAATAAACGGCTGATATTTAGGCCATAATATGGCTATATTATAGCCTCACAAGATAGGAAAAATCTGCTGTCAACAAAATTTTCCGTTGACTTAGCAGCGCATTCCATGCAAATTGGTTGACTGAACAGGTAAGTCGACTATTTCGAATATTTTCCAACTGATTGCACCAGACGATTTAGCATATGATTTTCTTTTAAAAAATATTTTTGTTCCGTATAATTTCACACCAAACCTTTTTGGTTTGGCTAGCCCAAAGAAAGATTTGAGACTACGCCTCTGATGGGCTACTACAGTGGGGTAAGCAAGAATTTGAGCAGCGAGCCGCTTGCATAACAGCTTTGTCTTGCATGAGATGATCTTGTTCTTTAATATTTTGGATTTATATGATTGTATGCAAAAAGATGAAATGGAAACAATCATGAGCTACTCAACTAAAATTGGTTTACAGAATGTTTTCATCGCCTCATTTCAGGATGTTCAACCTTATTAATTCTACGACTTTAAAAAAGAGGAATACGATCAACAATATAATCTTCACTATATGAGAAGAGCCTAACAATAAAAATCTTTTTGAACCAGAGTTTCTACTTACAGTCCAGTCAATGTGAAGCCTACCGTAAACGAGGGTAAGTCGACATGTAGAACCTAGCAATTATACCTTATGCACTGACGTGCGCACGGTATGCTGATTTAAGAATTCTCTAGAAATTTACGTCAAATAGTCTAATTATTATATCTTCCATTTTTATAGCTAATTCCATTCACTACGTGTACCAATACAATAACGATACCTTCAAAATAAAGCTATAATCTTGGGAATCATGACCGGGAGTCTAGTTACATTTTCCGCCACTAGATGGTGTTGGAAGCGTGCGCTACTGGCCGCTTAAATGTCCACAAGCTACTAGCTGAAAACGACAAAACTAACTATTTTGTTTTTAATGATAGCCAACAGATACTGGCCGCTGAAGCAGCCATTAGCCTCATTCATCAAAATCATCTAGTGGCAGAAAATGTAACTGGACTCCCGATCATAATTTTCAAGATTCTAGCTTCATTTTGAAGGAATCGTTATGTCATTGGTCAATATTTGTAATGAATGGCATTAGCTATAAGAATGTATGATTTAATAGACTATTTGACGTAAAATCAAAGAGAATACTTAATTGAGCATACCGTGCTCACGTCAGTACTAGGCTAGGTCTTACTTGCCGACACTTACCACATGTAAATGTGTTTATTCCTAAAAACAACAAAATATATGTTTTTCGTGAATACTATGGCCGAACCTAGTGTTAGACAAAAACGTTTCAAGGTACCTTTTTTGTAAGGAAAAAAAATAGAAGATAGTAAGTTGTAACTCTTTATCATCACCGGTTTTTTGTAACAAATTTTATCAATTTCACAATTTTTTACAGGATCCATAATTTAAGATTTTCCTTACTTAAATCAAGTTTGTTACTCTAAATTGGGAACTAGTACATCCCATATTTCAAAATTCCTTTCGGCGATATTAATTTCTCACTAATTTAAGAGCAAATCCACGCTTTTATGTTTAGTAGTTTTTGTACTACAGCGATTTCAGGAGATTGTTACACCCTCAAAACCCCTAAATTTGCTCATTATAACTCAACAGACTATTTAAAAGTATCAAGATTGCCTATTATTCCTAGAATTCTGTTTTTTCCAACTTTTGAATGGTAAGTCAGATTTTGTCAGGCAATAGCTCTTTGCTATAAGTTATAAGGAAATATATATCATTCGAAATACAGGTATATGCTTAGGCAACCTTTGTCATCTTTGGTCTTAGGAACAATATTCATGACACCAGCTGATGTCTAAGAAACTCTACTAGATCAACAACATTAGTTTTCTTGACTAGTCTACATGAGTTTGGATAGTCACCGGTTAGAATATATTTGTATAAACATTGATCAAGGTTATAATATTATTAAAGTTATTGATTATGATTTGAAATTATTATTAATATTTATCTATTTATTAATCTCAGAATCAATTGGCTGAAATGAAAACATTCCACCATATCAAACTAGCCTAGAAGACTACAGTGTACTAACTGGTTTGTTTCTATCAATATCTCTGGAGTAACTTTCTGGTTTTTGCAATTGATAATTATGTTTTCAAAATAGAGAGAAATAGAGTAGCCTATAAGCTGAAAGGTTACCTAATAACCTAAATCACCAAGTAAACAATATTATGTAGACAATACAACTGCCTCCAGCATATTTGTTACTGCTAGAAGCTACACCTACTCTAGACCAGTGGTCACCAATTAAGTTTCATGAAGGTCCGTTTCAAAATCTTGGCGAGCTTCCGCGGTCCGGACATCCGGTCCATTCAGGGGGAAACCCCTAGGGAGGGGGGGGGGTACTCCCCGGATTTTTTTTTTTTTATTTTGTTTTACTACATTAACTTCAATAATTATTCAAATATATGGGCTAATTATTACTCTATGAATTTTGATTTTAATGTTCTTCAAATATTTTGAAGTTTGATAACATGCCATTGATATATTTAAATGAAAGTAAAGCCCATTATTTTAATCGGATTTGGCAATAGAAATTACTCTATTGTTTATTCTATTCATAAGAAGAATGTTTACTTAATAAATTGTCAAAACTACTCTCGAATATAGTCCTTGACTATAGCTATTGAAATACTAAGATAAATTGAACCGCTTAACCAGGTATGGAATAATTGGATGAAATAATGCAACAATATTAAGGGTGGATGGTAGTGGACGGCAAACTGCCGAATGGCAAAGTCAAGCCCCATAAGAACAATGTGATTTTTATCAATCACTTGGAGCAGATAGAGCCTATATTTATGTACAGAATTTCACGTTCTTCGTGTCATTTGAAAGAGAATTTAATTCTCCAAGGGCGTGACTTTTTGACTTTTTCGATTATAAGTTTATTTCAATAATTATTGTATAATTAATTTATTAAAAAAGTATTGAACTCTAATTATGGAAATAAATTCAAAATCAATAAAGTAAAATGTCACGCCCCTGGAGAATTGAATTCTCTTTTCAATGAAATAAAGAACGTAAAATTCTGTCCATAAATGGAGGCTCTATCTGCTCCAAGAGATTGATAAAAATTACATTGTTCATATGGGACATAATTCTGCCGTTCGGCAGTTTGCCGATTACTACTGCCCACTCTTGAATAAATAGCCAACTTTTTATTGAGAGATGTATGATAGTATGATAAGAGAGAGAGTATGATAAGAAGAGTTTATTTTATTGTTGTGGTTGTTTTTTAATAATTCAATTTATTTAGTCTTTAGAGGGTTTCTTATGGATTTTTTGTTTTAGGATTTATTTTAAGTTTTTGTCGTTGAGATCGGTATGACATCGCGGTCAGCACAAAACTAGCTGGCGGTCCGGATCCGGACCGCGGTCCGCCATTTGGTGACCACTGCTCTAGACTCACGAAAGAGCAGCTGATGTGTTACATCAGCTGTTATTCGATTAGATCAACGTACAAGAGGCAGACGAACCCACCCAACTTTTTGACGTCAGCAAAGGAATTTCAAAGTAAAAAATAATTCTTGATCCTGTGAGAAAACTATTACATTTTTTAAAATTTGTAACTTTAAAACGTTTGATAATATAGAGTTGCAACTAGTCTTAATCTCTTCCAAATTATATTCTAATAAAAAAAGATCCTATTCAATTATTTTATTCAACACTTGATTCGGCCACATTTCACAAATAACACATATTTTGTACCTTCCCTCCACCCATCCCAAGAAAACCAACACACAAGACTGTGTAACGTGTTTACCAAACAATGAAGGGGACGTTTAGAACAGTTGAAGGTTGGAACTTACTCTGTGAATGTTAGACCTAATATTTGGACTAATTGCACTGTACTGTATTGATCTAGGGTATCTTTTAAAAGGCATTACTTTTGATAAGATAAGACACTACAGTAACTATAAAGTTCAACTAATATTGGTCACATAAGAAAAGACAGCATTTGAAAGCTTTTTGGACATCAATGATATGTTTACTTGAACAGAAGCAGGAATGAAATTACTAACCTCCGTTCTACTGTCTTTAGAATTGAAGAATAGATACTCTATGAAAAAGGAGGCTAAGTATTCTACAGCTTTCTAATTGAAAAATGAGAATCTCTCTACAATCTACAGCTTCTATAAGTGGATATTGAGATGATCTCAATAGTCTACAGAATCCAGAAGCGGATAATAAGGTGATCTCAGCATTCTACAGAATCCAGAAGCGGATAATAAGATGATCTCAAAAATCTACAGAATCCAGAAACGGATAATGAGATGATCTCAAAAGTCTACAGAATCCGGAAACAGATAATGAGATGATCTCAAAAGTCTACAGAATCCGGAAACGGATATTGAGATGATCTCAAAAGTCTACAGAATCCGGAAGTGGATACTGAGATGATCTCAAAAGTCTACAGAATCCGGAAGCGGATATTGAGATGATCTCAAAAGTCTGCAGAGTCCAGAAACGTATAATGATATGATCTCAAAAGTCTACAGAATCCGGAAACGGATAATGAGATAATCTCAAAAGTCTACAGAATCCGGAAACGGATAATGAGATGATCTCTACAGTCCACAGAATCTGGAAGCTGATAATGAGATGATCTCAACGGTCTACAAAATCCGGAAGCAGAGATAAGTCTCTCAACTTAAATTGCATTTTTCACTCTGAATTATTTTACACGACTCTGCAGTCAAACATGTTTGTTTGACTGCAGAGTCGTGTAAAATAATTCAGAGTGAAATATTTACTAGCAGTTCGTGATGGAAAACAAAATAGATGAGTATTAAATTGCATACTTACATTAGCACAGAGAAGGTAATTCCTTACCTGTTTTACCTTCTCTGTGCTATTATTATTTACACTTACGCCATATCCAAGCTCACACCATTCTTCAACCAAACAAATGATGGCTGTGGATTTCCATTAGCTGCACAGTCCAAGGTTACAGTACTGCCAACAACTGCTATAGTATCTCGAGGTTTTGCAATAAAAACTGTCATTGAATTGATTGATAATTCTGTAAGAAAGGAAAATAATACAATTTATTAACCTTTCAATATGATATTTCCTATGAACAATTTCAATACAGTACATTTGAATAATTATAATATAGTTCAATTGTAATATTATATTTATAATATACTTGTTTCCATCGAATGTAGATTACTTATTGGAGAAAGGAACTCAATACTTAAGTCTATTGATTGAGTTGGGAGATTGTGAGATAACAACTATTTCCTAACTAAGATCAGCAGAGAAAACGTTTCAAGTATTAAAATGATAAATCTTCACCCTTAATATACTAAAGCCACAAAGTGACTGACTGATCTATCAAAATTATTGACCACTTGCCGATATGCGGTATAGCTAACTTATACATTACTGGAAAGAGGAAATCGAGCAAATAACCAGAAAAGTCTGAAAACTTGAAAGATTCCCCCCCAGAGGGGGGTTTTGCCCCCCCCCCCCGGGCCAAAAAAATTTTCCAACTTTTTAGTTTGACTGTATATTGCAACGCCAGGCTGATTTTTGAAACCAGCGCGCGGAAATAGCTCGATTTCGATAAAAAAATTGCAACCGGGTTCGTAGGGGGGCCCAGGGGGGCAATTTTCCATTTTTGGCCCCCCCACAAAAATTGAGGGCTCAATTTCGAGGATTGTAGATAATTAAGTGCGGATTTTGGCACTGGGATCATGTTACTAGAGCCCTCAGACTTGATTTCCATCATTACAACTCTTTTTTGAAATCCAGGGGGGTGCCTGGGGTGGAGGGGGTTTTTCGCCAAACTTTGGGGGGCCCAAAATAGGGGTATTTTGACAGACGCGTAGGATCGAGACCCACACCATTGGATTCAGCGCATAAAGTAGGTCTAGGAAAGTATCTATAAAGCATTGTAAATTTCTAAGATATGTATGCAAAGCGAGCCAATTGCTTTCACTCACTCAAGGTTTGAGCTTGCTTTACAATGTACAAACTTCATGACTAGAGGAATGCAGAATATTATCATAAATAAGAATGAAATTTTTTCCATCAATCATCAAAGGATTCGAATCCCCCTGGTGAGTGCCCTCTCCACCACTGAAAGGAAAAGATGAACTTTTCAACCAACACAAGTCAAAAAAATACCTACTCACATATTCTACCAACAAAACTAATAACAGAAATACAACCCATCCCACTGGCACAACCTGAAAAGAACAACTAACTTACCCCCAAATTGGCTATGCCCCCTGCCGAGCAAAATGCGAGTTTGTCTGTATAACTGATTCAGAATGTTCATAATATCTTTCAAAATATTAGATTTGCCGGTGTCTGGTTTTGTCTGGAATGGGTCAATTCACAGTACATGCCTTTTTGACCTCACAACACGAATTCTAGCCTACATAAATCAATAAATTGAGATTTTTCAAAATTTTGGATAAAATATGTGATCAAGGATCTTACCTAAATCATCATCTTCCACAGATAAGATGGCTTTCTCACTAAGGCGTCGTCCAGCAAGGTTTGAAACATTGCATTGATAGCTTCCCCTATCTTGACTTCTGACTTCATCAATTTCTAATGAACCTGTAAAATATAAAATAGCAATTGAAAACCTGCCAATTTACGTGTACAATAGTAATTATTATCATGAGCTTACATGTTGCCATGAGCCATACAGTTACAGGAAAATTGAAATTAAAGCCAACTTACTTCCAAAAAGCTAAAAAATATATAATTGTAATTGGAAACACTAATAGTGAGAGACCACTAACAACTAACTTTTCTCATATGTGAGATTTTCCTTTAACTCATAAATGTAATAAGTTATAAGGAGTAATTTCACGGAATTAATTTGATAAGTACATAGTGTAATAGCAGAATTTGAACATTTTGAAACAAGTTAAATTCCATTCATCATTCCAAAAACATCTTCTTTACCATGAATTCAAAAGATACATAAAAGTACTAAGAAGCCGTGTATTGATGTATACTGTATTGTACATTTCACTTGGGTATTACTGTAATTGAATAGTGAATCATAGTTGAAACGGTTGAGGTTAATTGTAATATTACAGAAAAAGTACCAATTATAATACGAAATTGGAGACACGTTCAGAATTGAATAAGATAAAATAAGATAAATAAGATTATAAAATCTTTCAAAGAGAATGCTAGATGTTTTACTCACAATATTTTACCATAAAATTCGAAGAGCTTCACAATGTTAAGTTACTAAAATTTATTGATTACAAAGTTCATATAACTGAATAGATTATTCAAATCACTGAAGTTTCCATGTGAGATAATGGTTTACGAAAAAGAAACTTCAAAATTCAGATGCCAGCCTGGTTTGAGCCAGAAGCATCAGTTTGAGAGCCTCACCGCCATCCAAGTACAATGTGATTGGGAAACGACCTAGACCAAATACATTGTTTAGATTTAATCATAAATTTTCAAAGTCAGTCAAACAATCAAGCCTGCCTTTTTGAAGCCTGACTTCAAGCCTACTCTATTATTTATAAAGATCAATTTGATGTGTTTCAAATTTAAAAATAGTTCATTAGAAATCTGGAGTAAATTAAGACAAAAGGCCGACTTCATCAAGCCCTTAATAATGTTACTGTATTGATATTCAAATGAATCATCGAAAATATTCCAGACTGGTTACTACCCCCGAGAAAAAACGCGAAATGAAATAACTTACTCAGTTGGATAAACAAGATCATTTCACATTTCATGGCGAAATAATTCCTGCAAATTGAAATCATCTCTTGAAAAACAAGATGCGAATTCAAGATGGAACCATTGGAGTTAATATTTGAAAGGGACTATATTTACCTGATGGGAGTATAAACATTCGAGTCTCGTCCCACCTCAGAGGTCTTTGATCTTTCAGCCATACTCTGGTAACTTCTGAGTTGGATTCTACAAGGCAATTGAAGTGAGCAGTCTGCCCTTGAAATACACGTATATCAGTGGGCTGTTTGATGAATTTCGGCACTCCTAGGGAAAAAGACATTTTAAAAAAGGGTCGATCAATAAAAGTTTACATCTTTCATCAACACATTCCAAAATAATTAAACCTTTAATATTCACTTCGGACCGTACATCAGTAAACTAAACTAGTTTAAATGAGAATCGTAACCATTAGGTACGTCTACAATCCTATCAATCTGAGAGGATAATGAACTGACTTATGAACGGATAACATCTTTAGAAAATCGATGAATCAGTACAACTGGTATATTAGAACAATGGAAATCCTAGAATAAGATTTTTTATAATTTACCTCAATTAATCTGTCTGTTTAATTTATCTGAATGAATTCAATTACATAAATAAAATAATTATCTGAATAGAATTCTTGAGCACAACGATTTTCTGGATATTATATTTCATGTTTCCTTAATATTACATAGTAATATTATTCATAAAAGGGTTCTTCAGTGTTAAACAACCAAGTCATCACTTATAAAGTTGAAGTGACTTCTATGTCATTTATTCACATTCATAATACTTCTAGTAATGTACTGTAATAAGAAAATAACGAGGTGATCTGGGAATCTCAACATCATTTCAATAAATTGTATACGAAGCTCAAAACACTAACCTTTTCTACTGAAAAACTTACTTGCAAGTGACACTTTCGCAATATGACTGACAATAGAGCCAACATTCTCCAACGTAGCCACACATTGATAATGTTCAACGCCGTCTGAATACTCATTATCCTCAGAGAATAACTTCGACAGATGTAGAGATCCATTGCTAAGCTGGCGTCTGTTGAGAAAAAACAATATCAAACTTTTAATGAATCGTTAAAACTTTGGCTAAACCATCAGACCACACAAACTCTTAATAATCCTCCAAGAAATACTCGAGACTTATTCAAACCCTGTCAATTTTGTAAATAACAGTCACCTACTTATCAAAGTTACTTGGAAAAAATTATTAATATTAATTGAGAAGACAACTATGATTATTCCATAATTTCATATATCAACAGCTGATTGAGGAAGTTATTCATTTCGTTATGATTATATTGGTTGAATTCAATTTGACTGGAATAAATTTTTAATAATTCAATCTCAATTCATTCGGAAACAGCTACTCACCATTTCAAGCTTCATAAGGATACTCTTAAGATATAAGAGTATCTCATAAGAGATAATCTTAGAAAATCAAGAGAAGATCTTATGATATAAATCAAAAATACAAATTTGTTCAGTCTGGAGTGAATTCAATCTTATAAGGTGTTTTAGATTAAAACAATGAAAAAATTAGAATTAACTCATCAAATTAAACATGTAATTCAACCGCAATTCACAACAAAATTTACATTATTTGGAAAAATTATATATCATTGAATAAATTAATTACCTGTGTGAATCTCCAATAAATGTGAGGGGATCATTGTTCACCCTCCACTTTATTATTGGATTTGGTCGGGGGTCTGACGATGCAGCCGCACAATTCAAAACCTTTGAGCTGCCTTCTGTCACAACAACATTGTTTGGTTCTTTGATAAGGGATAGCCGCACCTGAGAACCTGTAACAAACGAAAAATAATGTTAATTTTGTGTATCTCGGGCGTATCTCATGATATAATGACAATAAATAATGATGTGGTTGAATCTGAAATCCCTAATCCTCTTTATAGTTGGGTTATTGTACAGTTTAAAGATGATTATAGCATCACATTAGTAACCAAAAGCTCAACAGAAACTTCAACACATCCAGTTGATTGAAGAAATTTTCAATACAATAGTTTGTTACACAACAGTCTTGCATTATTCTATTTTCATTATCTTCTATTTTACAATCTAGAATTCAGTAATAAGTCTCAATTCCTACTCAGATTCCAACCTATGACAAGCAACGGACTAATAATAAACTCAAGGCTCATAACTCATATGTATCAATAAAACATTAGTAAGTTCTAGTTTGATTAAAAGTATTGTAGTATGTCACTCTAATGCTGATCCCACTAGCTGAAAATTCAGACACCGATTCTCGCTTGAAAATTTATCGATAAGTAATAAAATTATCATTATTGGTTTGTATGGATGGAACCCGTAAACGTTTCTTCACAGCACAGCGAGTATCTGCGTCAAATCAAATTATTATCCATCTATATTAAATTGCCGCATCACGACTTTAAATTGTGACAACTTCGCAACTACAGAATGAAAAGAAAATATGGATGTTGTACTCAAAGTGGACGTAGTTATGCAGAAAGGAACCAATCCACAAAAATAAAAAAAATCGGATTTTTCAATATTTGGGTTGATAAACCCCTAGGTAACTGTTTTGGATGAAAAAAAATCACTGGAATCAACCCTTATGGCAATTATGTGGGTTGGTTCCTTTCTGCAAAACAAATATCCTACTTTATGTGTTATGCAGAAAGGAACCAACTCACATAATTGCCATAGGAACGAAACTAAAATTTTTGTTTTTTCAGAGAAAACGAATCATATGAGGCTAATTTTTTTACTCATGGATCAATATTATAAAGAAAAGTGTTCTGTCAAAATTTCCCACCCCCACCGATCTTGCTACCCCCTCTGTACCCCTCATGGAATGGGAAATTCTGTTATTAGGAACCAGACTGAAATGTTGTTTTTTTTTCAGAGAAAAATATCATATGAGGCTAATTTTCTAACCATTGATTACTATCATACAGAGAAGTGTTCTACCAAAATTCCACAATTTTCATTTTCCAAAATTCCTACCCGTCTTGCTACCCTCCCAACACACCCTTAAAGTTTTCATTTGCAAGGATTTCTTTCATTGAATGTATCTCAGCAACCATTGAAGATAAGATATTGAAATTCTCCTCATTATTTAGAAAATTGAATTTACTTTTTTTTATGTCAACACCATTTCACTATAGCTCATGTGGTTCAGGAGTTATTTGCATGGAAGTATGATGGAAGCCCACATAGGTACAGACTTCTGCCTGAAAATGTAATTCTTCCCCTAAAAAAAGTAAACTGGGAAATGTCTAATATGAAACATTTAGAGAATTTTAATATATCTACTTCACATATAATAAAGAAACATGTATTTCTAGTTGAAGCGAATTAAATTCACTGAATAATGATGCTAAGTTCAACTATTTATCTCTATAGAGTGCCGAGACACATGTGATTTAAGAATTCTTGAAAAGAGGGGTAGTGTGGGGACTTCAGACAGGACACTTGCCAACATGCTATTTATCAATGGGGAGAAAATAAACTCCATACAATTTCCCCAAATGAATTATTTTAAAATTAAATGAATTAAAAGGGGTATTTTAGTACTCACTTGATAGACCATAATATAAGTCTATAGTATAAGTCTAAGTCTATAGTAATATAGACATAGTATATAGTACATAGTATAGTCATACTATAGTACATACTAATATAGTACATAGTATAAGTCTATCCGCCAAGCGCTTCTGAGATAGTGCTTTTCATTTATCAACTGACTTACACTTACGTTGAATTTCAGAAAAATATAATTATGTTTCTATCATTCAAAATGTAGGTTTTGAAAAGTTCTACAAGTTTCATAAGAGACATTTCCAGTAGAATCATTCTGTAAACTTTCATTTAGAAGATAATTAAAATTTCATGCAGAAATCTAGGGAATCCCTCCATTCTTCCATTTATATAACTTTTGAACCGCAGGAGCTACAATGAAATGGTGAGACTTAAAATAAAGAGAATTTCATTTACTGAAAAATGAGAAAAAGTTCGATTTCTTATTTCCAATAAGTGCTGAGATACAGTCAATGTAAGAAACCCTTACAAATTGAAACTTTGAGGGGTGCAGAGGGGGGTAGCAAGATGGGTGGGGGTGGGAAATTTTGACAGAACACTTTTCTTCATAATATTGATCCATAAGTAAAAAAATTAGCCTCATGTGATTCTTTTTCTCTGAAAAAACAAAAATTTTAGTTTGGTTCCTATGGCAATCATGTGCGTTGGTTCCTTTCTGCATAACACATAAAGTAGGATATGTGTTTTGCAGAAAGGAACCAACCCACATAAATGCCATAAATGGGAAGTTAATGCTTTTTTTGTATATAAATATCTACTTTATGATATTAAGAGCACAAATACGTTCCCAAAATCAGAATATCTTATTGGATAATCAAATGGGAGGTATTATTGCAGTTTCATCTTTGGTATGCGATATCTCAAAAGTAGCTGATTGTGGGTTGGTTCCTTTCTGCATAACTCCGTACAATTATGGCTCACAAAGTGGTATAGAACTGATTTACTGAATGAATAATCAAGTGTCTACTGCGAGCCTTTTCATTGTTTCGACTGAGAAGTAGTTTCTACACATAACCTACAACCATGCACCCAATAAGCAGGTAAAACACCATAGAAAATTCTACAACAGTCCACCCCAAAGCGGTACAATTTTTGCTCCGTCCGAGACGTGTGAGGGAGAAGGCTTTAGACAGTTTTGATTCAGACAACGATATGAGTTATTCAATATTGGCAGTTTCTTCAATTCAAAATAACAGTAGAGTGCAATATAAACAATTCAAGTTCCAAGATACCATCAGACTCACTGAAAAATTGTTATAAACGGCCAATTTACAGCCGCATTTGCATGGATATCAATTCAAGGCTAATACACTGTCTAGACAAAATTTAATAAGAAATTGTATCCGAATTCACTTCATAAACAATAACTACAAATACTATTGACACAAGTTATAATGTATAAAATTCAGTAGCGGTAAAACTTGGGTTACCAAATTTCCAATCAAACACCAACATTAGTCCTATATCCCATTACTATAAATAAACTAGAATGCTTTCAATATTCACAGCTATGTTGCACTCTCTCACTCCAGTGAAGAACAAATAGTCGCATTTCCTGACCAAAATTGTTTGGGAAAGCACAAAATATTTCAAGAGGGAGGGGAGTGAATTTCATCATCACGTTGCTCCAAAAAGACCTCATAAGGATCTTTTATGAATTAAATAAAATACATGATAAAGCTGACTAATCTGATCTAACAGCATTGAGCATTTCAAGTAAGGATTTTGAATAAGTGTGATAAAAGATTTGCTTTGATGAGTACGGTAGCTTTGGATTAAGCTATCACCTCATGTTTCATAAGAAGGGTCGATATGAAAATTGTTCGGTCGCACTAAACTTAGCCAACAAGCAATCAAAATCACTATTATTATTATAAATTTTTCAATAAATTTCGAATAACACGGTGAAAGATGAAACTAAAACATTCTGAAACGTGCAAGCATGGACGGCCTACCTTGGCAATCAACTCCTAGGCCTATTACGTTTAAAAACGTTGATTCGGAAATTCTTTTTTCACAAAAGCTAAACAAAGCGATCAAAATTACTAGTATTATAGTTCACTTCAACTTTTCTCACAATAACCAATATTTTCAAGATATTTAAAGAGAACAGAATCAAAAGTGCTTGCTTCAACTGAACAAACGCAAAAAAGAGACAATCAGACAGGAAAAGGAAACTAACCTAAAAAAAGTAAAGCCAACGTGCTTCATTGAGTGACTGGCTTATTGCAAGATTGCAACCCCTGAATCGCAATAACGCATAAAACAAGGTGACAGCCCATTTTCCCAGCCACATATTGTTCGTTCAACCACCCGTTCTTCGCGGCTATTACAAGCTCTGATAAAATGAAAACCCATCACAATTTCCAACATCAAAATAAAAATTTGTCACAGATTTTTTACAGTAAAACCTTATGAGAATAAAATTTAGAATATTTAGATAATGTAGGCCTAAGCATTATAATAATACAGCTCCTGAGTTCCTAATGAGTGATTACGTTTGTGTAGCCTAGTACGTTTCGACGACTTGATTAAAGTGAACAGTAGGAAAAAAACAGCCATCTACGATTTTTGCGATTCGGAGGTTCCGTAAATCAGTGATTCTTTTGATGGTTTGGTAGCTTTTAAACAGGACTGATTCAGTTCAATATCCGGCATAAATCAAGTTGCCAGGTCTACTCACAAGCGGGATGATTGAAAGTGATTTTTTTAAAAACCCAATTTCAAACCTACTCTACATCATCTTCCACTGTTTTGTTTAACTGTATTAATTGATTCAACCATTAAACTATCTTATATCTTGGTCTTGGATCATATTAAATGAAAATCTGAATTCTTTTGACCGTCGCGGCCTCCGGGGAAAAATTTATTCCCTTATATTAGGTATACTAGATAAAACTCACCGTACTCTTTTAAGCATTTACTTTTGTTATAAGGACTAAATCAAAGTATATTAAATCAATAATTGAACAAAGTAGGCTACTCTTTAAAATAAATTTATTTTTTATCACAAATAGTTTCGAACTTTCAAGTGAAATTCTTTTATGTATCCATATTTTATCGTGACATGACATATTTTTATTTTTTACTGTATACTGTAAGTTTACTTACTTGTTTTGCATTATCAAATGCAATTTACATAAGTACTGTGATTTTTGCTCATTATATTTGCATTAATTATATTAATTAAGCTCATTATATTTGCATTAATTAAAGGTAGTCGGTCCCGACTACCTTTCTTTTTCTATCAAATTAAAAAGAGTTTCATTGGACACACCACAGCCCCAGAAATACTTTGATAACAAAAGAGAAAGGAAGTAAATTTTTCATAATTTTAATGGCTTCATCAGAGTATCAAAATGAAAAATTCCCATGTTAAACCAGATGAGGAATTCAAAAGAACTAGTCAAAGAAAGATTAACTCTGCTGGTTATTAAGGTAATGGACAAAATATGTTGAAGTACGATACACTATTGTTGACTGATATTTTAAATAATGTAATACACTGTATAGGTCTTGTTTTAACATTATATCACATAAACCTTCCAGTTATGGGTACTGAAAGCTCTGGGCTTGATTTACAAAACTGTAGGTCTACTTTACCAATTAGAATTTGAAATTGATAAATTACTTTCACACAAATACTTCCTTTTTCATTTTTTTTTTTTAATATTTAGCTATTATCAATATTTTATATTTAAAATATAAATCTCAGTACCCTTTTTGAAATTATTTTTATTTTATAAAAAAATATTTACAACAGTGCAAAAATGAAATAATTCAAGAAGGTGGTTTCTTGATCCATGACGACCTGCTGATAGTAACATTCACTAGGATTGATCATCGACATGCAGTCCAATGTTTTTACAGTAGGAATATTTTTTTAATTAACTTATTGGAGATAAGGCCTCGGGCAGCTTGAAAGGTAAAACATTTCTTACTTGAATGTTAGTTTCAAGATGGCTGACAACGAGACTGTTTCAAACTGTGGGTCGTGTTCTAAGTGGTGAAAGAAAATGAAAATGCGTTACTTTGCGAGGGTTTTTGTGCGAAATGGTTTCATACCAAGTGTTTGAAAATATCAATGTTTGACTATCGTAAAATATAAGAGCTCAAAGACAAACTAGTGTGGTATTGTGAAGTGTGCAAATTGGAGGTTAAAACCGCGATTGCTAGCTATATTAAACCGGTACCTGAAGTTGAAAATCCTGCAGTATTGAAAGATAGTGATGTTTGTTCATCGATTTTTGTGCAAGAATTGAAGAAGATGAGTGAAAACTATTTTAAATTATGTGAAAGAATTGAAAAAGTTGGACATTTTCAAAACGTGACAAAGCTGGAAATAGTTAGGCTACAAGATAAGACAACTCAGTTGGATAAGCAACTGCGCGAAAAATCTAACTCAACTTTGGATATTATGTGATGATTTAAATTCAATTCCTGTTTTATGTGTTGACAGTGATGAACAAAATCTTAGTTCGGTTTCTTCTGTTGCTGCGATTGCTAATAGTTTTGAGACTTTAATTGGCAAAAATTCGATTTCAACTCTATTATCCAGTGCCAGTGCTAGTCTTCCTGGAGCTTAGTTAAAAACGAAATCGACAAAAAACCAACAAAATCCAGTTGAGTACTTCTCCTAGCAAGGTAAATGAAGAAATTTCTATCCATAATTCTGTATCTACCAAAATTAAGAAGAAAGAAAGTGATAGAAATAAACTCATTATTATTGGATCCAGATCTACTGCTGGTGAACCTGGTTGTAAAATTAAAGCTGTGAGTAAGCAAGACTGGATATTTGTCTCAAGACTGTCCCCTGATGTGACCAAGGAAGATCTTCAAAATTTTCTAAAAAATCTCAATTATGATGTTGAATGTGTGGAACTTGAGACTAAGTTTGAGAACTACAAATCTTTCAAGGTAGGCAATCATCTGAAAAATGAATTGTTGTGTTCTGACCTGTGGCCTGCTGGAACTCTAATCAAGGAATTCAGAAATGGTAATTATCCAAGAGCCATGTACCAGGCCGAATGAAATAATTCCAAATCAAATCAGTTCAAATCTTGTAAATACTACATCTTTTAATAATTGTGATGATGAATTGATAAGTAATGGCACCAAAGTGAGGAAGCTGAGAATTTGATTTTTAAATGTACAGTGTCTCCGCACCAAGTTAGAGTCTCTAAACCTCTGGGTAGAAGAGGTTAACCCATACTTTTTATGCATGTGTGAACATTGGCTGAAGGCTGATGAGATTGATTATTATCAAGATAATGGTAATTTGACTATAGTAAATTAATACTGTAGAAATGTTGTGATTGGTGGTGGTACCACTATATATGTTGACAGTAGGTCAGGTTTAGATGCTAAACCACTTGTCTTAAAAAATGTCTGTTTTGAGTCTATACTTGAAGTATCAGCAGTATCATACCAGAGCTGCTCAATTATTGTTTTATCCGTGTATAGACCTCCAAGTGGTGACATAAATTGCTTCTTTGATTTGTTGGAGGAGTGTCTCATCTTCCTCAATAATTTTCAGTGTTATATTATTATGTGTGGCAATTTCAATATTCATTTAGAAAAATGCAGTGTCAATGAAAATCATTTTACCATTTTATTGAAGACCTTTGGCCTATTCATTGGTAACAGAGCACCAACAAGAGGAGATGCATGCCTTGACACGTTTGCTACTAATTTGAACTCTTGGGATTACAGTGTGAGAGTGGTGGACCCTGTTGTTGCCGATCATCAAGCCCTTGTGATGAACATTTCTGGTCTTTTTGAGGAGGTAAAGGATGTCCCTAACTGGTTCTCTAAATTTACTTTCACTCATAGAAAAATTGATGAGTGCAATATTCCAATACTTGCTGGTGCATTGAAGAGAGTGGATTGGAGCTCTATTATTGATGGAGGCGAGCCTAGTCTGGCTTTTTCACAGTTTCTTGAGAAATTTAACTCTCCGCTTTGTGATTTTTTTCCACTGAAATCAAAACAGCCTACTATGAATTTAGAAGAGAAGCATAGGTTGGGAAAGAAAAATAAAAATCTGTGGTATACAGCTGAGTTGGCCAATATTAAAGCACTAGTTGTTCTTGCAAATAGTCTTTGTAAATCTGCCACCAGTAATGAACTAAGGACTAGGTACAATACTGCTTATCTCAGGCTTAAGAAAATCTACCACCAGGAAATAACTGATGCCAAAAAATCCAGCTTGAAAAGAATCATAAGTCAAGCTACAAACCCCTGTAAGGCAGCCTGGAATATCATAAAGAAGTCTAAAAAGAAACAGTCTGTTCTACCTAAAAATGCAAGTCCTGATGATTTTAACAGTTTTTTTATTAACTCTGTTGAACAAGTTGTGGGAGCTTTCACAGGAACTACAGCATGTGCAGTGGATAGAGTGCCATTCCAGGACTGTGCATTCGTCAGATGGAGATGGTGACACCAATGGGCTTGGTCAAAATTATAAGTGGCTACAAGAACCAAGAACCAAGAGCTCAAGAAGCCCAGATGTCTACAGCATGTCAACTTTTCTTATGAAGTCAGTCATCTCTTCAATAGCTTTTCCACTCAGCAGACTAATCAACAGCTGTCTAGAACAAGGTGTTTTTCCCAGTCTTCTGAAGATCTCAAGGACAGTGCCTATCTTCAAAAAGTGTGATACTGAAGAATTGTCAAATTATCGACCTATATCTCTGATACAAGTTTTTTCAAAGATAATGGAGTCTGTGATGTCCACCCAACTAACTGCCTATTTTGAGGAGAATTCACTTTTCACAGAGGATCAATTTGGTTTTTGCTGTGGGAGGTCAACCTCTGATGCTGTCCAACGTTTGGTGGAATCCATACTTGAGGCTATAGAAAAGAAACACTCAATTGCATGACCCTCTGTGACCTCTCCAAAGCATTTGATTGTGTATCTCATGAAATACTGCTGGGGAAGCTCATGAAATATGGTATTGGAGGTGTAGCCTTGAAAACGATGGAGGCGTACCTTTTGCAGCGTAGGCAGGTTGTGACAGTCAATGGTGCAAAATCACAGGAGCTTCAGGTCAAGTATGGGGTGCCACAAGGATCAATTCTTGGCCCTCTGCTGTTCCTCATCTTCATAAATGACCTTAGTATGGATGGAAAAGCCTTGCTGTTTGCCGACGACACAGCTCTCATTGCACAGAACAAAGTTCATTGCTGAACTTTTGGAGGAGGCAAGTTCTTGGTTCAGAGCCAATAACCTGTGTTTGAATGCAGAAAAGACTCAAAATGTTCTGTGTACCCTGAAGCAAGGTGCACCTTCTTTTGGTGGGCCTAAAGTCAAGCTCCTTGGATTCATGGTTGACTCAACTCTGACATGGGACCAACACATTGATATGGTATGCAACCAACTCTCAAAAGTAACCCATCTTATACGGAAATTGAGAAGTCAAGTACTGAAGAATTACCTTGTTACTGCATACCATTCTCTGTTTCATAGCCACATCAACTATGGGCTTGTGCTCTGGGTTCACGCAAGTGGTGGTCACAAAATTCTCCTGCTACCGAAGAAAGTGCTTGGAGCATTGTCGCCCACTGTTCAAAAGGCTGGGAATACTGACTGTTTTCAGTCAGTATGTGCTGAACCCCCTTGTGCTTCTGAGGGGTCGGCTGCACATGCTCCAGGAAAGAGGCCAGATTCACGACCAGTACACTAGGAGGTGTGACAACGTTGATCTTCCCTACTCGAGATTGGCTAAGGTGCACACTTGTTATCCAATGCGCGCATTGAAGATTTACAACAGACTTCCACCACATGTGTGAGAGCTGGAAAAAAAGGTTTTCAAGAAAGTGCTTCGACAGAAAATGCTCAACCTCCCTCTTTATTCTTTGAATGAGGAAGAGATTGTTAGATTTGTCAGTCTCTTTGAACTGCCGTCTTGGAACAGTGAAAATATTTGGTCTCTTGTGATCTTTTTTTTAATTAATTGACAATGTCTATCCAGTATATATACTGGTCATGGACAGAACAATAATTGAATTGAAAACATTGGACTGCATGTCGGTAGTAAAATAATTCATCTGTAAATAGTGGTTATCCAAATAATCACGAATTATTTTAAGAATATCACAATATTGGAACCTAAATGAACCTATGCAAGTCATTCTAATAAGGAAACTTACATCTTCAATTCTTACCTCCATGAAAATTTACTTGCACTTTAAATTTAAAAAACTGTCCAACTTTAAAACTATTCACACTTCAAATTCAAAAAACTGTTACCTAACTACTTCTACTAATGCTTCAAATTTTGAATTAATTCACACTTGTTACCAAGACTTCCAATGATCAAGTGAAATACTGTTCAACAATTTTCTGTAATTGCCTCCTATTCCCTTCGTCCACAAAATGCATTACAAGGAGAAACAGGAAGATATAAAGGAAAATATGAGATAAGATAAGAGAGAAAAACAGTAGATTGAACAATACCCTGGGAATGAATACATGCAAACTAAAGCTAAACTACAATATTGTACGACTTGTCAACCAGCCAGACTGTCGCCATAAACGAGTTAATTCAAAAGAAATTTAAAAATCATCACCACAAGTGAATAATTGTTCTATTTCTTCGTTTCAGATGAATAAATGAACGTTGAAATGATTGACTTCCAATATCAATTCCAGTAGTAATAATTCTGCTCTTTTTAATTCTACAAACTTTCTTCAAGTATGAGGAAATGTGTAGGTTTTTAGGTCGAAAAATAACAATTGAGCAATTAGAAAAAAGAAGTAACAGTAAACATTAAAATAAAAAACATACGGCAAAGTACCAACTTGTATTTTATCTCTACTATAATGTTTTGTGAAGGAATAACTAAAACCTTAAAATCCAAACCTCAGTTCAAAAGGAAAATTTTGAAGTATTTGACAGACAAAACATAATATTATTTGGTTAGAGAATTTCTAGATGGTTTGACATTTTTTGACTTTCCCCTTCCTCAGATACAAGCTATTTGACACAGGGTACTAAATCAAGGTGAATAAAATTCAAAAACCTGTAGCTCTATAACAGTTACTAAACATTTTCTTTATTGCCTTATATATTTTAATTTTTATGATTCATTTACTTATTCTGCGACTATGTATATTTTAGTATGTTTGTAATAAATTTTATGTATGTAATTTCTGACGATGAAGAAATTTTTTACTGGTTAAGAAAACTTTGTAAAAAATGAAATTGCAAATAAATAATTTGAATTTGAAGGCGATGCGCACACAAACTTTATCCTTATAAACTTTATGGGAGACTGATGATGAGAGATGACTACTTTTTAGGCGGATGGGACCGACGATTTATTAACCTCAAAAACATGGGATTGTAATAATTATAATGGTTTGTAATTCTATTCCAGGTAGTCCACTTTGGTCGGCCAATTTCTTGGAATAAATATCCAGGAACCTAAATATAGAAACCTGAAGATGAACGTAAAATTCATAAATATTTCAAGAGAACCACTAGGCATTTCAAGTCGGTTATTGTAGCCTTTGTTCGTATAATATTAAAACAAAGAAGCCTGCAGTGAATGGATGCACAGCAATACGGTTGAATTGTTTCACGGGCGTCACCTAGTGAAATCTGTTATTCATGAGAGGAATTCGCCACCTCTATTGAAACCGAATCACTTGCTGCAAAAACAATTTTCATCCATAGTGCAGTAATAATTAATGAATTCCATATTGATTGAAGAGGTGTCGCAATGACATATATTAAACATTCATTGATAAATTCACCGTTTAAGCAAGCTTCCTCGAAGTTTAAATATATCCACGGTATTCTGGTGTGCGGCGAGTTGTTCTGCACCACCTCAATTAATCTCCTTTTTCAACAATCACAATGCTTATGCAATTAAGAACCCAGAGTTTACCTCTATAATCGAAAATAAGTCTTTTAGCAATTCATTTTTAACGCGAATAGAATACGATGCTCTTAATTTATCAGATTGCTGAGAAGCAGGAATTTGAAGTATCGATATATCTATTCAGATAACAGAAATTTATAATGGTGTAGCAAACAAATCTGTTAGAGTGGACGCAGTTGGCGAATTTTATTCATTGAATATGCGCTATGATAGCCCTCTCAGGACAGTCTAAAAGCTGTCTAAGTGAGTGGAATTGTTTAGCTGAGGTCGCTCTCGACCTAATATGATGCTTTCCCAGCCGGCTCGCCAACTGTCCTGACAGAGCTGAGCATTGATAACAATTATTATCCAAAAAAAAATTTTTGGCTGTTACCTTGCAATACCTCAATGTTTGAATAAGTTCAGAATAGTGACAACTTCCACTTTTTTTAATCAAATTGGATTTTGTATCAATTGATTACAGAAATAAATATAAGTTGGGCTTCAATTCAAATTAATTAATAATGAATTTTATAGTTTCAAATTGGTTTTTCAAAACAGGAAGCAGAAAAGGAAGGTAGGAAAATTACGTTCGTCCTCATTTAAAAAGAATTGTAAATGAGCGTGTTATATGTTTGCATAATTATAGGTGGGAACCAGCTAATATTCGACAACTATTACAGCAAATAATAACGTACCGCTCCCAACGCACAGTCATGCGAGACCAAATCACAACTATATAAGCTTTAAAACAATGATGTTTAACAACAACATCATTAAAGATGACTTTAAGGAGTGTCTCCCTCCATTAAATTCTCATGTCTAGAACGTGTTCAAGGCTCCCCTCTTAAATCAAACCTTCAGACAAATCAATTCAAACTTCAGAACGAATTAAGAATATTGTTACTGTATTTTAAACCACCAACGAATCTTGGCAATGAAGACTGATGGAATAATATGTATAGAATAAACCAATAACACGGAGTATTAGACATGATAAATTATAATATGAAATAGTTTATAGTGTACTCGGAATGAAATTCATCAATTTCATCACATTTTTTTCAAATTGTGAAAAAATAATAACAAGATTAGCATTGATATTAAAGCGGTTACTATATTGATATAATGCACAATAATACATCAGTGAAATTATCGATGGGAAAAATCTATGTTTCACTTTTGATTTTTTCACTTCTATGTTTAGGTGAAAAATAAATCATTGTTTTGTCTTTCGATACAAATCCCCATTGATTACTCATTATTTATATTATAAGTTGAAGGTTTCAAACCGAATAAACTTTTTACAACTTGACAACTACAATAAGCTTATATTACTAAATTTCCATTTCAATTACAGTTAATTCTTCTAACTTCAGAGGGTTTGAAATATATGTGATAAGTAAATGTATGATGTCGATAAATAATCTTAATAAAGGTTCATATAATATAGTTCAAAATCCTGAAGATACTAATTATGGTTTAAAAGTCTAGTTTTAGGTGCAACATCACACGCCAAATGAAGTAAGAATAATCAATATGAGCTAGTTGAGAATCAAACCCTATTGGGATTAAAAAAGTTATAATTGGTTGTCAAAATTTTTTAATCAACTATATGTTGTTACTCGCATTTTGCTCGGCAGGGGGCTATGCCCCCTGCACCCCCAATTTGGGGGTAAGTTAGTTGTTTTTTTCAGGTTGTGCCAGTGGGATGGGTTGTATTTCTGTTATTAGTTTTGTTAGTAGAATATGTGAGTAGGTATTTTTTGACTTGTGTTGGTTAAAAAGTTCATCTTTTCCTTTCAGTGGCGGAGAGGGCACTCACCAGGGGGGTTCAAATCCTTTGATGATTGATGGAAAAAAAATTTCATTCTTATTCATGATAATATTCTGCATTCCTCTAGTCATGAAGTTTGTACATTGTAAAGCAAGCTCAAACCTTGAGTGAGTGAAAGCAATTGGCTCGCTTTGCATACATATCTTAGAAGTTTACAATGCTTTACAGGCTCTCAATGATATATGTGATAGAATTTGATTTTTTTCAGGCTATCCAGATCAAAAACCCCAACTGGTCAATCATTATAACAGTTGTCGAGGACAATAATAGACTGTTGTAGGACAAATATGGTAGACTAAAGGGTTAAGTAATATATTAATGATACTAATATTTTATATTACCTACAGAATAGTAGTACAAAATAAGTATTCAATTTGATTGGATATGTTATGATGAATTGCTCTCAATAACGTTGATGGAAATTTAAATGCTATAATTTTTTTTCTTTCTATGATGTCAGGACTCTTGAACAATACATGAACAGTAGCATTATCACTGGATGGAAACTAAATTGATACTATAAAAGTCCCGGACTTGGATAGACATACTTTTTGCGCTGAATCCAACGGTGTGGGTCTCGATCCTACGCGTCTGTCAAAATAGCCCTATTTTGGGCCCACCAAAGTTTGGCGAAAAATCCCCTCCCCCCCAGGCACCTCCCTGGATTTCAAAAAAGGGTTGTAATGATGGAAATCAAGTCTGAGGGCTCTAGTAACATGATCCCAGTGCCAAAAACCGCACTAAATTATCTACAATCCCTCGAAATTGAGCCCTCAACTTTTGTGGGGGGGGGGCAATAATGGAAAATTGCCCCCCTGGGCCCCCCTACGAACCCGGTTGCAATTTTTTTATCGAAATCGAGCTATTTCCGCGCGCTGGTTTCAAAAATCAGCATGGTGTTGCAATAAACAGTCAAACTAAAAAGTTGAAAATTTTGGGGGGGCGAAACCCCCCTCTGGGGGGGAATATTTCAAGTTTTCAGATTTTTCTGGTTATGTGCTCGACTTCCTCTTTCCAAAGATGTATAATACATATCTACCAGATATCAGCAAATGGTCAATAATATTGATTAGTCAGTCAGTTAGTCAGTTTGTGGCTTTATAGTATAAGGAGGTTGATTCTTATTTCAAGAGTGAAGTAATGCGATGTGTCAAACTCCGAATGATTAGGATATTATTCATCAACTTTACATTGTTTTTCTTCTTTTACAAGAGAACTAATGATGTCGCAAATTGGATCAAATCTGAATAATAAGGATAAAACTTTTGTCTTTGTTAAATTGAATGAATAGAACAAATTTCAATTCGATTCCTCTAATAGAAGACAGTTATCAAGAGCATCTCAAGTGAAATACTTCCAAGAATTTGCGTCCGAGTGCGTAGTTGAAAACTAGAGTCTAGAATTTCCAATTACCGTAGGCCCTACGCAAGTTTGAAAAGTCGAAGAATTTTCCATCGAAGACGACTTTCCGGCAGCAATCAGAACAGTGCTCGAGAATTCGATGATTCTTTCGGCTTTCTGCTGCTGCTGAGGATTATTACGATTGGCATGCTGAGGCTACACTTGCAGACGAAGTTTTCCGTTGGAGGGAAGAGAGGCCTACTCCTGCAGCCCACCACCCACCAACCACGTCAGAATGCAAATAACTTCTACATCAGCTTTGTCTCAGTATTCAAGGCAGAAGGAGATATTTCGAAGAGTCGCCCGTCACTTTCCCCTTTCCTTACCCTTTCCAATCTTCTTCCCTTTTTCCTCCACTATACTACTAATATCTGGCTCGAATCCCTCCACAGTGAGTGCTTTCTTCTTTCTTCATTTTCCCCTCGGACATATCAAGTGATTGAGAAGCAACCCCGTCATACAAGCGTAAAAATTAGAAGTCCTTTTACCGGCTTCACAAAGTCACTCCGCCTAAGCACCAAACTTCCACAATACTGATGATGAAAACCCAAGCTTCATTCTTATTTTCCCCCTCTAGCAGTGATTCAAAAGCTATTGTTCCGCACATTTTTCATAGCGTTAAGTCTACAGGTCTGTTTCAATAACAGTACGCTCAGCCGCCCCTAAAAGGACGCTCATATTGCGCATTTGAATAGAGATAAACGTAGGTGTACGTGAATATGAATTCATGAAGGTTTTGGATGAATATGGGGATTTAGAACTTGGAAAACAGACCGTACAATATTATGATAGCCAAAATAATGCTTACCATGTAAAATTTCCCCCTCCTCATTTCAGTTCACGATGAGTTCAAATACATTTTTATAAATGTACTCGGTTTAATTTACTAACTCAAGATGATACATTCAAGAAGATACAAGTAAAAGATTCAACAATTCAATTGAAATATCTAGTTTCATCACCGTAACATCTTGATACGAGACCTTTCGATTCTTGTATCAATATATTGCTAGACTTATTTATTAGATTGTTCTAATACGATTGTATTAATACGTGTATTTCTTGAATGAATAATCATAAATGAAATTTAACCATGTACACACTTTAGAATATTAAATTTTAGTCCATCTTTCAACGCTTTAAACCTGTTTTCAAGTCTTTTATAAAAATATACCCATTAAATGGCCAGAACTTGCGTTGCTGACCATGAGTTAAGAGAGTTGGAATAATGTGTTAAATATGATTTGGTTTTGAGTGTAAAATGGTGTAATTAGGGAAAGGTTCAGGCCAGATTGTCTTATTATTATGACAATGCAATTGTAAAAAATGCAATTAAAAATCCCTTCTAATGTATCATGCCTGAAAATAACGTAGTGCGATTTAGTTCTTCTGTTTACAGTACTAGTAAACCACCAAGTCATGGTGAAAGCATAGTTGACCTTGATAATGGCGATTAATTCTCCATAAAATTGTGGCACTAAAGTACGATTCCAACCTCCTTTGGAAGATTGGCTGTCGTTAGAAAAGACAGTCAGCCGTTTCCCGTTTCTGGAGGAATAGTAATTGTTGCATTACACTCTAACTGATTAACTGCATGTTATTCAGAGGTTTTCTGCATCTTCACTTGGTTGTGAGGACTGGCTTATGGTTGAGAGGATCGACGTGCTAACCACACGTTACCTCTATCCTGGTTGATGATTATTCGCCTGCTGTATTCTCTGTCCGGGCTGGGTGGGTATTCTGGCGGGGTGGGGATGGCTTTGGCTCGGTCGGTGTTGGTTCGGGGGCTGTGGGTTCTTTCGAGAAATTATGGCTTTTGGGCCGGTATTGGCCGGGCTGGAGTCGTTTTCCCGTCTTGCCGGGGTGTCTTCTTTGCTTGGACGGACTGTATAGTTTGGTGAATATGAAACTGGCAACCAGATGGTAGGCCTAGGCCCTTCTTAGGGCTGTTGCGCCATTGACAAACAAACAAACAAAGTACGATTCCAATGAGAATCAGTAACAAACCTGTTAGAATTATTAATTGGTTTATTATAATTAGTTTAATTTCGTAAGTCACCTGAATTGGTGAGTAAAATACAGCTGAAAGTTTGGACTATTTGAAATTTCTCTACTCATTACAACGTTTTCAGTTTTTTTTTTTACTTATCGAAACCACAAATTACTACTGTATTTGCACAGCAGAATATATGGTTTGGAATAAAAAGTAAAACTTGATGGTAAATTAAAAGAATTAATATCAATTGAGTTTAAATGAACTTTCCTAACCAAAAATTTAAAAGATTCAATCATGGCAATGGTAGTAAAATTCATTAGTCATACATTTTATAAATCCACAGTCAAGTTTGAACGACCAGATTCTTTTCAATCAATACAACACCACAAATCTTATTTTATCATAATTTGTTAGTCAGATATTACAGTATTAGTTTATTCCGTTGTTTTTCTCATTTATCCGTAACATTGTTCCATTTATTTCGTAGGTTATTGTTGCTATTTATTGATCTTCAATTGAATCCTGTTTGAATCGCCATTTTGTAATGTTTGAATGAACCGCTAATCGGGGAGGAGCTTGTCTAGGCCAATAGCAGACGTTCACGGTCATTGGCTCAAGCGCCTACCAATAGCGGTGCTTTACCGTTAGTATAAATACTGCTGCTCTGTCAGTTAAGTTTTAGTTTACCAGAGATTGATAATGGTGTAACAACCGAAACCGGTATCTCGATTTTCTAATAAATCAATGGTTTGACAACATCTTGTCTTTTCGTTTATTTCCGAGTATGTTAGACCTTCAAATGAAACTTGAATGACTACGAAAAGTAAGGACCTAACTTATTCATTAAATGAAAGAGAACAACAAAACATATGAAGACAATACAATCAATTAATGATAATTTATTTGGACAATAATATTTAAATCTCATAATGGGGTAAGTACTAGCTTCAGACTAGATGGAGTAAGGTTATGAACCTGAGCTTTTGTGTTTGAGATCGCTCCTGTTGTAGTCCCCTGATTCCCCTGAAGATGACACTTGGACATCACTTGAGGACAGAAAGACCCTTTTCACTCAGTACAACTCAAATAGGCCACCCTTTGATATTTTGAGTAGTGGGTCCTTATTAAATACAATCCAGCCCATCTGAGAAAACTCTGAAATAGTAGTCCGGACCCTGAAAGGGAACGGTGAAAATGCTTATTTCATCTCGATAGTCAATCATTATTATACAAATAGTCAATGAAGACGGAGATTATGTCAATTCTAATATTTCACAAGAACTTAGTTCTATTTTTTCATTTCCCAGCTGAAGTGAATATTTTAGTTACATATGTTGAATCAAGTTTCCGACAACTAATAGGACTAATAATTATTATTTTGTAATAATGAAGTAAATGTTCACACTGTGAATGTCTTTGAATATGATTTCAATTAAAAATCGAAATGAAAAAAATTAAAACACATTGCAATACCTCATTATTCCTCCCATTGTTTTTCACTAGCAAGGCAGCTTAATATCTCATAATCATTAAAGTACAGAACCAAGAATTCATTTGACATAATCTACAAACCATCATAAAATTATTCGGGAGAAAAAAATCAGGCGCACTATCTTTTGTTCTCTCCCTACTATCTTTCTATTATCTTTTAGAACTGGCAAGCCGCAACTTCACCCTTCCAGGTTATCGAATAAAGGTAATTACTATTATTCTATTCTACTCTTACTAACTTTCCCCTCTACTCTTTTGATTGTAACCCCTTACTATCCCCTCTCCCAAATTGTAATAACAAAAATTTTCTAAAAGAAGAATAGGTTTTAAACCGTATAATTATGTATTGAAAATTATGTTGAATGGAATGAATTGTTTTCTCTAGCAGGAAAATAATGATAAAACCTATCCCTGTTTCTAGGGTGATAACCTTCTCAACATTCTTAATTTATTTCAAGACGTTACTTCTTTCAATGTTAAGTCCGCTTACGTTACATCTCTTCATAATGTTACTGTTTTACTTCTTAATCTTTTACTTTTTCTCATGAAGTAATAACCCTACAGTTGACTTCTTGGAAGATAAAATATTGATGATAATAATTTGCGGGGTTAGCATAGATTTACGGTCAGGAATGGAATGATCGTGCGAGTCTATATCAATAATTGTTAAACTATGGTTTCAGTTTTGCAAGTTTGAAAGGCAAAAAGGACATGAAATAAATTTCTAATGATTTTACCTCAACAGTTGTGGTACCGGTATGCCAATTTACCCATGCATTTTTAAATAAACCCCGTGTGAGCTGTAACATCTGGGAAACCCAACAGTAGGTCAACTGATCTAGTATTCAAAATGCAGACGGTTATATGCATGAAACAAAATGTCTCTAGAATTAAAGTGACAAAATTATCCGTTGGGAACGGTTTTCTCCAACCGGCCATCCTCAAACGAGTTGAATTAATTTATATCTAAGCAAATAAAAGCAAAGCGGGATTTCTATTGTCCCAAAATCTCCTTCGCAGCCACATCCTCTGTTGTTTCCTGAATATGTTCCATTGAATAGGCGTATTCTATCAGTCTATCTAGGAAATCGAATTATACGGACTATTACTGAATGAGGCAAGCAACTGGTCTATTATTTCAGCCACTCGCCCCTACACCATTTAGCTGAGAACAATTGACTAGTGTGACATCAAGACTGAAATATTTCTGAGTTGGCCCCATATGTGCTGTTGGGCCTAATCGCTTCGGGAGATTTTTACAGCCACAGATCAAAAACCTCACAATAATTGACGAAAGCAAGCTTCGTCCCACCACATTCTCTTCCAACAACAATAAATTCCCATTTGAAACACTCAATAAAATGCTGCAATTAAATAGAGGAACACATTTGCATTGATTCGTTTAATTCGAACTCGCATCACGTTTTCAAACACATCCTTATTTCCAAGTAGAACGATAATAATTCAATCTTTTGAATAGATGCTTAGGATGGAGTTTTCAACTGTATTTTTAAACTGCATTTCATTCTCTAGTAACTAGTTGATAGTTGACGCCCCTTTTACCTTTTATATTCTTAAAATAAAATAAAAATATTCAGCTAAATGTGCAAAACTCAACAATGTGTAAATGGTAAATGTGTCAACAATACATTTTCATTCATTATCGAGAAATATCATAGCATCGATTCGAACACAACAAAATTGTGATTAAGAAGATATACAATAGATAGAAAATAACGTGTGATCAAAAAGTCGCGTAACCCAATGTTTGAAGGCGTGTAGAAATGGCAGGAAAATTAAAAAATAATCATTTTTGCACACATTATTATTCGTTTGATATTGACTTTTGGTTATCAGCTAAATATTAGTCGATACAAAGACAATCTACTACCATCTAATAGTTATTTTAGTATGATTAGTCCATGCTAATACTTAGATTGAAGATAAATTGTCTTTGGTTGATAGCATCATTTATAGGAACGTTAAGTATTGATCCAATGTTCTCTTGTTATTATATTTTACGAGTATTTTAGAAAGAAGTGATAAGACCTGAACCAACTACCAACCAACATGAAGCTATAACAAACGATGGCCGTATTAAATTCAGGTTTATAACAGTATACTTATACTTTACTAGGGGGTCAACCAGTAATCTATCTAATTACATTAGTGAACTGATATCATGTTGCTGATTACACTCATTTACATGAATTGGTCAGGGCACGAATATTCAATAAGATGGACAATCCCCCAATAACTGAGTGAATCGTGGAGTCCGCCTAATTATACATGACAAGTCCTAGATCACATAATTCAATCACGAATCACTCACACCGTTAGCTTCCCCAACATCGATTACAGTTCTACCTTGCCTGACTAATGACCTTGCCATGAAATGATCACGATGAAAAATGCATTTGGAGAAAATAAAATACATAATTTTTTTGTTATTTATCGACATACAGTATAAATATTTCACTCAAGATTGTTTTCATCCAACTATAAATTATTTTAAAAAAGCTACATTCAACCTGTTTCATAAGATGGATGATACAGAATGGCACTTATTAAAGTCTACGATGAAAGTTATTTTGTCTATCAATTCACTTAAGGTACTTGCAATCATAAAGATTAAGGAAAGAAACCTACTATTCAAGAGACCTACTAAGAAATAGAAGATCATAAACAAGAAAAAACTAGCATAAAGTTTGAGTATAGAATTATTTCAGATTAAGTATTGATGAAAATGTGTGATTAGGTGATAAAGTATTATAAATTCAAGTACAGATAATTATGTTGACTAGGACACTGATACATGGGTCAAGCTGTATCTATGCACTACATTCAACCTCTGTAGTATCGAATCAAGAATTCACGGATAACACAATATTCAACCAACAAATTAACTAAAACCTTGCTCAATATAGATAGCTTTTTAATCTTCTACTTTCAGACCTGAACTGTGAAAGTTATCTAAGAGGAAATTTGATTTTCAAGAACTAGCAGCTTTTTCAGATAGACATCACAAGCTAAGCCACAAATTGAAATTCATGAAAGGGGCAAATTCCTTTGACCAAATATCAGAGAGCCTCTGAGTCGAAAGGAGAAACCACTTCAAAGGTGTTACTCCAGTAAAAAGCCTATGCACAATAATACTATTACAACAGTGGTCTCATGTGATACAAAGGAGAATCGAGTAGAGGTTTACAGAGGAGTCAATATGGGAGCGAGCTGACAACAGAGCAGTAAAACTGCAAAGAGAAGATTGGAATTTTATTTCAAAAACTGTCAGGGAGGTTTTTAGCGTACAATTTCCTTCTCACATGTTTCGTACACTTTCGAGTAGGCGTATTAAATTCAAAAACCGTTCGCCAGCTTGCTCTTAATTTTGTACGACATAAAATGAAGTTGATGAGTAGGCCTGCACACAACACGACACAAGTAATTTTCAAACCTTTGTTAGTAAAAATTACAAAAGGGAAGGGAAGAGATGAATTACAAGATACGATGTTCAATATGATCAATCTCTAATTTAGTAGAAGAGATGGAAAAATAAGATAAATTGAATGAGATAAAGAGAGAATGTCCTGCTTATTCTAAAGATCTGAAAATTATTCACCCAGCTTCAAAATACATAATGGTAAATTTATAACAAGTTGTGCTGCCAAAAAATAATCAGTATTTCAAAAATACTGTCAATACAACAGAAGTTATTTGAATTATGGAGAGAGAATGAAATTAAATTAAATTGAACAAGAATAAGTATTAAAATAAAATAGTTTGTCATGAGAAAATTGTAACATGCATACAATGATTGAATCTAAATAATATTTATCAACGAACACAAGGGGTTCACTGAATGAACATTTCTATCCAGCAAAAACTGAAGATATAATTGTATTGAATCAAGTTACAGCGTTAGTCAATGAATAAACAATCACGTTATTTACAACGTATTTAAATTTCCCTCATAAATATCAGTCACAAATGAATGATAGCATTCCAACGTATACAACTTATGTTTGTTCTTTGATCCATTTCGTATTCTACAATTTTTTTTAAGTACATTCTCTGTGGATCAAGGAACAAGCGAAGTAGAGTTTCAAGATCAACTGAATACTTTTTGTAAAATTATTACTTGGATATTGAGCTGTTTCAAAGAGCTCTTAAGCAAGTTTTCTTGTGGAACGGAAACTAGAAGATGATTGACAAATCTTTAGAAATCTCAATGTAAATAGAAAAACAGGTAAGACAAACCTTAACCCAACAATTTTAAAATGATACGGAAATTCTCCAACTTGGTGACTACATTGTACATAAGTACATTGACATTTCTTAGGTTCCACAAGCAACTCCGTGTGCTCATTTCATCGTCAAAACATTTCCGATCGATACAAAACCAAATCGAATAGTTTATTGCACAAATATCAAAGATAAGGTAAATCTCTTTAGGATAAACCTCCTCAGTGGAGTAATACAAAAATACTAATAGTCTAATAGTAAGAGTATTTTCAACTCTTAGTCCAGGCGCTGGCTTACATTGAGCATGCACGAAAGAGGTAGAGAATTTGACTTCGGATTATTGTTTAGGGGTGTCTAGTGTATATGAATCCCGATGTCGTCATGTCCTAGGGTGGTCGACAACCTGGGGGGAGGAGGGTAAGTTGTAAAAAACGTGCGCTCATAAAAACGCCTGTCCTGGGGTTACTATTCATAGTGGATTCATTTTTACTTTCCTTGCCCTACCTACTACCATAGGTAAGGAAAGTATTGCTTTCCAAAAAAATTTAAGGTACCCCGATTTCAAATTTTCTATCCGTTTCAAGGTCCTCTAAGTCCAAAAAAGTGGTTTTTGGGTATTGGTCTGTGTGTATGTGTGTGTGTGTGTGTGTGTGTGTGTGTGTGTGTGTGTGTGAGTGTGAGTTTGTGTAGCCACATTTGCCAGGACCTTTACACACAACGTGTGTGTGTGTGTATGTCTGTATACACTATATCTCAATCCCTAATTGACCGATTGACTTGAAATTTGGAACTTAAGGTTCTTATACCATTAGGACCCGACTCTAAGAAATTCAAATTAATTCATCGAAAAATGGCGGAAAAAAAGGCGGATCATATGCCAAAAATTGTGTTTTTTACGATTTTCTCGGAAACGGCTCTAACGATTTTTAAAAAATTCATACCCAAAATAGCCCTATATAAGCCCCATCGACTGCCATGAAACTCGTTCCTGGCAAAATCACAGAAGAAGATCTGCAGCATTGTTGAGAAAAATGGATTTTGCAATATTTCGATTCCTAATTGACAAATTGACTTGAAACTTTGAACTTAAGGTTCTTATACCATTAGGACCCGACTCTGAGAAATTCAAAAAAATTCATTGAAAAATGGCGGAAAAATGGCGAATAATATGTCAAAATTGATGTTTTTTACAATTTTCTCGAAAACGTCTCTAACGATTTTTCTGAAGCTCATACCCGAAATAGTCCTATATAAGCCCTATCGACTGCCATGAGTCTCGTTCCTGGCAAAATTGCATAAGATCCGCAGCATTGTTGAGAATAATGGATTTTGCAATATTTTGATTCCTATTTGACCGATTGACTTGAAATTTGGAACTTAAGGTTCTTATACCATTAGGACCCGACTCTAAGAAATTCAAATTAATTCATCGAAAAATGTAGGATCATATGCCAAAAATTGTGTTTTTTACGATTTTCTCGAAAACGGCTCTAATGATTTTTTAAACATTCATACCCAAAATAGCCCTATATAAGACCTATCGACTGCCATGAAACTTGTTCCTGGCAAAATCACAGAAGATCTGCAGCATTGTTGAGAAAAATGGATTTTACAATATTTCGATTCCTAATTGACCGATTGACTTGAAACTTCGAACTTAAGGTTCTTATACCATTAGGACCCGACTCTAAGAAATTAAAAAAAATCATTGAAAAATGGCGGAAAAAATGGCGAATAATATGTCAAAAATGATGTTTTTTACGATTTTCTCAAAAACGTCTCTAACGATTTTTCTGAAACTTATACCCGAAATAGTCCTATATAAGCCCTATCGACTGCCATGAGTCTCGTTCCTGGCAAAATAGCAGAAAATCCACAGCATTGTTGAGAATAATGGATTTTGCAATATTTCGATTTCTAATGACCGATTGACTAGAAACTTCGAACTTAAGGTTCTTATACCATGAGAACCGACTCTAAGAAATTAAAAAAAAAAATCATTGAAAGATGGTGGATAATATGCCAAAAATTGTGTTTTTCAAGATTTTCTTGAAAACGGCTCCAACGATTTTTATGAAAATCATAACCAAAATAGCCCTATATAAGGCCTATCGACTGCAATGAGTCTCGTACCTGGCAAATTCGCAGAAGATCTGCAGCATTCTTGAGAATAATGGATTTTGCTAGCCAAAGCGCCAATAGGCGCGAGGCGTCATGGGCTAGTGATAATTGCAAATCATACATATGATGGGCCGAAGCGCCGATAGGCGCGAGGCCTCAGTGACGAATGAAAAATTCACTGTTGATACCAGACGGAGACAAAGTAATGGCCTAATGCAATTTGCACTTGCTGATAACTAAGTATAAATACTTGTTTTAGGTACCGTATGCAAATATGAATGGCAAGGAAAGTTGTGTGAGTGTCCCACACCAGATTTTTAAAATTTGCAATATATATTTGGCTTTCATAATGGTCCTCTTCAACTAAATAGTTTTTCCGTAAAAAAATAAAATATCTCAAAAAATTCATTTTTTGGTTCTGAATTTTTTCTTATTTCTCGAATATTGAAGTCGTAAGCTGACTTAGTGGAAAATAGTTCCTATAAACGTTGTAGGCCTTTTCTTTCTGAATCCATTGATCTATATATTTAAGTGGTTACGATCGTGAATGCGGCTGTGGGAGGGGAATAAGGAGCGCTGTTACGCTGCGCCGCGGTCCCCCCACCCGTTAAACACCCGCAGTAGGCATACCTATTGCGACTCTTCTACAAGCGTATCTCTTCAAATAATGTATTTTTATACTGTATTCTTATGTTTTTTCAGTCGCTGAACTCGATTTTCGAACTCTCATGCTCGTAGAACAGCTAATTCTCATCGTATTTCCAAATTAAGGCAAAAAAGTTTAATTTCGACTAGTTTTCAAGGGTTGAAAATCTTTCTTTTACCTATATCTACTAGTTTAGTATATTTCCACCAGTAACTGATAATTCAAGAGCCAATTCGACTCTATGCTGGAGTTTGCAGGAATAAATATCCCAGAAATGAATATTAAAATGATATTTTCAACTTACTATTTTTATTGTTCTTTTACAATTCAGCAGTCATTTACCATTTTTTTATAACCGTATAACATTATAATATTACGATATAACAATCATCAAATGGCCAATATATTGATTGATCAATAAATTCCTCATCAAACACTATAAAGATCTGATTCTATCTTTGCAAATTATTTGATAAGTTCTAATCAGAATCAGAATTTATTATAATTATTGAATAATATCGTACCTGTGAGAAATATATTTCCTAAAACAGTTTCAACAAAATACAATTCATTTGTGAATTCAATCAACCAATTTAAGCAAGGAATGAATGTTGACTCTTCCAACATGAGAAGCCCCTTAAAACTTATTTTCCTTGATAAAACAATAGAAGTAGAATCAACTTTGTGCATAATTATTATTGTATGTATTATAATTATTATGTCAATCGTCAATGAACATTTCAATATACTGCATCAAGAAATCCGACGAAAGGCCTACACTGTGGAATGAATTTATTTGGGAAGATTGAACTAAGGTCGAAGATTAATCTCAATGGATTGTTCAAAAAGCTCTAACATTAGACACATTATAATAAATTTATATTCTACGGATGTGAAAATTAAAATTAGAAAAAATAAATTCTGTGGCTGATAACAGTATTTCACCTGATATGATTCCATCGTTGAACGTCGTTTATTCAAGTACTTAGCATAATAGCTACAGATGGATTTGCACCAACTCCAGCACTACCTACCAACTACATTCACAGAGTATATTGGAAATTTTCTAATAAAAGTATAAATGCTCGTGATATGGTGTTAATCGGAACCGTTTATGACCTCTTCTGTATTATGGTGATTCATTTTATGACAGTAAATTCAGGTACAATGAAGGGAGCTCATAACCATTATGTACGACAATGAGACATCCAACAAACAAAATATAATTACTTGAATATAAGTGGAATAATTGACCATTCCTTTTGACAGAGTTACAATACAAGCAGAAAGCACAATACTAGATATATATTAATTGAATAGACCTATTATTTATGGGAGCAGATCTCATAATCTTAAGCTGTATTTATGAGACAATTATGAGAATCCGAAAGAAAATTCTTTGTGCCATTCAATAGCTTCTTAAAAAGAAACCAATAATTGGGTGTGACATGAAATTGTGATCAGACCGATCAGACCATGGAAAGCTATATATTGAAGATTTTTAGCAAATATTTGTAATTATTTTGTATCAATTAGTATATATTATATTACATGAATAATTTTCCCACCAAATGTACTGACATCTGGTGAATATAATGATAATTACAATCTCATAGGATGATGACTTCTTTAAAATATTCAAGACAAGGCATCCAATAAGGTGATCCATATTATCGTCTCTAGTTAAAGAGACTGTACCTTCTCTATTGTATATAAATGCATTGTCGATTATATTATGGAAGAAAATTATTTTGTGAAATTATTTTGGAGAATATTTTTTTCTGTATCAATATGAGTGATTCGTTTGTAGCAAATGCATTGGTCTGATACATTCCTTGCTTAAATTGATTGATTGAATTCACAAATGAATTGTACTTTGTTGAAACTGTTTTAGGAAATATATTTCTCTTTTGTCTTTGGCAAAAGACAAAAGTAAAATTTTTATGCTCAAGTGGAGTCCTAATTGAACTTATTCGTTAACATAATAATGAGTACCTGCACTTGGGTTCAAAAATATGATTGAAAAGTTACGAATTTCTCTTTATTAATGAGTTTTTGTTCATAAGAGTTTGATAGAAGACAGGCGCAGAGTTTTTCAAGCAATTACTTCATGTAATAAAAAAAATCATTTCAAGCACATCTTTTGTTTGAGCAAAACAGGATATGCTAGGGTGAAGTGGGGAAGACAAAGTGTCATAGCAAATAGCTTGCCATCTGTATCAATAATAGATTAAGCAAAAATGGGAGTTGATGTAATGTAAAGGTTCATCCAGAATCCGTAACAAGACAGTAGTGAGAATCTATACTTATACTTGATAAAAAACTAATATCAGAGTAGCAATGAAATAACTCGGTCATATTACAGTACATTTCTATCTGTATGTACAAAATTATCAATTCATCAACTAATCAATAATTGTTAATAGTTGATTGATACAAACTGGAAGTAGAGAATTGCGAAATATAGTCAATCAATTAATGGCGTGGGAGTGGGAACGCTTCAAATTGAATAGGAATTTGTAATAGTGGTATAGTCTGTCCAAGCAAAGAAGACCCTCCGGCAAGATGAGATGACTCCAGCTTGGTCAATATTGGTTCAAAAATTATTGATCTGGTCCCAATTGTAGGAAATATTCTAATCTACAATTTGAGACCAATCAATAATTTTTGAACCAATATTGACCGAGATGGAGTCATTTTCTCATCTTGCCAGAGGGTCTTCTTTGCTTGGACAGACTATATCTATTTGCATTAAATTTGATTCACGAATATATTCAACACACGTTTACCAGTAGATCACTTACATTTACAAATTACAACTAACAGAGGGATTTGCCTATAAGCTCAGGTAGATACAGATTTAATTAACAGAGGAATCAATCCGATCAAACAACATTACTCATATCATGGAATGTGAACTCGAGTTGAGATCGGTTGATGAAGAAAAACTTAATTAAACTGGAAAAACTCGGGAATAAAATGCTGGAAAACAAAACGAAATGAATGCTGACATTTTGCCATGAACAGGAAGGCAGCAATAAAAGAACTGACTGAATGATAGCCTTCCGGGAGCATGAAATCCACCCACCAAATAATATCATCATAGCCATCAAGTATAGACTGTCCAAGCAAAGAAGAAATTCCAGCAAGATGGGAAAGTGACACCATCTCGGTCAATATTGGTTCAAAAATTGTATGTTTGGATTCAAATCGTAGTAAACATTCTGATCTACAATTTTAAACTAAATTTATAATTTTTGAACAAATATTGACCGAGCTGGAGTCATTTTCTCAACTTGCCAGAATGTCTTCTTTGCTTGGACAGACTATACCAAACATCATCGGTTTCAGCCAGTTTTTCAGGCTAACACCGGTCCTTTAAACTGCGTTATGAGTATTTTGCATTCCTACGCTTTTATTAAATGCCACTTGATGGGAATCCTCCACTCTTAATTTAGATGGAACTCTCCACCGCTTACGCGGTTTCATTCATTTGAAAAAATCTGGAAACACGACACGTATAACCGCCTTGAAACGTAAGAGAGATTCTCAATAGGAAAAAAGAAAAATTAATTAAATTTGTGAAAAAATTTGGATAGGGGACGTTTCCATGAACATTGCGTGTATACAGAATGTTTCTGAAAAAAACGACCAACTTCTCAGGCTGATACCTTACACCAAATTGTGAAAAGTTCAATTTGAGACACCCCAAGAAGTGCTTTGTTATCAAGATAATAATGGTGAAGATTGCTAATTTTTCATCAAATCTTTCATTTTATAATTTTTAGGGGCTTCATCAAGGTACAAAAATTATCAATTTCTATGTAAAACCATTTTTGGAATTCAATGGAACTATTAAGATGTACATTTTAGAGAAAAACTTACTATTAAGAAAATGTACATTTAGATCGGAAGAGTAAAAACTTAAGTAAAATAATAATATGGAATAATTTTCTACTCACCGGTTGTAGTGAGCAAATAAATATCTAATTGTAATATATTGCGAATTTGCATTATATTTGCTATAATATGAGTGTATTGAACTGTGTTAGCGTGGAACGTCTTCTTCAACATTTATTCATAAATGAACTTGTAATAGATACCACATAACAGGAAAGAAAATGATCGTAACTTGAAATGTTTGCTATCTTATCTTATCACTTATCCTGATACCTTGCTCGGAGTCCTCAACAATAATACTCCTTCTTCTCTCATTTTTATTTAATTCCAAATTATTTCAAATAATATTACAATCAACAATATTATTGATTCTTGAACAATTTCAAATAATAGAATTTGTGCCCGAGTCGCACAATAATGCGACTCTATTAAAACCTGTGAAGTAAAAGACCCTCCTCCTTCTTTACTGGATTTTTTTATTTTCCCATTTTTTGCTGGAAACAGTAAGAAAGAAAATTGGATAATTCATTTCTAGTTCATATGCCATAAACGAACTGTATGGATTTAAAGGGAATCACTAAAACTATTGGTTGGATTAAGGAGAAAAAATATATTTAATAAATAAAACTCTACTTATACAATTTATCAATAAACGTTTGAATTGATGATTTAAAACGGCTATTCATTTCATTTCCTAATGACTTAATTACACTGACAGGGTGCATAGATAAGCTGAAAATGATATGGAGTCAACTTCACTATTCAATACTGCCCTAAAATATGAAGATAAAACACATAGACAAAGATAGTAAGCATTCTATGGAAAGCGTTATCATGACAGGAGATGATCATCTGTCATTATTTAGAGTTCATTAATTTAAATTATCAATCCACTCAATTATATGGGTGGTGACTTACGTTGGGTAGTGCGTGAAAAAAACAACGATGGAAGAGAGACTACTCATGAATTATGGTCAAAAGTCATCTGAATGACATGTCTGCTCCGAGAGGGCGATGGAAGCTATAAAAACACTCCTGGAACGTCAGTCTGACATGAATGCTGAATTTCTGTCCTCCTACATATTCATTTCCATGTAGGTGAAACGCCTATAGACCAGTGCGTTCGTACTGTATGCATCACATACAAAATTCGTTTTGAGCCAACATTTATCAAACATCGCATTCAAGTAGATTTCAAAAACACCTATTAGTGTTTTGAGGTTGATTACAACATATTCAATTGAATTGAATTCGTAATCGGAATAATGTATCAAGAGTGAGTGTGGCAGTCGCTCAAAATAGTATTTGAAATATTTATGATAGTTTGAACACATGACTCTAAGTCTAGGGGCTAGGGCAACGATTTCTAAAAACTGCAAAAATATTTCTCGAGTAAAATTTTTGTTCAATTTTCATTTACAATCACCAAATTGAATGGGTAATTTTTATGAATGGGAATTAAATATGCTAATAGTTTAGTCATAGTGATTATACCGTACTAGGAAAATTATTATTGATTAATATGAAGGAAAATTATTAATCAAGAGAAATTGTTCGTAAAAAACTATCGTACAATATATTTTTCAATTCATTTTTAAATGATATCGAATAGTTTAATAATGAGAAAACCCCCATTTATTGTTAATTGATAATGGAGAAACATAATTTATCATAAAAACAACAAATAATTGTTCAATACATAAAAAAGATCAAATTGTTTGTACTGCTGATTTTTTTCGGCAACATGAATTCCTAATTCGTTATACAGTTCTGGTTTATTTCAGTTTTTCTCAGGAAATACCGAATTCCGTATATAAAAAAATCCATAATAAGCATGTACAGTATTTCATGAATCACATGTTATGACTATAGCATTTGGATTATTTACGTCAAGATAATTATATCGTTCAAATCTCTTAAAATTAACCTACTGTGCTTCTCAAGAATTAGTGGATTAAGGAGTAAGCTCAACAAGTCGTCTTTGTCTGACGCTTTTTTCAAAATTACCATAGACTTATCATACATAATTGAAAAATAAATGGAAATCAAATACCCTTTTAAAAATTATTAAAACACAGACATGTTTCGGGACATTAGCCCATTATCAATGTGGATAAAAATATAATAATTATTATAATTTTAATAATTATATTTTTTTAATAATTATATTTTTTAAATAATTTTGAAGTTTTTAAAAGGGTATTTGTTTTCCATTTATTTTTCAATTATTTAAATAACCCTAAGTTTTAAAGTTCAGTTATCATACATAATATGATTAGTCCATGCTTATTACTCATATGCAAATTATGGGCAAACAAATCATAGTACAGTACTTCATCTATTATTATTCAATTATTCTACTATTCCATATGATTTTATGGGTGTATTCGAAGACTATAACACAGAAACAACTGATAACTATCAAGCTTGTGAGGTGACGTTTTTCAACTCATTTCAGTGTAAAAGTATCACACTCATTTGTATCAACGTGATAAGTTCAACAAGGCATAACCTCAACCAAAGTAAAAAATGCTCTCAGGATATTTTCAAGATGAATTAACAACTATAGTTGAGTTATAGTAGAGGAAGGGCATTATTTAATGAATCAGACCACGACCAAACATCTTTATTTAGAGAAGGGGAGTGATGCTTGACAAATGGAAGAAAATACAAACAAGACGAACTAAACGACTACGTTTAATGGTTTATTTAACTGGCGGCTATTCTAAACTCATGACAGGACGGAAAGGACTGAGGTTTCACTATCCAGAAATGAAGTTAAAGAACCTCTTCATGAACATAATTCGAAATGATTGAAAAAGGAGCGTATGAGTCAGATTCACGAGACATTTGGACACAAAAGAAAGTGATAAAAAACGACTAACTTTTTTATTTCAAGCCCCAAGAATTTAAAATGAAAGCAAACGATGTACTATAACCAAAAGGAATATCACTATATTCCAAACTGAATACAGAGTATCAGTGCACAGTTTTCCTATATAATGTGTCTACACTGTAGTCTATAGTCTTATTCTATAAAATCTCTGAGTGTAACACAGTACACAGAAAAAAATACTGTACTTGTACTGAACACAGTTCAATTTTACTGTTATATGAAATGTCGGAGCAAGTTCAACAGTGGCATGTAGTAATGTATTCCAACTTTTTATTTATGCATATAACCAATCATAGCAATTTACTGTTTATTACAGTATATAGAAAATAGGATTACTGAAAACTCAATCATCTGTAGAAAGGCCAAACTAAAATAAAGCTCGGCCATGTTTGTGGTCAAAATAAAGTGATAAAAAATGACTGGCAAACTTTTTTTATTTCAATACCCAAATAGAGAGTGTTTTCTAACCTACGCTAATAAACTTTTCAGTTTGATTTCTAATATAATCTAAAAATAGTAAAAACGATCACTTATATGGAATGGTAGAAATGGGGAGATAAATTGCTCCAGCTAATACACTGATCTGGAAGGTAGAAAAAGGCAGAGGAAAAACGAGACATTTTTATTGACAATCACCTGTGAATCCAATAGAGCTTGATAAAAATTGGCACGAGCTGGATTTTTTAATCCACTCAACGATTAAACGTTATCCACCCAATAAACGTTTCTCTCCCGTTGGTTCTGGGCTGTACTTGATTTGAGGGTTGATACTGTCGACCCCTTTTCCCAGAGTTTAGCTTGAAATCTAATATCACCGATAAAGATAATTGAAATGGTGCGTATTGAAATAGTATTACATTCAAAGATAACTGAATGGATTCAGCCGTTCAATCGAGATTAAAACTCAAATGAGGGAAAATGATAAAGTAGATTACTAGATTAGAAAATAGACCTGGAAAATTAACAGTCAGTTCTAGCCAGAGAGAATAGAATAATTATATTCTATTCTCGCTGGTTCTAGCGCTACTAGAATACGAGATAGACCAGGACAATTGTCTGACAGTTCAATATGTATGAAAAATATGTTTGATTTTAAATAATACAGTGCACCGTGTACTAAATGTTGTACCAGCAACCACATTATACAACTTTGTATTATGTGTCGCTACTTTGTACATACACGTACGAAAGGCTAGAAATAACATGCTATTCTTTTTAGTGAGCATGGGCGGAGTTTCGGGGGGTCCTGGGGGCCAGACCTAGGTATTTAATGCCCCAAATCCTACAAGAACGGAAAATTCCATCTGGCCCAAAAAGTTGAACTCCGCCCATGGTAAGTTATTATAACTATGATTATACAGGTTCCTGTTAGACAAAATGGTCATTTTCATTTTCACAACAGAAATTCCCTAGAATGAGTGGCACATTGTTGTCTGGTGCGTGACTTCAACAATAACAAAATTTAAGAATCTGATGCTTTCATCATATTTCATATATGTTGTAGCCTTGAGGAGACCCTTCCGCTTGAACGATGGTGTTTGAAAATAAGTAACTCTCATAATGTCTGACAAAGAAAATAGAATTAGGCACCATATTCCCATTTTACTCTTAAAACTGCAATGGCTCATTAAAACTATACTGGTTGTTTTATATGATGAAAATAAGGGCACTAGACACGGAGACAGACTGAACAGTATTTTTTCAAGTTTAGGACCTCTTTCTAAGTACGGGAGAGGAGAGGTGTGCTGAACTCTGAGCTCTATAACCGGACACAGTTATTCTGTGCAGTTTCAGTTTTTTCTGTAATTTCTCCAGCTCAATCACCATTAATCCTTAAGGCTCAGCTGTAGAGACGCCATGATGGATGTTTATCCCCATAAGCGCAATGTTAAACTTGAACCCATATAACTCCTACAATTTTCATAGGAAAGTTACAGTCGATATCTAATTTTAAAGGTCTATTCATCCTCTAACAGATTTGCTTTTCAAAAAATGCATAACTCACATGATTTTTTTCAAATTAATTACTATAAGGGCATATATTTTGCCATTTTTTCCTGAAGTTTAGGATAAAGATATAAAAAATTTAAAAAAACCTGATCGATCCGTCCAGTTTTTCTCTAATACAATGATTTTTTTTCAAAAAGATTCGTTCATAAATGGGGGTTTTAAATGGATTCTCCCTAAGCAATGTTTTGCAATTCGGTTGCTGTTCATATCACTACAATATCAACATTTCTAGATACAGTACCTTGACTGAGTCTAATTTTGTTGTCGGGACTGTAACCAAAGCATTGACACAAAAACTTTTACTATAATTATTTGTTCATTTTAGGTCCATGCAGTCGAGAGACAACCGAAGCAAGCAATTTCCCAATGTGTATCTATAAAAAAGATTACTTACAGATACTTATTCTGAATTGCCTACAACAAAATTCGGGATCTCGGCATTGCTGTGACTTGTTCATGTCATGGCTAAAACGAAGCCACTCCAGTCGCACACTCACACATGCAGAGCTTTTGTTTATCTCGTCTCAAGCCATTGTAAATGGACTGTAGTGCATTAAGAATCTCTCCAAAACTGAATTTTTTAAATTCATTAGCCTAGGATATTGCTTGAGCAATTTAAATTAGAAATAATGTGAACAATGATACGAAATGAAGCACTTTCATTGAATATCAGATATCTATTTTTGTTGAACAATAAGATATCAAAGGATAGACAGGCTTCTTCGTGTACAGAGGAGTGACACAATAGTGCAAATTCACTAGACGAAATTGGGCATAACCTGATCAATAAAGGGAGAGTATTTGTCAGGGGAAAGGGGAATATTTGCCTGGTGCAAACAGCAGCAAATAGAGAGGCAGCGCGCTCAGGGGACACTGGAAAAGTGAAAACCCGGTGTCTCTGAATTCAAAGGTAAATAAACGCCTCCTCTCACAATTCCAAGGTATTCGCTTGTGTCCATTCCCAAGAGGGGTGCTGACGCCTAAAATGTAGAGCGGGTGGAAGTGGGGGGACGTTGTAATTGAATAAGGAAGTCGAAGGGGAATGTGATACAGTTCCAACGGCACTAGACTAACATCTTCATTTGTCTTTCTCTTCAATCCGATTGACAAGCATTTCTTAACTAACCAACCCTTAAACAATTTCGCAAATATTCCGTGATCAATTTTGCAATGCAACAAACCGAAATAATATGATCGGCTGTGTAATGAGACGGCAACACGGTAATCATGCTTTATTAATTTTAAATAGGGCAGCTGAAGCGCGCCCAGTGTACAAAAAGTGTACTAGATATCTAAAGCTGTTGTTTTTTCTGTTATATTCCTGTTTGCTAATTTATTCAATCACAAATTAACATTGTATTTTTTGTTTCAATTTTACAATTTTCGGTACCTCTATCATGTAAACATGAAATGAAGGACAAGGATTAGTTCATATTAGACATACGCAGAATCTCCAACCATCTGATGCTGCCCTATACTATTATTAAACTAATTAATTTAAGAGTTCTTGAATTTCTTTTAGCATGAGACTTGGTATGTATGCTCATGCTCTACAAAACCATATCTACGTGGTCCACTGAGTTGAAAAAACAATTCTCAATCATTTGAAGACCCACTCTTCCCAATGAAGCATAAGCAAAGCTACGGCTCAAATAATAATTGATCTTATACTAATTAAATACAATCAGCTGTTATATAAGCCATAGCTTTACTCATGCCTTGGAAAGCGGGCACACTATTTCATTTTGAATAAATTATAAACTCCAACTTATAATGGAAGATTGGTTATATTATTTTGGCAAGCAAGAGCTGATTCGTCAAAATTATCAGCTGTTCTCAGCTTTTACAAATCAACACTTGATCGAACAAATCGTAAATAAGAAATATTCACCTAGTATTCGATTTACAAACCGTGAATTATATGAAGTATTTGCTTTTAGAAGGTAGCTTATTTTTTGTCTCTCTGAAGGTACGATTCACAAGCGACTGCTAGAGCCGCGCGCCATGAGCTCTAGCTGCGCTGCTCTAACCAATACAACTCTATTCACATAGCTATATTATAGATGTTTACTCTGTTATCAGGCCGATAATGTAGGCTATACTAAATCAAAAAATAGTGAAATTTACTTGAAAATGGCTCAAAAAGAGTGAATTTCACTATTTGTTGATTTTGTATACATTAGTAGCCCTAATAACAGAGTAAGCATCTATAATATAGTTATGTTAATAGAGTTGTATTGGTTAGAGCAGCACAGCTCGAGCTGGGCAGCTCTAGCAGCGAATTTAGAGCCACGCAGCTCATGCCGCGCGGCTTTTACTTGGAAACCTATCTTTCTAGATAAGTAGAAAGTTTTAAAACTGTTTATTCTTTATGAAAGGTACCTAATCAACTGATAGGATTCCTCTACTAAAACCGAACTTTATTTTATTTTTGAGAAGGAACCTAGATGAAACATATTTATAATTTTTTCTATATTGTTTGACCAACATGTTTTATGAAACAGGCCCTGATTTGCCTGTTGTATATTGGTTGTACTCTGAATTGTTGCTCATTCAAATGAATTGAAAACTGAAATTTATTTTACATCAAGGAAATATTATAATTCTGGAAATACAGTAAAACATTGGTATAACATTGGACAAGGATTTTCAGTCAAGAATTGATTGATAAGATGATTCTTATTAGCTAGTGAGAATAATTGTAGTTGCAATAGCAATACTGTATTTGATTATTTTTGTTTCAACGGATAACATCAGTTTCAGGTGACAAAAAAAATCATCGGAACAACGTGTGAGTCGAAACATTAATATCCCACAAGCTCCGAATATTCTCAAGCTATTGCAATTTGCTTTATTATGATTATTCTACTTCAAATTGTAACCATTGCAGTTAAAATTTCAGTTAACTTGCTCTTGATTCTTTCAATATATACATTTTTATTAAAACCTGAATATTACATTCTCCAGTAAAGAAACAGAACAGCAATAAAAATTTCAAAAAATAAAAAGTGAGTTGATTTTAAAAGTGCAGTAGAATATAATATGAAGCCAATAATCGTAGTCAAGTGGAAATTAATGTTTGAACTCATAATTATTCATTTTGAAGTATTGATACTTATGTAACGGTAATCTTTCTCATCATTCATAATTTTAATAGTTTCTGAGTGAAAGATCTTATCTCTCAAGAGTGCAATTTGGTTTTCCAACCAATAATCACGGTTAAAACAAGGACACAACGAAGAAAAGATGATCATTGATATCATGAATTTTAAAAAAATCTCTAATCAACTTCAATCACGAATTAATTAGGGAAACATATTTATCTAATGATTGATAATGAGGATAAGACAATGTAGCATAATAGATTATTCTATATAATAAGAAAAAACATACATTTAAAATAAATTTATTTGCTGGAACACACTACAATTTAAGATTTGAAACACAACCTAGGATTTTTCTAGTAGTTGTGAAGGTGATATTGTGGTAGTTATCCATATTAAATGAAAAGACAAGATGATGTCAAACCACTGATTTATTAAAAAATCGAGATACCGAAACCGGTATCTCGATTTTTTAATGAATCAATTGTTTGAAAACATCTGGTCTTTCATTCAACAAACTAGGATTCTGTATATCATTTACAAGTGGAATGCATAAGTCCAGTGGGCAAAGCATTTTGAAAGGCAGATTCCTGCAAAAGATGGTGTATGCGATTTTATTGTTTCAAATGGTTCATTAGGGTCCCAATAATGTGTATTTGAAAAGTGAACACAAAATCTCTCTCGGCACAACTTTTGACAGTCAGAAAACCTCACATATTTGTTAATTTTTGCATATAATTCGAATACAGTCCACATCTTTGTAGATACAATTTGTGTTTTATGAACGAATGTGAATTTTTTCTATTCGTCCGATCTTTGTTTTTTTGTTAATCAACGCAGAATTTTGTCCAGTACAATTTACAATGGGAATGTATCTATAAAAATCGGGACAGTTTTCTAGTAATATGCGAAAAACTAAAAAATGCGAGGTTTTCTGGCTGTAAAAATGTTTTTGTACACTTTTCAATTAAATTTTATTGGGGCCCTAATGAACCATGATACAATAAAATCACATACACCACCTTTTGCAGGAGAAAATCCTCTGCATACTAGACTTATTGTATAGAATTCGTATGGTCATCTTCACAGATTTTTGTAGCATAGATTATTGATATGTTCAATAACCATGTTTTAGGCTAATTAAAATAATATAATTATTGAGCTAGATGCACCGGTTGTTTCAAGGGAGTTTGTCGAGTCGAACCACAGATTTTCCATGAGGTTAATGAAAGCTCAACAAATTTAAGTTCTATTTTTAATTAATTGAAATACATCATCAGGTTACAAGTTACAAATACTTAAAGAATAATTAGACAAAATTCGGAATGAATTCCTTATCCAACTCAGATGACTCACGATTATTATCTAAAAAAGATATTTTAAAAAGCCCAATTTTACAAAGCTATTCAACGGTTCTATTTTGAAAGAGTTTAATTTACAATTACAATGCCTCGAAATAAATTAATAACAAGTAATGGTTCCATGTGAAGTGAATATACTTCTAATAACTGGGTCATTCCATGTCAAATCAACACACTTTGAATTAAAATTTTACCTTATCATCTCAGATTTTGCTTAAATTTGGTATACTCACAAAGAATCCTAAAACTTAGAAAAATACTAAGTTTGAATTTTTTTTTTGACAAACGGTTTTCAAAATATGACTAGGCTGTGTCAAATTATCGAAAAAACGCTAAAAATCAGTAAACATACTTTTTTGAAATCGCTCTAGCAGCTGTCCTGATCAAGCTAGAGGGCTGGGAAAGGTGTCATTTTGCAGAATTTTCTATGCTCTTTCTTTTGATATGCAACACTATATGGGTTATGTTGAGAAAATTTTTGTCAAAATACAAATTAACATTTTTTTCAAAAAGTACATAATTGAAAAATTTTAAATTTTTACAACTAACACTTAATACTATTATTAATATAATGGTGCAATATGAACGTGGGACTATAATGGGTTCATTGCCAAAAAAATGTTTTTCTAGAGCTTGTTTTCTGAAAATCACTATTCTGCTCGGTAATACTCTTTTGGCTGTTACTTATTTAGTGTTTAAAAATACAGAATGCTTTTCTAAACATTCTTGAACTATTATGTTGTAGCTTAACAGTACAATTAAGTTATATTTCCTTCATCTTATGGCTACTTTATTACTGTTTTTTTTTCTATAAAATGTTAATCTCAGTAGCCTTTTTCAATTATTTTTATTCATTTACTTATTAAAATTACTGTCTTACATTCATTTACATTCTTTTATACAATACATCAATAAAAATTCACAAGAATAAAGTGTACATTATTAACACATTAAAAATTGCAGAAAAAAAATCATTACATGAGTTACTGGTAATAAAATAATGTAAAATACAAATAGAGTAGATGGGAATATCAATTGGAGAAATGAATGTTAGCCCCACAAAACCAAAGCTTGTGTGTAGGAATTTCCTATAACAATGTTTACATTTTAGACATGAAACATTACAAGTTTCGACTATTAATAGTTATTTTCAAATGCAAATGATCAAATAAATTCTTAGCTTACTGATTATGTAAGCTTACAGTATGCTATAGTCTGGCCAAGCAGAGAAGAGCCTCTGGCAAGATGGGAAAATGACTCCAGCTTGGTCAATATTTGTTCAAGAATTATAAATGTGGTCTTATTAGAGCATCAAATTGATTCCTACAATTTGAGATCATATCAATAATTTTTGAAACAATATTGACCAAGCTGGAGTCATTTTCCCAACTTGCCAGAGGCTCTTCTTTGCTTGGTCAGACTATAATCAATCACATGTGTTCATTTTTATTAGAGATTTCATATGAATATTTTATCACTCTGCCTAATATAGTTATTTGTGTTATTTATACTTGAATTTGCAAAATTCTATAAAAAATTGGGCTATTTTTATCAATTTGGATTATATTTATTATTTTTTCTTTGTTCAATTTCGCTGCACTATAAATTTGAGACTCTTCTTTAACATCAAGCTTTCTGCTTTTATTTCCATAATTCAATATTGTGGAATTTCATGTCACAGATTAAAATATTGAATAATGGAAATAAAAGCAGAAAGCTTGATGTTAAAGAGGAGTTTCAAATTTAATAAAAAATGATGAAAAAAATAATAAATATAATCCAAACTGATACAAATAACACAATTTTTTATAGAATTTTGCAAATTTAAGTATAAATAACACAAATAACCAACTAAATAATGCCACGTTTACACCGGAATGTTAATAACATTTGTTAATAACTTTTTTGAATAACTTATTATTATATAGACCTATATATTATATAAAAGTTATCAACATTCCGGTGTAAACGTGGCTTTAGGCAGAGTGATAAATTATTCATATGAAATCTCTAATAAAAATGAACACATGTGATTGATTAGCATTCTGTAAGATTTCTTATTATAGAATTCATTTGTTTATTTAATCATTTGCTTTTGAAAATGACTATTAATAGTCGAAACATGTTATTCATGAATAAAAGTAATTAAAAAACGGTACTGAGATTAACATTTGAAATATAAAACAATACCTAATTAAGTAGACCTAAGATAAAAGAAATATAACTCAATTATACTGTTTAGCTACAACACAATAGTTCAAGAATGTTTAGAAAAGCATTCTGTATTTTTAAACACTAAATAAGTAACAGCCAAAAAAGTATTACCAAGCAGAATAGTGATGTAGAATAGAAAACAAGCTCTAGAAAAACATTTTTTTTGGCAATGAACCCATTATAATCTCACGTTTATATTGCATCATTATATTAATAATAGTATTAAGTGTTAGATGTAAAAATTTGAAATTTTTCAATTTTGTTCTTTTTGAAAAAAATGTTAATTTGTATTTTGACAAAAATTTTCTCAACATAACCCATATAGTGTTACATATCAAAAGAAAGAGCATAGAAAATGCTGCAAAATGACACCTTTCCCAGCCCTCTAGCTTGATCAGGACAGCTGCTAGAGCGATTTCAAAAAAGTATGTTTACTGATTTTTAGCGTTTTTTCGATAATTTGACATAGCCTAGTCATATTTTGAAAACCGTTTGTCAAAAAAAATCCAAACTTGGTATTTTTCTTAGTTTTAGGACCCTCTGTGAGTATACCAAATTTCATCAAAATCTGAGATAGTGAAGTAAATTGGGTGTGTTGATTTGACATGGAATGACCCAACTTAACATTTCATTCCAGTTACTGAAACTGACTAAGTTCAACAATTAATTGCGTTACTTGCAATCATTTGAAGTGGGCTAGCTTAATTTAAATATGATTTATGAATGAAATAGTAAGGGGTTTTCAACTTTAACAATAAGTTAGGTACGATTTTTTCAAGGAAAAACGGCAAAACGGTTTTTTTAAAAGTTTGATGGCTATCAAGTTCTATTACAGAATTACTCTGTATATTACAGAACTTGATCCAAACATATTCAACTGAAACATTTGACTCAGAATGCATTGGCAGGCTTTTATACTTTGCTCACAATAATTTGGATAGAAGTAGCAACTAAGGTTACTATGTCACTAAGCTGAAATAATTTTGTGATTCAAATGCTTTCAAGATTAACTTAATGAAAGTGTAATCATTGATTGAAGAATAGAGCACTAGAATATTAAGGTTCAGGGCACAACTTAATCTGATAATGCCACTCAATAAACGAGGGAAATTTACTCAATTTATAGAGAAACTCAAATTGTTGTAAAGAAAACACTGATATCGGATAGGAATAAACCATATTGATCAAAGTATGTTGTACTTTACTTAATTTGAGCCAAACTGAGTAAATATAAATTATTAACACAGCAACTGACCAAATAAATTTCTACCAAGTTGGAATTTATAAATAGCAATTCCAGTTTGGTCAATAGAGATAATTGGTAAATATACCAAGAGTATAGCCTTCGCCTAGAACTCAATTACTTGCTATTAACTTAAGAGACATGTAAACAAACACAACATGAGTGTTCTTAAGCAAGAGAAATAAAGTGGATTTTGCAGATTCCCACACAAAATTCATCACCATAGATTTCAGGTAACCTGATAGCTAAAAAAGTTAGTTTTCTTTTTTATATTATTTATATTGCGAAAGTTCAGGGTAAATATTTCTTCAAAGTTACAAACTTCTAACTGGGCTGAGAAAACTAAGAATAAGGTTATGAGAGAAAAATATGACAATTGAATCACTAGACAGAGAATAAGATAATTTAAATAAATAAAATATCCATTAAGAATCAGACGTACCTTCATCTCCAGACACAGCAGAATATCGGATGAAGAAACAGACAATAAATAGTGGCCATAACTTTTCAGACAGCGCATTTACGCTAGATGGAATCATTATTACTCTACTAATTCTATGTCATAATTAGTTCTTGAGATAATCAAGGTTCATCATCTAGAATAAATTTTAATAAAAAAGTAAACAAGCACGAATTCCACACGACTGGAACAGATGCATTACCGTTCTGTTTAATCGAATGATGATGAACTGACACTACCAGACGCCATTTTACCATCTACACTACTTTTCAAGCTCAACCACTTATGCCAACACAACACACAATGCATTCCCGAAATATTTTTCAATTAATATTTTACTAATCCTCCTCACATTGAAAACCCAATTTTATTTATTTTGTTCGGATACATAGACAAGTTTTTCAATTGGATTCTTCATTTAATTTTTCTTTTCACTTGTCTCCATGATGACAGCCCATCTCATGATCATCTGAAAAGCGGGAAATACAAAAAGTAGCAAGTTCAAATCTGAATACCGGTAGTGTTTTGCTGTTTTCTAAACTTTTAAAATAACTGCTTATTATGTACTTCATATAATAATTATGTAATTCATCCTTGGATCCTTTCATTTTTGGCATAATGTATCAAGCGAAAAATGTCTAGGAGGATCAATTTTTGAGGCAATTCTCCCGGTGCTAAAGATGTTTTCCTATATGGCAAAAGAAAGCCTTGTTTCGGAATTCCATTCACAGAAACTTGTAGAATTAACTGATTCTACTGTCCCATGTATTTTTATTCTGTTTTGCTCAGTGGCGTAGCCAGGATTCGATTTCGGGGAGGGTCCAAAGCTGATCATGGGGGGTTTGGGGGGATCTCCCCCAAAGAAAGGGGGGTCCGGGTCGCCCCCGGGAAAATTTTTAAATTGTGTAGTGCAAAATACCGTTTTAGAGTTTTCTTTTTCTTATTAATAAAAATTGGGAATAAAAGAAGTTTTGGGCGATAGCCTTTTTTTTCAGTAAGAACGGTAGAATGCTTTTACGCACCGTCGGTCCAGCATATGGGACCACAAGGCCACACATACCCTGGTCCGGTGTGTGGGACTACACCCTTCAGCTCATCCATGCAGCCATGCTATGTTGCATGGATACATGCATGAGGGGAAGGTACTACCCACTAAACTACCTAGTGTTGCCGTTGCCCGCAGAGTCTGACTGGGACGCCTCAGAGGCATTGCTTCAGTCAGGCTCAGTGGTATGCGCCATCTGGAGGGCAGATACGCTTCTCCTCTGACCCCTGAGGTCCTCCTTGTCCCTTCCTTTCGTAGCCTATCCTACTTAATCTTGTCCTGATCAAGCTATCCTATCTTGTTCTATCTAAGCTATTCTATTGTGACTGGATGTTATCTGGTTCAATACCATCCCATCATTGTCCTAGAGTTTACCTATTTCTATAATATCCTATCTTGTCCTATTCTGGGCAATAGCCTGCTTTTTCTTTCCTCATCTTGTATATTTGTACTTGCATTAAATGGATAAATAAATAAATCTACTTTATATTATGGTTAGTAGATTTACATTATTCAATCTGGTTAGTTAAGGGGCTGTTAGGCAAATTTCTGTGTCCAAAATAGCATTGTAAAACAAAATTGTCAAAGAGAAATTGATAATAGGCCTACTGATTCACGCTTTATACAGCTCAAACCACAATAATCGGAATATTTTGAGCATCTGTTGGTCCTGAGCAATAAGAGTTCTGTTAAGTGGGCGATTTCTTGTGTCAAAAGTAGCGTTTTAAAACCCTGTCTTTGAAGTAGCGTTTTAGACTCTGTTTTTCAAGATTACTAGTGAATAATTGATTATCCAGAGTATTATTTATATTTAGATCATTTACTTTATGCACTTCAACCATTTCAAACCCCCAGCAATGAGATTTTTTAACACCACTTGATCAGTTCAGGGGGCATTTTCAGTACAAAATTGTAGAGCTCTACATAATTGTTTAAGATAAATAAAAAATACTGACGCGGGCTTTATGCAGTTTAATCCTATGTAACCCTATGTTAACGCAATGTAAAGGGGGGTCCGGGGGTCGCCCCCGGGAAAAATTTTGTGTAGTAAAGAATATCGTTTTAGAGCTCTTTTTCTTATTAATAAAAATTGGGAATAAAAGAGGATTTGGGCGATGAAACTTTTTTTCCTGCTTTTTCTTTCCTCATCTTGTATGTACATAAATTAAATAGATAGATAAATAAATTTACTTAAGTTGGACCACCCTCCCCTCTAGCTACGCTACTGGAACCCATTTTCACAGAAATTTTTTCATTATTCTGATGTAGGGAATCAGCCTGAGAAGTTCAGTGAACATAACTCTTATGAACATTCTGTGTGGACTGCATCAATTTCTTAGTTTTCTCTCATTCAGAGGAACAGAGTTTTAACATGAAGGTTTGTCCAAAATTTCGGGGGGGGGGGTCCGGACCCCCTGGACCCTCCCCTGGCTACGCTACTGGTTTTGCTTGTTATATGCTTTTTAAAGCCTACACTACCGTACACAAAGCAGTAGCCTAACATTCAGTGTTGGGTAAACTACTTTTTAAAAGTAGTTAGCTACAACTACAACTACAAAAAAAAGTAGCTAGCTACTTTTTCGCTACTTTTCCGCTATTTTACAAAAAGTCATGATAGAATGTTTTTTTTCGTGTGGTTTAGGCAATTAATGTCCATCAAAACGAAAAAACGTTATGCTTAGGCTACACATTTACTACTACATCGAGGCTACATATTAGGCTACTATATCGATTGACATTCATTTATTATACAGTGTTGCAGAGGTAGTATCGAGCATTTTAGGGTATTGTTCCTAGGTAGAAAACATACCTAAATATCATTCCCATAATGTCTGAAAGTCCTCAATTACTCACACAGCCGCCATTTTTGTTTTCTCATTTTCATCTAATCTTTGAGAGGGTACTATAAAGGTCAATTACCGTACTACAAAAACTACATTTTACAACTTTAAAGGGATAGATTAAGGATATTTAATTGTTGACTAGTATTTTTGATTATTCTATATTGTAGGAAATTCAATTCTGAAGGAAAAATGTTTAGTAACATTTTCGTCTAAAACTCACCCAAAACTCACAAATCAGGATTTAAAGAAGTCAAAACAGCAATCTTTTCATACCTGCTCTTTTTGTCTTTTTTGTCTTCTTTAAATCCTGATTTGTGAGGTTTGGGTGCGTTTTAGACGAAAATGTTACTAAACATTTTTCCTTCAGAATTGAATTTCCTACAATATGGAATAACCGAAAATTCTAGTCAACAATTAAATATCCTATTTCTATCCCTTTAAAGTTGTAAAATGTAGTTTTTCAGCTTATTTTTCTAATTATCTCAATAACCATCAAAGTTACGAACTTCTAACTGGGTTTATTCAATTTCTCGGTTGATTTTACATACCGGTAGTAATTGACCACTATAGAAACATCTCAAGGCCACTACTCAATTATAAAATTGAAAATGAGAAAAATGGCGGCTGTGTGAGTAATTGAGGACTTTCAGACATTTTGCAAATGATATTTAGGTATGTTTTCTACCAAGGAACAATACGGCCTACCCTAAAATGCTCGACACTACTTCTGAAACACTCTGTATAATATCAATGTGAATATAGACATAGTATGGTCTAGAATTGGTCAATGGTCTATATGGTCTATGGTGTAGAATTGTTTTTTATTTTAAATAATTATTATCAAAGTACCCTTTTTGATTTTTTTTCATTGAAAAATAATTCTACCCAAATAGGGTACTTTGATAATTATTTAAAATAAAAAACAGTGATAAAAGTAGCCACGAGATTAAGGAAACACTATTGTAGAATGTATAATAATTATAATTATATGCACCTTAATGTAATAGAGAAATATGGAACTACAAAATCATTCCATTCCAACATTTTCATATCATACCAATTCACAAATCAAGAACAAATAAAAAAATTCACTTGAAAATTACTGACCTATTTCCCTCTTAGCTTCTGTTTCTTTAATTATTAAAAAGTGTGTCATTTTGGAGGTAAAATTGATGGAATATTTGGCAAATAATGATATTCTTTCTAGCTTATTTTTGATCATTTATTATATAAATAATTATGGGCCACCAGACCACTGGTGGCCGTGGTCGGCTGGTGGCATCGATTTATCGATCATTGTACTATCGATTATATGAGTTGATGCATACCAAAAGTAGCGTGAAAAGTAGCGTGATTTACGCTACATACTACTCTTGAAATGTAGCGCGCTACTATATTTATACTATTTTTAAAAAGTAGCGTCGTTACACTACATACTGAAAAAAAGTAGCGCGCTACTCCCCAACACTGCTAAGATTCATGATGATTCATGGTACTTTGAGGTCCGTAGTATTTGAAATGGCCTAGTACGATACCTACTAAATGACCTAGGCAGTGTGTCATTTGAATACCAATCACTGTAAAAGGTTATTCATGTTGAGGAGGTGCAGCAACCCAATAAAGTGGTTCCCCAATCAGCTCCTGAAGGGAATGCTACTGTGGCCTTCCCATCAGCCTCTTTTTCACTATTTTACTGAACTCTGATGCAAAAGCTACTCATGTCTTGTACGTAACTCTTTTGGAAGGGTATTGTAGTCTTATATCCTGTGTACGGATATTGTTGATGCCAGTCTGCAGCGAGGCAACTCCAGTCTGGCAGCACATGACGGGTGTTGTAAATGTGAATGTCACTTTTCTTGATAGCTATTGATAGCTCCCCATGGGTTTTCTTCACATGAAGCAGGGAGCACGGCAGTAAATAAGTAGGCCTTCTGACTGTAAACTGCGAGTATGCTCAAACTCCTGAACAGAAGACGACAGTGATACCATTAGCCTGAGAGTGTCATCAACCTCAAACTCTCTTTGTTATGATAGGTACCACAAAGTAAATAATTTATAAAAGATTTACCTTCTCTGTTGTTATAATAAGTTACTACAGTATATGCACGGCCGGAGCATGACCCCACAGGAGCACAATAAACGTCAGGTGGCTGTGGAAGAGCGGTGGCTTGTCATTACAAGACAATTTCTCAAGTGTCTCAGATGCATCAGAAGTTATATAAATCTTGAAATCTTTTGGCCAGCTTACAGGACATGAAAGTTCCAGGTCAATCTTCTATAAAACCAGGAACTCAGAAGTTTGACTGGCTCAATTGCAGCTGTCTGTCTTATCAGTACGGTAAGCGAATAATAATAAGGATGGACGTCTTTTCCCATCAACGATGGGTAATAAATGAATACACCTAGTATTTAATTATATTTTTGGTCAAGATTTAGTTTGATGTTGTGAATAATCTCATTAGGTACTTCATATAGATTTCTGTGTGCTTTTGTTTGTGATGAATAACTATTTTCTACGGAAAATTTGACTAATAAGGCTTGAAACTTCTAAAAAATATAGTTTTAGGATACTTTTCTGTATAAAATTTCCCCTAGCGGGGAAATCTGGAGAAAGAAATGGATTAGATCTGGAACATCACAAGCCCAAATATTCTATTTCTCGCTTGAATGAATGCAACAAGAATATTTTCCCATAAAATTTTGAATATTAGCGCAACGATTTCTGTTACAAAAACAACGTTTTCTCAACTTAAGAGCTCCTTTTGAACTCTTCAGAAAGTGAAATCATACATGAGAAGTGCTATAGATCGAAATCATTTGAATGATTCAGCCCTACTATTCATTCACTTATATTTTCCCGTGAACCCTGTTCATATAATTGAATAAAATGTCTCAAAATAAATCTTTGCGTCTTGTAGATTTCATTTTGTGACAAGATTTTCCATGTTAATCTAAATAATTTCAACAATATAATTTCATTTATCAATAAAATACAATATATTTTTGTAATGAAGACTCAGACAGTCAGGTCCAAAACCTCTTGTTTCCAACACAATAATTATCAACAAACATTTGGAATTAAGGTACAATCATCAAAGATAGTGTAATTTATATATATTATCCAATCAAATCGCAATACTCAGTATCCAGAACACATACATGTATTCTTCAGTTTAGATTCAAAATGACAGGAAAAATCTTTCAGCACAGCTTAGAGAACTTCAACGTTCAACTCAACAATAATATTGTTCAATACAATATACAACTACAAGAAAACAATAGCTCTTGTTCAAATCAATTATTTTCTTGTTCTACAATAATTGGTGATTTTTCTACACGGGAAAAATATATGATTATGCTTGTTGAGAGGAGGCCAATACATTAGGCTATAGATACCCCATGCAAGAAACAACGAAACAACCCCTCCTTCCACCCCCTTTCCAGAAACAGGAGTTTTCCTAGGTTCGACCCTTCATATCCCCCCCATCAAGAAATTTACTTCTGGGTTCGCCCCTGAATGATATTGAATACAGGCATAAAAGAAAATCGGTAAAAATTCAAGTTACCTACCATATTAGAAAAAAACTGACTTTTAAATACTTTTAATATATTCATTATGTGCGAGCTACCTTGTTTTATTACGTGTAGTAGGCCTACCTTCTACAATCTACAAATATTTCTATACTATATAAGTGATAAAACGTTGGATCAGGTGAGATACTTTAAAGACCCGACCGTAGAGTACAATTTGCCTCAGATTTTTCTTTTAATTCACATATCGTATAGATAGACTTAATTTCTACAAGAGCGAAAATCAACAAATTGGATTTATTTGGGACCTGTTCATCATTTAGTGATGTGGAGCCGGTAATATTAATTTTTGGTACACGTGATAGAAAGTGGCCAGTTTCGAAGTACTTGACAGGCTTTGAAAGCCTTCATTTTCCACACTAGTGCACAATAAACGGCTGATATTTGGGCCATAATATGGCTATATTATAGCCTCACAAGATAGGAAAAATCTGCTGTCAACAAAATTTTCCGTTGACTTAGCAGCTCATACCATGCAAATTGGTCGACTGAACAGGTAAGTCGACTATTTCAAACATTTTCCAACTGATTGCACCAGACGATTTAGCAGATGATTTTCTTCAAACAATAATTTCTGTTCCGTATAATTTCACACCTAACCTTTTATTTTGATTGGAAATTGATTTTAGCAACTGATATCCTTTGTGGAAATAAGAATCCTGAATTTATTTTAAAACAAAAAACGGAAATTACCAATATGGAATTCAGCAAGTTGAATTCGTATGTAGTATTTATAAAAACTTTTCATCTTATTCTAATAAGAATTTCTATAAAGTTTACCAAAAACACAAATACACAACACGTACGCAACGTTGCAAATACTTCACCTTTCCAGCTTCAGCTGATCGCTTCGGCTGTAAAGCTCCATATTCTTGACGTCGCAAAACGACGTTTTCAAAACTGGAATCCATATCACGCTGATAGAATAGTCGCTCTAGAGTGGTTGCAAAACAAGTTCTTGAGCTTATTAAAAAAACTTCAATCACTATTTTCCGTTTGATTTTCCAACTGACAGAAAGTTGGAAATTGCATTCCACGTGACTTCTTTGAATTATTTATTTTTTCTCTTTAATCCCTTGAATATTGAAATAGATTCTTCATATTTACTGTCCAAATTGAATATATACATCTCACCTGTAGCTAGACGCTCCGAGTTTTCTTTCCTGGTTTTTCGCTCCAGAACCAACCCCCTAGGGGCTATTCCACAGATCGGGTTTGTCGCTTGCGCTAGGCTAAAAACTGGTTTTTGCGCTGTGGCTTAAAAATTGGGTTCCTGAGATCAAGTCCAGGTTTCAGTGGCTACTGGCTATCGAGAACACGAAGAGAGAGGAGCGTTTCTAGTTTGTGCGTCAACTGATAAAAAGTGAACTGTCGAGCAACAGCAATAATTTCGTGTCGTCAACGGTCGATTAGTGATTTATTGTACGAACTTTCTTCTGAGGATTTTCATTTTCATTTATTAATTCGGTACGGTATGTCTTGTAATATTTGTTTCAAATCTGTTGGAACCGGGCAACATTGTGATCGACTCGCTTGTGGTGATTGCGCTACAGTATTCCACGCTGGTTGTGCGGGTCTTAAACCCAACGACGTTAAGAATTTAAGTGATAAAAAACAAATTTGGCGTTGTCAAGGATGCAAAACTGAACGTAGGAAAAGCCTGTCCATGCAGTCACAGGTTCCAGAATCGCAGTCCACCAACGACCCTCTATCGCTGACTGATGTCTATAACCTTCTAAAGGAGGTGAAGGAGAGTCAAAAACGCATGGAGTTGGATCTCGGAAACTCTCTAGAGGCATGCCACCAACAAATAAAGGAGTTGAAGGAAACGCAGGATGAGCGAAATAAAAATTTTGATGCATGTTTTGTTACTATTGAAGGACTGACTACAGAAATCTCGAAATTGAAACAGGACAATGAGCATCTTTGAGAAATATTGGAGGACTTGGAACAGTACTCAAGGAAAAATTAACACCCTTGAAATCAGGGGGCTACCAGAAGAGCCAAACGAAAATCTCGCTCTGGCAGTTTGTAATATGTCGAGGGCACTCGGCTACACCATCGAAGAGAAGTCCATCGACTAGGAAAAGCAGGACCAGAGGAACCGGCCGCAGTAATCGTAAAATTCGTTAGAAGAAGCGATAAGAATGCAATCATTCAAAAAAGCGCGTGAAGCGACACTTCTCAACAAGATATATGGGCGCCAACACTGACAAGCCCATCTACATAAACGAGAGTCTGTCGCCGGCTAGGAGAAAGGTTTTTGCGTTGGCTAGGCAGGCACACAAGAACAATCATTTCAAGTATCTCTGGATAAAGGACGGCAAAATTCTGATAAGACGTGGTGAACGAAAACCAGTTAATGAACTCAAATTGGCTGATCAATTGAAACTTTGTCTCGCGCAGAACCCGCAAATCCAAGAAGAGAATAGTGATGATAAAGTGGAGAATGAATCAAGTTAAAACGCTTTTCGGTGACAATAGAATGGGTTTTAAGAATTATATTGGGAGAATTTTACACTTTTTTAGCTGGGTTAAGAGGATCATGGGATTATCAACAGTAAAACTTATAGTTGCTATATTTACGATATGTATTCTGGTCGGGAATATGTTAAGGCATAAATCAATAGAATTTATTTGTCGTTTAAAATCAATCTACAATGAGTAATTTCGATGAACTATGAGATGATTTGAGTAATGATGTATTTGCGACAGGTGAAATTGAGGACTATTTAAATTATAATTTGAAATCTATAAGCATAAATAATTCCGATAATTACCTAAATCTTTTTCATATGAATATTCGTAGTGTTTTTAAGAATTTCAATGAACTATTAGTATGTATTAACAATTTTAAAGTATCGTTTGATTTGATTGGGAGCCCTGAAAAGGGCTAGTTTGGCCTCTTAAACCGGGAGACATAATGTGTCCGGTCAGCAATGATGAGCTTCAGGAGGAATTCCAGCATCCACTCATGAACCTTTTGCGCAATTTATAATTTCACACAATCATAGAAAATTTGCAATCATCGCCAATCTAATCACTAATACCAAAAACCACCACCTTGCGTTTATTAGGACCCAAGAAAAAAAGAAAAAAAAACAAATCATTGAAACAGAGCAAAACGCAACCAAATAAAAGAGCGAGGGAGGGAATGGATAAAAAAACTGAAATACAAATAAACCTAAATCAAAATAAGCTGAGAAAAGAAGAGTCCTATGGCAGATGTTATTGCCTGACCGCTATGGGGGTTTGTCCCTTTTAGTCGCCTTGTACGAAATCAAGCAGGGATTACTGAGGGTACCATTCTAAACCCCTAACCACCCTGGGGAAACCAAACTGGTTGACCTCCAGGTGGGGTTCCACTTCAAATGCTCACTGTGAGTGATGTGGACAGATTCAGACCATGGACCATCTTGTCTCACATTGCCCTGTTTATTCTTTTGGGGCTGGTCTAAGAGGAGTTCATGATGCTGGAGAAGAGGCTTGCCAGTGGCTTCATGATATTTCTGAAAGCCTACAAATATAAGAGGTCACTTCACACACATCTCTCTCAAATGAATACCTAAATGTATTGTTACTATATTATACCCTTTTTAATGTCCTGACAATGCAGTTACTCTGCTGCTACTTCTTGTGTTTCATTTTTACTTGTAATTATTCTAGACTTGGTTTCACATACACTGTAGTTGTGAAACTCAAAACTGGTTAGTTTGGCCTGGCTAGCATGAGCATATATATATATATATATATATATATATATGTATACTCAAAACTGGTTAGTTTGGCCTATATATATATATATATATATATATATATATATGCTCATGCTAGCCAGGCCAAACTAACCAGTTTTGAGTTATATATACCCAGTTATATAACCAGTTTTTGATATATATATATATATATATATATATATATATATATTATCGTTTGAAATAATAATCCTAACAGAAACATGGTACTCTGGAGATAAGCCCATTGATTTTCACATTGATGGTTATAATCTATCAAATATTCCTAACAAATTGAACAAGTGTGATAGCTTGTGCTTGTACATAAGCAAAAATTATAGTTTTATTGTACTTGATTGTGAATTGTTGAATGCTAATGCTGCAAGTGTAATAATCGAGTTGGGAAAAGATCTAAGCTTACAGGTGATTGCAGTATACAGGTCTCCGAATAGCAATACTGATAACTTTATCTCTAACCTGAATGATTATCTGTATTCTTTGCCATGCAATCGTAACATTGTTTTTGTGGGTGATATAAATATCGACCTATTGAACACGGACCATTATTCTCTTCATTATCTGGATGTTATGAATGGAAATGGTTTTAGATCATTGATAAATAGACCAACTAGAATAGTAGATAATAAACAATCTTGCATAGATCATATTTTAAAGACATGCATTATTCCATACAACCAAAAGTAGCTAATATTTTTAAGATGAATATAACAGATCATTATGCAACCACTTTACACATGAATATAATAGGTACCGTACTTTATCTCACCCGTCAACTACGCAAACTGATAAAATCTATAAAACAAATTTGAAAAAACTTATATCATATTTACAGAATGAAAATTGGGAGTTCCTAAACGCTTATGTTCTTAATGAGGATACATTGAATTTAATGGTTGAAACATTCATAAATAAATTGACAAATTATATACAACTATCTTCAATGGAAATAAAATTGAAGAATAAAAAAAGGCAATTAAAGCCATGGATTATGCAGGGGTTAATTGAATCTATCAATAGAAGAGACAGGATGGCTAAACAGTTAAAAAAAGAACCTATACAAACATTGTCTTGAAGAATGAATTTAAAGCCTACAGAAACCTACTGAGTACCTTGATTAGTCGAACTAAAGATGATTACTACAGATACAAAATAATTCAATGTGGGAATAACGTTAAAAAACTATGGTCATACATTAACGAACTTATTGATAAGGGTGGGGTGGACAGAGACGACATAAAATTGAGTGCTCATGAATTAAATTCTTATTTCACTAGTGTTGGCGGAAACTATGCGAATAAAATACCTAAATATACCAGTCAAACCTCATTCCAATTTGACTATAAGAAAGACAGCTCCAGTCTTCTAAATTCGTTTTTCTAAAACCCAGTTAATGAGATAGAAGTGATAAATGCTATATCAAACCTAAAAAATAATACGAGCCCAGGTATCAACGGTACGGTATCAATAGTTCAACTTTAAAGAAAATTGCCAAGCACATTGCATTTCCACTCACTTTAATCATAAATAAATGTTTCGAGAAAGGGATTTTTCCAGAATTGTTCAAAGTAGCAAAGATAAAACCTTTATTTAAATCAGGAGATAGAAATCAGGCAGAAAATTATAGACCAATCAGTTTACTAAGTTCCCTGTCCAAAATAATGGAAAAACTAATCAAAATCAAGTTATTAAATTCTTTGACACAAATAAAATAATAGAAAATCTTCAATTTGCCTTCCAAAATAATAAAAGTACCGATGATGCATTAATACATTTTTCAAATGCCGTATCAGATCTTCTGAATAAAGGACAAAAAACTCTGGCTATCTTCCTAGATTTGGCAAAAGCCTATGACACAGTGTGTCATAACACAATTACTTTTCAAGCGGAATAGGGTAGGTATTAGAGGAGTCCCATTAAAACTATTTGAGAGCTACCTCTCACATAGAAAACAAATTTTATCCATCAATAAGTGTTAGTGAGATTTCATTGACTGGTTACGGCCTACCCCAATGTACGGTACGGTACTGTACTCTCCCCAATTTTGTTTTTGGTATACCGTATGTAAATGATATACTGAAATTAGATGGTGGTGAAGTTTATTTTTTTGCGGATGACACTGTATTGTTGTTTGGAGATAGAACTTGGCGAGACGTCTATAAAAAGGTCTCTAGAGGCATCTCCACACTTAAAGCAGGGGCCACACCAACGTCTGCTAGAGGTAGCGAGCTCGCTACCGCGGTGGTAGTTCAGGCCACACCAAAAAACGTCTCCTAGCGGTAGTTTGGTTTTGTTTTTGTTTTGATGAGTTATATTCATTACTAATATACATTGTAATACATTACAATACATTGTAATATTCATTACTACGAAGGAATTATTAAACGTCTATCATTATAGTTGTATGGCATAAATCAATCATTAAATAATTTAAAAACTCAAAAGATTTGAAAAATTTGAAATTTAATATGGTATTCAGTCATTGAATATAATATCATTAAAGTATGTGCTTGAAGTAATTTGTCAATAATAATTCATGTGATATAATTATGTCACCCAATATATATTTATATTATATATATATATATATATATATATGGAAATATACCATTGGGTATCTGGACACGCAAGATGAATAAATTTAGTGAACAGTACCATTTTTATTACAAAAATGATGACCTGCAATGTTGATAATGATAATTCACAATGAATCAGGTATAATCCCGGATTCTTTATAAGCGTGAAATACGAAACAGAATAGTATACACATACAAAAGAATAGTATGACTGACTACAAAAGAAGAAGCATGTTATACTAAATTTTACTGTAGTAAGTGTAAGTGAAAAATATACTGAAGAACGTGTTAGTACTTTTCTGCGCATGCGCTACCGATGGCGAAGTTTTAAAACTCGCCTTCCATGTTATTCAATTGTTCAGGCCAGACCGAGCTCGCTACCTCGGCGGTAGTACCACCAGCAGACGTTTCAAAAGTTCGCCTGGCTCAGCGAAGTAAAACTACCGCCGAGGTACTACCTCCGCGGTAGCGAGCTCGGTGTGGCCTGCTCAATTGAATAACATGGAAAGCGAGATTTTTAGCTCGCTACCGCCGCGGTAGCGAGCTTGGTGTGGCCTGCCCTTAAGAGATGGCTAGATATAAACTAGCTTAGCCTAAATATAAAAAACTAAATACATTGCATTCTCTAAAAATATTACTGGTCATGAAGTCACACACTGCCAACTTAAGTTAAATTTGAATTGTAATGTAAATGATCATGACATATGTAATTGCCCTGAGATTGAGAAGACCAGCCACTTGAAATATTTAGGTGTTATAATCGAGGAGGGCTTCAAGTGGAAGAGACATATTGATTACCTCTGTAATAGATTGAAATACGTATCTTATAAATTCTATTAATTGAGGGCAGTGCTGAATGTAGCTAGAATGAGAATGATTTACTTTGCAATAGTTCAGTCACTATACTGCAGTACGGATTGGTAATTTGGGGAGGTACTTTCAATTCTCACTTATCAGCTCTATTTAACTTACTGTTCAAAAAATGATAATCAAAACAATTTTGAATCGACCAATACTTTTCGCCTCAATAAATGCATTTAATGAACTTAAAGTCATGACTATCCGCCAACTATACCTACTTAGCATATTTAAATATTTCAATGAATATAGAATAATAAGTTTTCAAAAATAAATAATGAATCACATAGAACCAGATACAATGAGAATAAATTCGAATGTTACGTTTCAAACCTGACAATAATTATTATTTATTATTATTGCTCCAAAAATTATAAATAGCATCCCAAATGATCTTATCAATCAAAAAGTGACTAAACATTTCCCAACGAACGTAAAGGACTGGATAACGCAATCTTATTATTTTAATATCAACATAATATAAGCTGGATCTTTTCCTCTCATTCGACATGTAACTTTTAGAAAAATTATGATTTGAGTTTCTGAAATCTCTTTTGTTTTATTTTTTAATTATTGCTACTCCTACTGGCGGACAAGTTATACTTTTGCCAGTAGAGTTCCACTATGTATTTTGTATCAGCTTTTGCAAGTTTGCCTTTAAGAATTTGTAATTTTGATTTGTACTGTGGAAATAAAATTGAATTGAATTGAAAAAAGATAGCCGACCGGCAATTATTGCAGGGAAAAACCCTGGGTCTAAAAATCGGATTCCTGAGCTCAACAACAGATCGTCTCCGGTTTTAAAGATAAACTTGGTGGGTTCCTCAGATCGAGACTAAGCGTAAATGAGAGAATTGCAGCATCAAAAATGATGGTTTTAGACTCCAACTTAGACTTTTCAAAAGGCAGGTCTAAGTTCAGTTTTAAGCTATTAACACGTTATTGGTTCCAATTTGACAAAAATGAGTTTTGAATTGGGATTTGTCTTCAAATTCTGAACAATTTCATCACCAATAAAGTCATATTATTACATTTTTTTCACTCACTTACATTATTGAACTCACTAACATTCACTAACATCAGAAATGCATTGAAAACACTTGAAACTACCTTAGAAATATTAATTTCAATATTGTCACAATGGAATAAAATTAATTTGAAAATTGATCCATTTGAAAAATTTATTTGGTTATTTAAAAAAAAATTGAAAAAGATTTGTATATGTGAATTTCTGTATTTGGAGCTGTGAAATTCTGTATCAAAGAATCATACAAAATCGTGTAGTGTGAACACGTGTTCATAAAAGGTTTCAAAGAACAAGGGTGAGATAAGAGATGTGAAAGGGGCTTGTTATTTTGGCATTTTAGGCTATGTTATTTCATTTTGTTTTATGTTTTCTAGTTAAGAATTTGGTATTTTCATTTAGTTATGGATCCCCACACAGGATTACCTTTGAGGTCTCCTTCTTCGACAAAAGACATTCATTCTTTCATGAAAATAATTTTTTTCAATTGATTTAATTTTTTAAGTGTTTTTTGTCAAATAAATTATTATTATTCTTTTATTTTCATAGGCTACATTAAAATCTCCAATTTATTGTAAAATAATAATTGTATACAATTTTGTCAATAATCAATGATTAGCCTAATTTGAAAATAAAAGTAAATAATACAGAATGTATTCTATTTCCTATGATCAATAACATTCAGAAACATAGATGATAAACATTTATTTATATATTCATAAAAATATAAAATGACTGTTATAAAAAAATTGAGCTTGATTGTCATTGGCAACTTGTACCCACGAAACAGGTGAAGTGCCCGTATGTTTTAGTATACAGCCCTTCACCTATTTTGTGGGCACGAGCCACCAACGTTTTTACAAAAGTAAAATTTTTTAGAGAGCGGTAATCATTACCTCAGCCCAACTACAGGTTCATTTCCAGATGTTTACAAAATTGCAAAGGTCATTCCAATTCATAAATCTGGCTCAAAATCAGTCATCAGTAATTTTAGACCCATTTCCCTCTTGAGTTTACTTGCTAAAATTCTAGAAAATCTGTTAAAATACAAGTAAGCACTTTTTTAAATAATAATAACATTATCACAAGCAGCCAATATGGATTTAGGTGTTCCAAAAATACAACCAATGCTCTTTACGATATGACAAACCACATTTCTGATCAATATAGCAATAGAAGACAGGTACTTATCACATTCCTAGACCTAGCAAAGGCATTTGATTCAATTGACCGTAACAAACTTATAATCAAACTTCAAGCAATAGGATTCAGAGTTAAAACTCTTGACTGGTTCAAAATTGATTTTGAGAATAGGAAGCAGACAGTTAGTCTATATGGCATACAAAGCGACTCGGTCAATGTTGATTATGGTGTAGTACAGGGAGGTACGTTGGGACCTCTCCTCTTACTTATCTACATAAACAACATTGCAAAATTAAAGCTACACAGTGGCCTGTTCCTCTTTGCAGATGACACAGCTCTTGTGACTTCTGGCTGTTCATGGGCAGAAGTATTTGAAAATGCTTCATCAGACTTGGCAAAGGTCAAGAATTGGATGGATAACAATGTTTTATCAATTAACATTGGAAAAACAAAGTGCCTTCCAATATACCTTTGTGGTGGTCCTGGACTTGATGTGCTTAAATAATACATTCCTGTGGAGACCCAAAATCTGTTACCTGCATCTGTGAATCTATTGAACAGGTTACTGAATACAAATATCTGGGAATTGTTCTTGATCACAAGCTGAGTTGGACAGCTCATGTCCAATTTCTTAGGCAAAGACTTAGAAAATTAACATATGCTTTTGGACAGCTTGGACAGGTGCTGAGTTTTAGACATTGCAGGTCCATTAATTTTGCCTATGGCCAATCATTGCTTGAATATGGCATTGTGGCTTGGGGAGGGGCCTCTGCCAATGCCCTTCGGCCAGTCTCAGTTGCACAAAGAGCATTGATCAAGGCTTTACTTGCAAAAAATGAGAGATTCCCTACTTATTTACTTTTTCAGGAGTATCCTGTATTGAATGTTAAACAATTATTTATAAAAAACCTTTTCATCTTTGTCAGGAAAAATAACATCAATTTCACAGAAATACAACATAATTACTCAACAAGGAATAGATTGAATACCGGTACAAACATTCAAGTTCCCCGGCTATATAATTCTATCCAGCTTTTTAATTCTTTTCATCTAGCTCACTGGCTATACAGGAATATTCCCCCAGAACTAACGGTAAATGAACGTTGCAGCATAGCAGTTTACAGGCAGATGGTTTGTGTGATGACTCCTAGAACATATTTAATTGCTCATTTACCATTAATTGTTTTGTATAATACCTTCATTTCATAATAACCCCTGATAGCTGTTAGATCAGTAAATTTGTATCATTGAATAAACTTGATGAACATAAACCATATATTGATGAAATTCTTATCACATTACTAATTTTATAATAAAATACTTTCATAACTCAATTTTTCTCTGTATTGTTATATTTTAATACACATTAAGAAATTAACTCTTGTTTGCTGAGCGACTCTTCCCCGCACATGGACCTGTCATCCAAGTGGGGAGCCTATTCATATTGTTACGGAATTTGACAGTGTCTGATGGCCTTGAGATGTTTATACACCAAGCAATGGACAGGCGGGGATAGGGAGGCTTTGTGTCAACAAACAAGCGCATTGTTTTGTAAACAAACGATTATCTCGAAACCTCTAGAAGTTATTATTCCAGCAATTTCTAGCACTCTCTTGTTAGTTCCTGTGCCTTCTAGTAGGTTCAAAGCCTTTTATATAAGATGGAATGTTTGCAGAGTCAGTCAGTCTTACTCAAGCATTGAATCTAGTTGTGTCAGTTATACTGTGTGACAGACCAGACATTGTATATAGACAATCTATAGTTATATTAATTCTGTTTATTAGTCATTCATCTTTTTCCAGTGTGTTCTAGCAGTGTAATTAATAAAGTTAATCAGTATAAATTGCCTCAAGTCTTTTATTATAGTGGAAACCAGTAACAATTGGTGTCAGAAGTTCAGATGTAGCTATTGATTGAGGCAATTTTATAAACTTGTATCTTTGTGAAGTGAACTATTATTTTCAATTGATTGAACCGTTATTTTTGTGTGTGAACTTTATCTTTGTGTATGAACTTTATCTTCAAGTGAGTGAACTGTGATCTTCAAGTGTGAACATCTTTGTGTGTGAACTTTATTCTCTAAGAGTGAACGTTAGTCTTCTGTACATATTTGTGAACTGTGTAATAATTGTGGAACGTGAACTGAAATGGCAGGGAAAGGTGTGAAGCTCACTAGTTTAAAAGTAAATCAACTGAAGCAAGAGCTGGAGGAGTGAGAACTGGATACAAATGGGGTAAAATCTGTCTTACAAGATAGACTCCAGGAAGCACTGATGGCCAAGGGTCAGGACCCAGATACCATTGTGTTTGAAACAGATTTGGGAGCTCTGGTGAGTACATTGGAGAGTAAATTTGAATTGGTTGAAAGTAAAATAGATAGAAAATAAAACATCTTTCGAGAGTAAATTTGAATTGGTTGAAAGTAAAATGGAAGAAAATAAAACATCTTTGGAGAGTAAATTTGAATTGGTTGAAAATGAAATAGAAGAGAATAAAACATCTTTGGAGAGTAAATTTGAATCTCTGAAGGAAACATTTGAAGGAAAACTATAAGAAAATAGTAAAATTTTGGAAGATAAATTTGAAATGAAACTTAAAAGCATAGAAGATAAATTTGATAAGAAGATTAAAGAGCTGCAAGATAATGACACTAGTGGAGCAAGAGCAACCTTTAAAGGTGGATAATAATGCTTATCAAATTGAAAAGGAGACTTCAGTAAATAACTGCAATGTGCCTATTACCATACCAAATTATCATGGTGGACTACCAACATTTGATGGAAAGACTCAATGGGAAGATTACCATACCTTGTTAGATGTGTATGCCGACAGATATGGATGGACACCAGCAGCAAAGGCTGATAATTTGTGCCTATCACTTTGGGGAGCACTGTCAGTACTCCAGACAATTCCAAAGTCTGATAGACACAACATTGGTGAACTGTTGAAGCGCATGGAAATGAGATTTGGCCACCGACACATGTATCAACTATACCGTTCAGAATTGAGAAACAGAATCCAGAAGCCAAATGAGTCACTTCAGGAATTTGAAGCTGACATAGCTTGCTTGGTAAGGATTGCCTACCCAGCATCAGGGGATGATGAAATGAAGGAGAGTATGGCAGTTGATAGATTCCTGGATGGTCTCCATGAGCCTGAAACCCAACGAGCTGTTAAACTGGCTCATCCTCAGACCCTCAGTGAGGCATTAACTCAGGCCTTGGAATTTTAAGCTGTGACACAATCTGTGAGGAGCCATGCACGTGTTTGCTCAGTATCAGGGGAAGATAGCGATGAGGAGTTGGTGGAGGAAATAACAAAGAGGATTTTGGAAAAACTCAAGACTGCAAAGAAGGAGATAAGGTGTTGGGGCTGTGGAAAGAGGTCATCTACAAAACAAATGCCCAAAGAAGTCAATGTCCGACAAGAAGCAGGAAGGAAAGGAAGCAAAGGCTAACAGGATAACTGTAGCTCCAGACTACTGGGGAGGAGATGAAATGCTGAAAGACCAGGAAGAAGATCCTGATTTAAAACACCTGTGGGCTTGGAAGCGTTCTACTCAAGGAAAACCTAGCTCGCAGGAAGTAGCGCCATTGTCACCACATGTTAAGACCCTCTGGGCACAATGGGAGTCAATTGTGGAAGATGGGGGAATCTTGAAGAGGTGGTGGAGAATGCTGCTGGCGATCAGAAAAGACTGCAAATCATTGTACCAAGAAAAAGAGTTCCTGAGGCATTAAAACAGCTACATGATGGAGTCTCTGGTGGGCATTTTGGAGTGCATAAGACCCTGGAAAAGGTAAAAGAGAGGTTCTACTGGCCAAATTCAAAAGAGGATGTCAAGAACTGGTGTATGAATTGTGCAGTATGTTCATCTGTCAATGGCCCTATGCCTAGAAAGATAGCCCCTATCCAAAAATACAATGTGGGTGCTCCATTTGAATGCATAGCCATTGACATAGCGGGACAATTCCCAATTACTGATGGTGGGAATAAATACATCCTGGTTGCTATGGATTACTTCAGCAAATTGGTAGAAGCCTATGCCTTGCCAAATCAAGGGGCAGTTACTGTAGCTGATGTATTGGTGAAGGAGTTCTTCAGTGATTTTGGCATACCATTGGAGTTACATTCAGATCAAGGAAGGAACTTTGAATCTGCTGTGTTTTCTCGGATGTGTGAAGTATTGGGAATTAACAAGACTAGGACAACACCACTGCACCTCCAATTGGATGGATTGGTTGAGCAAATGAACAGGACAATGGGAAAATACCTATCAAAGGTGGTATCCAGACATCTACGGGACTGGGATCAACACCTACATTTCTTTCTGATGGCATACCAAAGCACAGTCAATGAGACTACAAGGATGACTCCAGCAAGAATAGTGTTTGGACGAGATATGCGACTACCCTGTGACTTGGAGTGTGGATGCAAACCTGGGGAGGACTTGGAACAAGAAGACTACACCAGCAAGCTCTGGAAGCAGATGGATGAGATTCATGCAACCGTCCGCACAAACATCCAGGTAACCAGTGACATGATGAAGCAGCGCTATGACATTAAGGCCAACCATGGAGGATACAAGGCTGGTGACATGGTATGGTTGTCATTGTACAATCCTCAAACGACGTCGTGGATACTCTCCCAAGCTGCAAACCTCCTGGGATGGACCTTATGAAGTGGTCACAAGGATCAATGATGTGGTCTATAGGATCAAGAAACCAAGAGGTACTCCAAGTATTGTTCATTTCAATCAACTGGCGCCTTATCATGGAGACAATGCTGCAAGGGGAGTTCAAGAAGTAAAGGCTCTTAATCCTGCCATCTCTGATTTTGAAGGATTCATGGCCAATCTGGGGATGTCACTGGATGAAGGAATTGTCATCATCAGTCACCAGGACTAATTCACCCTACCAAAGAGCTATGCCTTGGCACATTGCATTGCCAGGAATGTGGGAGCTTCAAGAGGAAGTGTTATAGCAGTGTAATTAATAAAGTTGATCAGTATAAATTGCCTCAAGTCTTTTATTATAGTGGAAATCCGTAACAATATTTTCTTTTATTTACATTCTCTTGTATTTTATATGAATAAACTATTTGAATTTGAACTTACCATCGCAATGAATTTTTATGGGCACTTTGTATTTTACCGCATAAAATTCTCATGAATTTCAATTTTTTTATTGTGTTTATAGAGTTTTCGATTATAGAACGAATTTGGTCTTAAAAGTATAAAACTGAAAGTAATTAATTCTATAATATTGGGACTGAAGATAAAAAATCTGGTGTGGTACACTCACACAACTTTCCTTGCCATTAACATTTGCTCAGCCTAATAAGAGTAGGCTATCCATTATCCATACCTAGTCATCAGCAAGTGCAAATTTCATTACGCTATTACTTGCTCATCTTCTCATACTATAACAGTGAAATTTGCATTCGCCGATGACGCCTCGCGCCTACCGGCGCTTCGGCTAATCGTGGGTGCGATTTGAAATTTTCACAAGCCCATGATGACTTGCGCCTGTTGGCGCTTCGGCTAGATTTTAGCCAAATTGACTTGGATTTTGAATGAATGTAGATCTTTTGGTACCTATTTCAATATATCGGATCAAAGAGGTGGAATCGATAAAGGATCATACTCTGTTATTTCACCAACAATTTATTATGGAACACCAATACTTTTTCCAAATGTGATTTTTGACTCCTTTAAATACTGATATGGATTGCTTTGATTGAGATTTTGACGGAATGGCATTGATACAATTTTTGCACACGAGCGGCAAGCACGCTGCCTGCGTTGCTCAAACTCACCTTACCGAGCCATGTAGTGCGGGTTGCCTATATACAGATTCATGTAGTGCGGGTTGCCTATCTACAAACTACTTAACTTTTCAAGTCTGGGGTGGCGCCCCTGCTAATCTTACACAAAGGGGACATATGCCAGTTGATTGAGCTTATTAATGACTATATAGGGTGTCTGTTTGAAGAAAATAGTTTGAAAATTTTTTGAGAAAATCGAGATAGAAATATTGCAAAATCCATTTTTTCAACAATGCTGCGGATCTTCTGCGATTTTGCCAGGAACGAGACTCATGGCAGTCGATAGGGCTTATAAAGGGCTATTTCGGGTATGAGTTTCAAAAAAATCGTTAGAGCCGTTTTCGAGAAACCCGTGAAAAACACCATTTTTAGCATATTATTCGCCATTTATTCCGCCATTTTTTGATGAATTTTCTTGAATTTCTTAGTGTCGGGTCCTCATGGTATAAGAACCTTGAGTTCCAAATTTCAAGTCAATCGGTTAATTAGGAATCTAAATATTGCAAAATCCATTTTTCTCAACAATGCTGCGGATCTTACGCGATTTTGCTAGGAACGAGACTTATGGCAGTCGATAGGGCTTATATAGGGCTATTTTTGATATGAGTTTCAAAAAAATCGTTAGAGCCGTTTTCGAGAAAATCTTGAAAAACACCATTTTTGGCATATTATCCGCCATTTTTTCCGCTTTTTTTGATGAATTTTTTTGAATTTCTTAGAGTCGGGTCCCCATGGTATAAGAACCTTAAGTTCCAAATTTCAAGTCAATCGGTCAATTAGGGATCGAGATATAGTGTATACAGACATACACACACACACACAGACCAATACCCAAAAACCACTTTTTTGGACTCAGGGGACCTTGAAACGGATAGAAAACCTAAAATTGGGGTACCTTAATTTTTTTTGGAAAGCAATACTTTCCTTACCTATGATAGTAGGTAGGGCAAGGAAAGTAAAAATAAGTCAATTCATATAATTTATTTAAAAACAATCGCAAATACATTAAAAAACTATTTGCATAATTTCTATCACAAAGTTCACTAACAAAAGTCAAAGAATTTGAAAGGAAAGCTCTAAAACTCGAACAAAAACAATATTCTAGAAACTAGAAACCTAAAATAGAGAAAACAGTGAATCAATGGAATGTTCAAAAGATTTATAAAAGTATATTACTGTACATAAAAACTTTACAAATCACAATTTGCGCATCAGAATATGAAATACAATGTAAAGCATTCTGCAGCAGTTTATGATTGATACAATAATATAAGTTGATCAAATATTATTTAATCTCTTCTCTGTATATAAATGCAACTTTATCTTTTTAAATCTGGATTGATTTAATAAATTATAATGGAAAGTGATAATTCTTTTGCAATTTTTTAAAAACGGTTCTTTTGAATAGGCCTATATTCAATAAATTTGAGGCTGATATCATTATGACTAGTGACAGATAAGGTATAGTCTGTCCAAGAAGAGAAGACATTCTGGAAAGATGGGAAATGACTACAGATCGGTAAATATCGGTTCAAAAATTATAAATTTGAATTCAAATTGTAGAAAACATTCTGATCTACAATTTGAAACCACATTCATCACGTTTAAACCAATATTGACCGAGCTGAAGTCATTTTCCCATCTGGCCAGAATGTCTTCTTTGCTTGGACAGTATATAGCTTATAGGAAACTCAAACTAAAGTGGCGAATGCCTGTTATAACAGTTATAACCAGTTACTGGTTGACTCTGCCAGAACAGTTTGAAAGCGGCCTTCGATTGCAAAACAGTTTATCAAGATCGATCTCAACTTGATGAGTTATCGCAAACCGCTCGTCGACTGTCCTGATAGAGCTGAGCATCAATACTAATCACTCGCCTGTTTCGTTGGCGTCTACTATAACTATCAACTATCTAATAGTAACAGTGAACAATAGACGATTGATTTCGGTTTTATATGGTGAAATCAAAACATATTTATTTACTTATTGTTAAGTAACTTGATTTATTTATATCGTGATTTTGCAGCTTCATATATTCAGGAGTCTCAAGATCAATTAATAACAAACGGTCAAGTGCTGAGCAATGAACATAGGCTTTAAGTTCAACACATAGTACAACAGACCAGTTCAACAGATCATAATAAACAGAAAACAGTTCATTATCATAATGTGATAATATCGACTTTGCCTCTTGAAAACTGAATCGTTTCATTCATTAACTCGATGTCATTAATAAAATTGATCAATACATATATAGAGAGACAGATTAGTATAATATTTCATTCCATTATCTAGAACGGTTACAATATAAAAATAATCGAAATAACAGCTAATGAAATGTACAACATTACAAACTTTATTTTCAACTCCCGATGGAGTTCCTCTTTCATACGGTTCTTTTATCAATCAATATACTATTTGATAAGAAAAACCTTATATCTATGTATATTATGGCAATTCTTATATTCATCTTATAACGCAGGAAGAATTTAATTTAAGAATATAGCTAGGTCACAGTGAAACCTTAGCTGAGGAATTGATGGGAATAATAATTGAACTCATGCAAATTATCAACATTTTCACATTCATCATAAAGTGCAAGTACAGTGTAATAAAATAATTGATGGAGCTTCATTTTTAGGTCAAACTTACCAACAACGCTCAACGGCAAATTGATCATAAGTTATTAGAACCTTGAATATATGAAAATTAAGCCAATGCTATATCAGCTATGTAATGCTATATAATGACACAATCAGCCTGCCAAAGTTGTGCTAGCAGACAGCAGTAATGAGAATGTTACCACCCAAAAATGTGGGTGGTAACTCAGAGGAAAACCACGGACAGAATGAGGAAGATACGAGGAAGTTTACTGGTCTTAGTAGTTACTTGTCTGATAAGTTGCACAGCCTTTGCCCTGACGTGTATGATTTGCTGTTGGTCCCACTTTGCCATTGTAAGGCCAGGAACGGCACCAGAGCCAAAAGAGTGAAGGGGCAAGGACTCAGATCCAGGGGTTGCCATGATGAATTAAAAACAAATGATAAATTTGGATTAGATATAGAGTTTGTGTAAGGGGAACTTACCCATCTCAATATTTCATGGGTTTTATTATCCAATGGACAAATAGCCTTCATATAATATTATCATGTACATTATGATCAAGATTGAACAGAAATGCAGTCTGGTTTCAAAATAATACAGCATGGTGACTGCTTGGAAGATTGGGGAACAAATTGCAGTCAAGTTTGATGTGGATAATGAAGCTCTAAGCATAGCCTACTATATCATGCATGATATGGGAAAACTATTGTATAATTTATTATTGTAATATTGATAATTTTATAATAATATAATCATTGTAAAAAAAGTATTTTACAAATAATATTATCATCATTATATGGAAAATGTGGAACCATTGTATCATTATTGTAGCCTACATAATATAATATATGTTGTCATCTTAATATTTCATGAGTTTTATTACTCAATGGTCGAATAACCTTAATACGATCTTGAGACAAAAATAAGATCTTGATAAGGTTTCCCTAGGTGCCATGAAGTATAAAGGGGGAAGACCATACGACTATTAGGCAATGGACAAATGTGAAAGGTCCTCCCCTTCTCATCATCGATATTCACATGACGAGTTTCTACCATATGATAAACTTCAGTTACTGATGTACTGGTATATCAAGAAAAATTATGAAAACCAAGAGAAGGATTGGGAATAGAGTTTGTGCCCATAAAAGGTACCCATCTTATTAATTCATGTTTTCAGTAACATATCCAAATAGACAAACCCTGATAAATATTTCAAACAAGAATCAACTGGATCGATAAAGGTTATCAAACACACCAATATTGACAAGTATGTGAAAAATGAAAAAGGGATTTAGAAAAAATTCAAAATTTTAGTCAGGGACTGATTTTAGATCTTTTTAAACAGTTTTAGACCTCCAAATCTGTAAACAAATTTTCAGTGTTATTTTGCAATTCAATCATATTTTAATGAGACCTGTGTTAAACAAAATTGAAGGAAAAGTAAATTATGGAAGATAGCAATGAAGAAAAAGAAGAGATAGCTTATACAATTAAATCAGAAGAATTGCTTGAAGTAAAAGCTAACTTTTCCAAAAAACCTCTAACAAATTTACCCTATTCTTTGTACATAAGTCCACACAGTGGCGAGAATGTCAACTGTGAAAAAAGAAAGCTTTGCAAATCTGATTTTGAAATAATTATCATAAATATTGGTCCTGTGGGGCAGTGGCATGTTACTTAAAAAAGTCGTTGCCGCTTGATTTATTTTGGTTGGGGACTGCATTTGTGGCAGGAGAAGTTAGCCATCCTAATATTTCAAGGTTTCTATTACTTGATGATAAGCATTGTATCCTGTCTAACAAGTACAGAGCATGTACAGAATCTACCATATAGGTTACTATACATCAAGAGAAATTGAAAACTGCCTTGGAAAACCAAGAGAAGGATTGGGAATAGAGTTTGTGCCCAAAGAAGGTACCCATCTTCTTATTTTTGTTTGTTTTCAGTAACATATCCAAATAGACAAACCCTGATATATATTTCAAACAGGAATCGACTGGATCGATAAAGGTTATCAAAAACAGCAATATTGACAAGTATGTGAAAAATGAAATAGGGATTTAGAAAAATACAAAATTTTAGTCAGGGACTGATTTTAGATGTTTTTAAATAGTTTTAGACCTCCAAATCTGTAAACAAATTTTCAGTGTTATTTTGCAATTCAATCATATTTTAATGAGACCTGTGATAAACAAAATTGAAGGAAAAGTAAATTATGGAAGATAGCAATGAAGAAAAAGAAGAGATAGCTTATACAATTAAATCAGAAGAATTGCTTGAAGTAAAAGCTAACTTTTCCAAAAAACCTCTAACAAATTTACCCTATTCTTTGTACATAAGTCCACACAGTGGCGAGAATGTCAACTGTGAGAAAAGAAAGCTTTGCAAATCTGATTTTGAAATAATTATCATAAATATCGGTCCTGTGGGGCAGTGGCATGTTACTTAAAAAAAGTCATTGCCGCTTGATATATTTTGGTTGGGGACTGCATTTGTGGCAGGAGAAGTTAGCCATCCTAATATTTCAAGGTTTCTATTACTTGATGATAAGCATTGTATCCTGTCTAACAAGTACATAGCATGTACAGAATCTACCATATAGGTTACTATACATCAAGAGAAATTGAAAACTGCCTTGGAAAACCAAGAGAAGGATTAGGTTTGAATAGAGTTTGTGCCCAAAGAAGGTACCCATCTTCTTATTTTTGTTTGTTTTTAGTAACATATCCAAATAGACAAACCCTGATATATATTTCAAACAGGAATCAACCAGATCAATAAAGGTTATCAAACACATCAATATTGACAAGTATGTGAAAAATGAAATAGGGATTTAGAAAAAATTCAAAATTTTAGTCAGGGTCTGATTTTAGATCTTTTTAAACAGTTTTAGACCTCCAAATCTGTAAACAAATTTTCAGTGTTATTTTGCAATTCAATCATATTTTAATGAGACCTGTGATAAACAAAATTGAAGGAAAAGTAAATTATGGAAGATAGCAATGAAGAAAAAGAAGAGATAGCTTATACAATTGAATCAGAAGAATTGCTACAAGTAAAAGCTAACTTTTCCAAAAAACCTCTAACAAATTTACCCTATTCTTTGTACATAAGTCCACACAGTGGCGAGAATGTCAACTGTGAGAAAAGAAAGCTTTGCAAATCTGATTTTGAAATAATTATCATAAATATCGGTCCTGTGGGGCAGTGGCATGTTACTTAAAAAAAGTCATTGCCGCTTGATATATTTTGGTTGGGGACTGCATTTGTGGCAGGAGAAGTTAGCCATCCTAATATTTCAAGGTTTCTATTACTTGATGATAAGCATTGTATCCTGTCTAACAAGTACAGAGCATGTACAGAATCTACCATATAGGTTACTATACATCAAGAGAAATTGAAAACTGCCTTGGAAAACCAAGAGAAGGATTGGGAATAGAGTTTGTGCCCAAAGAAGGTACCCATCTTCTTATTTTTGTTTGATTTTAGTAACATATCCAAATAGACAAACCCTGATATATATTTCAAACAGGAATCAACCAGATCAATAAAGGTTATCAAACACACCAATATTGACAAGTATGTGAAAAATGAAATAGGGATTTAGAAAAAATTAAAAATTTTAGTCAGGGACTGATTTTAGATCTTTTTAAACAGTTTTAGACCTCCAAATCTATAAACAAATTTTCAGTGTTATTTTACAATTCAATCATATTTTGATGAGACCTGTGATGAACAAAATTGAAGGAAAAGTAAATTATGGAAGATAGCAATGAAGAAAAAGAAGAGATAGCTAATACAATTAAATCAGAAGAATTGCTTGAAGTAAAAGAAACTTTTCCAAAAAACCTCTAACAAATTTACCCTATTCTTTGTACATGAGTCCACACTTTGGCGAGAATGTCAATTGTGAAAAAAGAAAGCTTTGCAAATCTGATTTTGAAATAATTATCATAAATATCGGTCCTGTGGGGCAGTGGCATGTTACTTAAAAAAAGTCGTTGCCGCTTGATTTATTTTGGTTGGGGACTGCATTTGTGGCAGGAGAAGTTAGCCATCCTAATATTTTAAGGTTTCTATTACTTGATGATAAGCATTGTATCCTGTCCAACAAGTACAGAGCATGTACAGAATCTACCATATAGGTTACTATACATCAAGAGCAATTGAAAACTGCCTTGGAAAACAAACCAAGAGAAGGTTTGGGAATAGAGTTTGTGCCCAAAGAAGGTACCCATCTTCTTATTTTTGTTTGTTTTCAGTAACATATCCAAATAGACAAACCCTGATATATATTTCAAACAGGAATCGACTGGATCGATAAAGGTTATCAAACACACCGATATCGACAAGTATGTGAAAAATGAAATAGGGATTTAGAAAAAATTCAAAATTTTAGTCAGGGACTGATTTTAGATCTTTTCAAACAGTTTTAGACCTCCAAATCTATAAACAAATTTTCAGTGTTATTTTGCAATTCAATCATATTTTAATGAGACCTGTGATAAACAAAATTGAAGGAAAAGTAAATTATGGAAGATAGCAATGAAGAAAAAGAAGAGATAGCTTATACAATTAAATCAGAAGAATTGCTTGAAGTAAAAGCTAACTTTTCCAAAAAACCTCTAACAAATTTACCCTATTCTTTGTACATAAGTCCACACAGTGGCGAGAATGTCAACTGTGAGAAAAGGAAGCTTTGCAAATCTGATTTTGAAATAATTATCATAAATATTGGTCCTGTGGGGCAGTGGCATGTTACTTAAAAAAGTCGTTGCCACTTGATTTATTTTGGTTGGGGACTGTATTTGTGGCAGGAGAAGTTAGCCATCCTAATATTTCAAGGTTTCTATTACTTGATGATAAGCATTGTATCCTGTCTAACAAGTACAGAGCATGTACAGAATCTACCATATAGGTTACTATACATCAAGAGAAATTGAAAACTGCCTTGGAAAACCAAGAGAAGGATTGGGAATAGAGTTTGTGCCCAAAGAAGGTACCCATCTTCTTATTTTTGTTTGTTTTCAGTAACATATCCAAATAGACAAACCCTGATATATATTTCAAACAGGAATCGACTGGATCGATAAAGGTTATCAAAAACAGCAATATTGACAAGTATGTGAAAAATGAAATAGGGATTTAGAAAAATACAAAATTTTAGTCAGGGACTGATTTTAGATCTTTTTAAACAGTTTTAGACCTCCAAATCTGTAAACAAATTTTCAGTGTTATTTTGCAATTCAATCATATTTTAATGAGACCTGTGATAAACAAAATTGAAGGAAAAGTAAATTATGGAAGATAGCAATGAAGAAAAAGAAGAGATAGCTTATACAATTAAATCAGAAGAATTGCTTGAAGTAAAAGCTAACTTTTCCAAAAAACCTCTAACAAATTTACCCTATTCTTTGTACATAAGTCCACACAGTGGCAAGAATGTCAACTGTGAGAAAAGGAAGCTTTGCAAATCTGATTTTGAAATAATTATCATAAATATCGGTCCTGTGGGGCAGTGGCATGTTACTTAAAGAAAGTCATTGCCGCTTGATATATTTTGGTTGGGGACTGCATTTGTGGCAGGAGAAGTTAGCCATCCTAATATTTCAAGGTTTCTATTACTTGATGATAAGCATTGTATCCTGTCTAACAAGTACAGAGCATGTACAGAATCTACCATATAGGTTACTATACATCAAGAGAAATTGAAAACTGCCTTGGAAAACCAAGAGAAGGATTGGGAATAGAGTTTGTGCCCAAAGAAGGTACCCATCTTCTTATTTTCGTTTGTTTTCAGTAACATATCCAAATAGACAAACCCTGATATATATTTCAAACAGGAATCAACCAGATCAATAAAGGTTATCAAACACACCAATATTGATTAGTATGTGAAAAATGAAATAGGGATTTAGAAAAAATTCAAAATTTTAGTCAGGGACTGATTTTAGATCTTTTTAAACAGTTTTAGACCTCCAAATCTATAAACAAATTTTCAGTGTTATTATGCAATTCAATCATATTTTAATGAGACCTGTGATAAACAAAATTGAAGGAAAAGTAAATTATGGAAGATAGCAATGAAGAAAAAGAAGAGATAGCTTATACAATTAAATCAGAAGAATTGCTTGAAGTAAAAGCCAACTTTTCCAAAAAACCTCTAACAAACTTTCCCTATTCTTTGTAAATAAGTCCACACAGTGGCGAGAATGTCAACTGTGAAAAAAGAAAGCTTTGCAAATCTGATTTTGAAATAATTATCATAAATATCGGTCCTTTGGGGCAGTGGCATGTTACTTAAAAAAAGTCGTTGCCGCGTGATATATTTTGGTTGGGGACTGCATTTGTGGCAGGAGAAGTTAGCCATCCTAATATTTCAAGGTTTCTATTACTTGATGATAAGCATTGTATCCTGTCTAACAAGTACAGAGCATGTACAGAAACTACCATATAGGTTACTATACATCAAGAGAAATTGAAAACTGCCTTGGAAAACCAAGAGAAGGATTGGGAATAGAGTTTGTGCCCAAAGAAGGTACCCATCTTCTTATTTTTGCTTGTTTTTAGTAACATATCCAAATAGACAAACCCTGATATATATTTTATACAGGAATCGACCGGATTGATAGAGGTTATCAAACACACCAATATTGACAAGTATGTGAAAAATGAAATAGGGATTTAGAAAACTTCAAAATTTTAGCCAGGGACTGATTTTAGATCTTTTTAAACAGTTTTAGACCTCCAAATCTGTAAACAAATTTTCAGTGTTATTTTACAATTCAATCATATTTTAATGAGACCTGTGATAAACAAAATTGAAGGAAAAGTAAATTATGGAAGATAGCAATGAAGAAAAAGAAGAGATAGCTAAAACAATTAAATCAGAAGAATTGCTTGAAGTAAAAGAAACTTTTCCAAAAAACCTCTAACAAATTTACCCTATTCTTTGTACATGAGTCCACACAGTGGCGAGAATGTCAATTGTGAAAAAAGAAAGCTTTGCAAATCTGATTTTGAAATAATTATCATAAATATTGGTCCTGTGGGGCAGTGGCATGTTACTTAAAAAAAGTCGTTGCCGCTTGATTTATTTTGGTTGGGGACTGTATTTGTGGCAGGAGAAGTTAGCCATCCTAATATTTTAAGGTTCCTATTACTTGATGATAAGCATTGTATCCTGTCTAACAAGTACAGAGCATTTACTGAATCTACCATATAGGTTACTATACATCAAGAGAAATTGAAAACTGCCTTGGAAAACCAAGAGAAGGATTGGGAATAGAGTTTGTGCTCAAAGAAGGTACCCATCTTCTTATTCTTGTTTGTTTTCAGTAGCATATCCAGTGGCGAGCGGTCATATGAAGCAAGTGAAGCACTGCTTCAGTAACGAATACCCCCCAAAAAATTAATTTAAGTCGTGCGAATTATTATTAAAAATTATGATAAAATAATTATTATTAATAGCATAATATCAATTATTGGAATATTACTCAAGTATAAATGCTTAATATCAATGATTATCGACTGCTTTGATTTGAATGTCAGCGCCTCACTGCTCACCGCCTAGCTGCTGATTGGTTGAAAGGTGGAAGGAAGCGGAGCTCGACCTGCTTCATATGCTCTTGCTACGATTTGGGGAACAAAGGTTGGGGGAGTGGGAGTGGTAAGCATTGCAATAAAGCTGCGAAATAAGCTAGCAGGGCCTGGCTACAAAGATAGCCGATCTTGGCCGAATGTAATTTCAGTTTCCGACCATTGCCAACCTGACAAATTGACAGCGCAAAGCCAACTTATTTTTTTAAAATAATAATATTCACTAACAGACAATGTCTAAATTAATAATTTATTCTAACAATAAAGATGAATTCATATACCAAAAAATTTAAAATCACGATGAGCACAAACATCTGAAACAGTTCTCATTTCTGTCCAAGTTCAGTTCAGTTGGCATTGGCAATTTTCAAACTTTACGTCTGTCGTCTGTAGGTTTGTAATGCTGTGATGACGTTTGTTTATCTATTATCTGTTGCAACGGTTGTAAATCGAATAATATATTATTATAAGAATGAGTTGATAATTTGTTAAGTGTATAAGTAAATACGTAACTAAATTGAAAAGACATGACTACATACTTGATCAAATTTGGTGAGTGTTTTTTTTATTATATTTCTTGGAAATACCTCTTGATAATAATGAATTGTAATGCAGAGTTTTTATGTCATGTCAAGTTTAGAATCGAATCTTTTGTTAGTCTACTGTGAGATTATGCGTCAATAAAAAAATAATGTGTAAAACGGAAAATTACACATATTATTATCACACTTCACACAGTCATATTCAGGGGAAATTACCCACAAACAACAACCAACCATCCAAACAACACCCCCCCCCGCCCACTATAAAACTTAGTGCTTCACTAACTTCCTACAGCACCGATCGCCACTGAACATATCCAAATAGACAAACCCTGATATATATTTCAAACAGGAATCGACCGGATCGATAAAGGTTATCAAACACACCAATATCGACAAGTATGTGAAAAATGAAATAGGGATTTAGAAAAAATTCAAAATTTTAGTCAGGGACTGATTTTAGATCTTTTTAAACAGTTTTAGACCTCCAAATCTGTAAACAAATTTTCAGTATTATTTTGCAATTCAATCATATTTTAATGAGACCTGTGATAAACAAAATTGAAGGAAAAGTAAATTATGGAAGATAGCAATGAAGAAAAAGAAGAGATAGCTTATACAATTAAATCAGAAGAATTGCTTGAAGTAAAAGCTAACTTTTCCAAAAAACCTCTAACAAATTTACCCTATTCTTTGTACATAAGTCCACACAGTGGCGAGAATGTCAACTGTGAAAAAAGAAAGCTTTGCAAATCTGATTTTGAAATAATTATCATAAATATCGGTCCTGTGGGGCAGTGGCATGTTACTTAAAAAAAGTCGTTGCCGCTTGATATATTTTTTGGTTGGGGACTGCATTTGTGGCAGGAGAAGTTAGCCAATATTTAGTTAATATTTCATGGTTTCTATTACTTGATGGTAAGCATTGTATCCTGTCTAACAAGTACAGAATCTACCATATAGGTTACTATACATCAAGAGAAATTGAATAAAACTGTGAGTATTCCCCCTGGATTTTTACCCCATTATCAAAATGTCCGCATCAACATCAACAACGGAAACTACGGCACTAAATCCCATAAGCAGTGTCCCTGACCAAGTGCGCTTACAGAAGTCGACGCCAGTGGTAGCAGCCAACATATAACGGCTCGCAGATCTAACCTTCATAGCACCTTCATTCCAACTTCTCAACCCATCTTAAAAGCAGCATCTCGTGTACCTTCCTTACACTACTAGAGCGATTGGATTCGCATCTCATTTTATCATCCAACGCATCCAGCTTCTAAAACCTAATCTTATCTTTGAAGTTCATAAACTCTATCGTATTTCACATTTCCAACTATCTCTTCAATTGTACCTCGTTTCTGAGCAACGCAGAGCTTCAGATTATCTGACTCCACCTGAACACCTTCTAATCGATCCGGCAGCCATCAACTCTGATCTTCGTGCTTGCACACAGAACTTTTCGCTTCTGACTGACATCATCAACTCTACTGGCAACTTTGAATATCACAGCAAGCAGTACTATCCTTGTGTGTTTGATACTTTCCTCAAGTATGTCAATCTGACAAGTAGATTGAGAGATGATGAAGTTCTCAGCAGACGTCGGAATGTGGCGCCCGATTTGCATTATGATTATTCTGCGAGGCTACTGAACAACTCTAATCCACACACCGTTACTTTTCAAAATCCAAGAGAGACGGTCAACGCACTCGCCAATGTCGACACTCCACTATTTGTACGACAAAACTTCAAACTGCGAAACCCCATCCCTAACGCTGAATGGGAGAGTGATATTCTAATTAATATAGTTATGAGAATAGAGTTGAAATAGCTAGAGCAGCGCAGCTAGAGCCGCAGAGCTGCCGCTTGGAAATTCTACCTCAAGAGTGGGCAGTAGTAGTCTGCAGAATTATGTCCCATAAGAACATTGTAATTTTTATTAATATCTAAGAGCAGATAGAGCCTCTATTTATGGACAGAATTGCACGTTCTTCATGTGATTGGAAAGAGAATTCAATTCTCCAGGAGCGTGACTTTTTACTTTTTCGATTTCAAGTTTATTTCAATAATAATTAGAGTTCAATACTTTTTTTAGTTAATTAATTATACAATATTTATTGAAATAAACTTGAAATCGAAAAAGTAAAAAGTCACGCCCCTGGAGAATTGAATTGAAAGAACGTGAAATTTTGTCCATAAATACAGGCTCTATCTGCTCCAAGAGATTGATAAAAATTACGCTGTTCTTATGGAGTTTGATTTTGCCGTTCAGCAGTTTACCGTCCACTAACATCCACTCTTAATAATCATAAACTCACTCAAAGACAATTTGATTTTTTTCAAGTGGTTATTGTGCCCTAGATGTAGAAATTGGAAAGGCTTCAGCAATTTCTTCCACTTAACTGAGAGCATCATTTCAAGACACAGTATTTTTTCCAATTTTCCACCATGGGCGCAATGCAATCCCAACCTACAGACTGGTTCAAGACTTCTCATCTTCCAGTATGGATAGAGAATTATGGTCTGCTGGATTGAAGTATGATGCAGTCAAGAATAGCTAGGTGAATGTGAAGACAAAATTTGGGCTTGTTATAAAAAAATTCAGAAGCCCTGTAATACATGAGGATAGTAACACACTAGAAATTAATAGCAAGATGTACTATTTGAAAAAATTCATAGATTAGTGCGTCTTTTCCTTTCATCACAGGACAACTAAATTTTTGTAAAACAGGCGTCTATTTTTTATGTTTGTCCAAGTCTCCAGAGTTTGAAACGTTTAGCAATGCTCTTGCATTTTGATCAAGTATGGAGTGATTGTTTTAGAAGATTACAACCAATAAAAATATAGATTACTCTGTACTTGTACTGATGATAATTGCCTCAATTGAATAGAGTTCAACAAATAAAAATAACAATAGAATAATTAAGATCATCATAAACTAGACAATCAAGTATAAAAATTTATCTGAGTAATTGCTTGTACACTTGAGGTGAATAAGTTTCATTGAAAAGTAATTATGAAATATTTATTCATACGGAGTTTATAGTGTTCATTGAGCTGTAATTGTTAAGATTATTACAATTAGATTTTATTATACTGTACATACTAGAGTTTACTGGGAACTCAAGTATAATAATATTCATTTTTCAAAAGAAAAAAGTAGAAAAAACTACAAATGTTGATGTTAGAATGCTTAAAAAATAAGATATTTGAACGAGAGTTCGAGACTATCTTTTGTTTTGAATTCAAAACTGGTTTACTATGTTCACCGAGAAGCATGTTACCGGTACATTTGGACCAATTACTAGTCAAACAATATAAATGTTGAATTTTCGTCCAAGCAAAGTGATTGGTCGTTTTTAAAAATTGGCTTCAGACCAAATGAAGATTTGAAATAATTTGAAGGTTTATACGATAATTGAGATTAAATAACCCCAATTATCAAATTTCAAACAATTGAATTTTGACTAGAATTTTTTCATCAATTGATCGCATCATTTGATAATACTTTGGAGGATATTAAACAGTAGGCCACTTCAATAAAAATATGTTATTTGACTGATATTCAAGCCAATCATCAGGTTATACCATAGTCGAATTAGAATATAAAAAGTACTCTTCAGTTTCTAAGACTGATAGATTATTCAAAAAGTCAAAATTATGATAAATGATTTAGTCAATAGTAACAATTAACTTGATTGATTAAGCGATATAAAAGCAAATATTAAATCAAAGACTCAATACTCAAGTACTTTACTACTTGATACTTGACAGAGGAGTGATTTTTTGATATGTAGATTCTTTTTCAACCATGTAAAATTTCTTAAAGTGTTTTCGATTGAAAAGGTTTCATGACCTTTTAATGAAGCACGAGCCAAAAGTTTCCCTTGGAGGTTGAGTAAACAACCAAGTGGGGCGATTACTAATCCTGATAACAAAAATAAGTGATGTAGCATAGGCTACATCAGTATTAAAGCTACCCTGAACAATTCCAAAAGTAATTGATATTACTTCAAGTAGCTCCTCAGGAAAATAAACGTCGAGTGATATTTATTAAAGAATGTTAAAAATAAGAATCATTTAATGTTGATGGAACGAGCAGGTCACTCAAAACAATTATTTCACTCGGAATACCTTTGAAATTAAAACCTCAAAATGACATGAGAGTATACACTCTCCGATGATGACGATGATGATGGTGATTATAGTTGATGCTGATTGGAGTGATGATGGAGATTATATCTAATGATTATCGAAGCCAGGCATTGGAAACTGTGATGCGAATTCTTCCACTGTCTTCTTCAAATCGCACATTCGTTGCTGTACTACATCATCACCTTTTACAAACTCTTTGAAGTCTTTCAATTTCGATCCTGTAATTAGAAATAAAATGTTAGAATTCATGTAATAAAATCTGAATACAATGGAATTATTCATGAAGTTGATAATATACAAGTAGATAAGTTCATAAGAAGGATCCCGGTTTATGAACGTAGATGGAGGCGAAATTTTTAGAACCCTGCGGTACCAAGTGTGAGTGAAAGAGTGTTAAAATGGCGAAACCACTAGGGCCGCTAGCTTCAGCAGACTAAAACGAACTTGAACGGACAGTGAGAATCGAATCAACGGTCCCAATCCCAATAGTCATACACAAGCTTTTTGTTTTCTTCAAGTTTGGTTGTTATTTATTGAAGTTTTTTAGTTTATCAATGTATAATTATCAAGTTACAATACTGATTATGGTGTAATCGAATCTTTCAATAATCCTTAAAGAAATAACCTCTCCTCTTGCGGTAATCCACACCTGATAACACAAATTTCATCTGATTTATATAATTTAATAGATTTAAATAGTTCAATCTTCAATGATAATAATAGAAATAACTGTGACAAAAGCTCAACTAAGCTGAAATAAAATCTCAAGGAAGAATTTCTAAGCGACGGCATTCCCAAAGCTCTAGCTGCAGTACTTAAGCTGTGCGCCTCGAGCCGTCACAGCACTAGACTTATAACTATAGGTAGTATGCTATATAACTATACATTATACGTTGCTTGTTGGACGCGTTTCGGGCACTGAGCCACATCTCGTTAAAGTGAAATTCAATAACGTAATTTATTATGAATAAAAGATATTGTAGAACTAAAATTGGAGAATAAAAATTATAAAATACTCAATACAATGGCAACAAGCGTTATGGTAGTTGCAAAGCTGTGTGTTCAATGTTCTTTCAAGAAGATTCATAGATCCATCAGAATTTGATACAGTATAATAATTCAAAGATAATCAGAATTTGATACAGTATAATACTTCAAAGATAATTCAATAGAAGACCTTTCAATTAGCTTGTATTAGAAGCTATTGAAATGCATTAAAACGTACCATGTATCAAATTCAATAATACTTTGTTATCTTCTTAAATGTGTATCAAAGAAGAAATTCAATTTGAAACGGAATTGGACCGTAGGCACAGCTTCATGAATACTATGGATAATTTCCATTTCTATAAAAAAAAACTCCAAAGCATTGATATTGATTCGAATCAGAAAGGACTATCTTAAATTTATTACACCTTTCGCTATCCAATAGAAGCAACATTCAAAATAGCTATTTTCCTCTTCATATGAAAATATGACGAGGAGGTAAACATGAAGGTAATGTGAACTCTGAAATTATATACCTGATTTATTTTTAGCATCCTGAGCTATATGAACTGCTGCATCCAAAAACTCTACAACTCTGGTGAAATCGATTTCCTTGAACTGTCTAGAAGTCAAAGCTGCAGTACCTGATAACAAAAAGCAAAAGGAAAAACTAATCAATTATAAATATATGTAGGATGATATTTATTAAACAAATATATTAATCACACCTAATCAATCATGAATTTAGATTTCACAGGTTTAAATGAAGAGAATATAAACCAAATACAGGTTTTACATGGAATGTGAAATGAAATTTCAATTTTTAGATGATGATTACCTTTATGATCATCCATTTAATGATATTTATATTAAGCAATATGATCATTTCATATCAATGTGAAGGCAAAGTGATATCAAAGCTGTCAAAAAACAATCAAGAAGAAACGTTTCTAGTTCTATTTTGAACTTGTTCATACAATTGAGTAAATGATAGACTGTAAAACCCAGTATCAGTCTCTTCGAGTTTATGTATAAACTCGAGTCTAGTAATGAAATTTATAGTATCATATTCTTTATTCATACATCGATACAACTATTTTAATTGGGAGGGAAAAATAGGCATAGCCTGTGCTATTCCTCTCCCAAAAATTTTATAATAAAGTCAATATTCTCCAAAATGAGGTTATATGATATAATAGCACTGAGTAAACACATAATTTTCAATCCAGGAATAACACTGAAATTTTGAATTTGGAATGTTGATGGCCGGAATTAAATAAATATTATGCACCAAAGAAAACAATATTGAAAATTAGAAAAATATTGCACAAATTTGAAAGATTTCAAGCCAAAAAATCACTAAACTACTCACTAAGAGCACAGCTGATACCGATATCAATATATTAAATTACTTGTCACATCAGTTCATTATATAGGATGATTCAGGAATAATCTTCAGGCTTTTTCCTTGCACCAAAGAATGGAAAAATAATAAGGTTATACTCGTACATTTTTCATCAAATCTATGGCTCAGAAATCCTCAACTAAGGATTTCTCAGCTAATTTTACAAATACTGTTATATAAAATATAATTATATAATACTGTGAAGCCCTTAAAATAAAAAATGTACTATTTCCTTCCATTATGATATCGACAACAAAGCATTTCAAAGTATATCCAATGGAATGTTTTTCTCTATTTAGTGTAAGGAATCACACTGAGAAGTTTGGCAGATTCCTCCCCAAACACTGTATATTACATTAAAAATCGCAGCCCATAAAAATATTGTAATTGAAGAAAAATCGAAACCTAGCCTAGAAACTCCCCATGTAATACGAATACAGTACTATAAATCTCATTATTGTATAATTTCAATTTTATGTTGTAGACAAGATTTGATAACTATTTGCGATTAACAAAGTTATCCACATGAGTAAATTGAAGTTGTAATATTATCTGCATTGTTCAATGTTTTTCAAGATAGAGGGGAAAACAGGAAATTACAGGATTGAAGAGTTCAATTTTTGGACTCAAGGATTTAGTGATAGATCCAACCTACCAAGTCTCAATCCACTAGGAATCATGGCCGATTTGTCCCCCGGACAGGCATTCTTGTTGACTGTGATATGGACATTATTGCAAATGTGTTCAGTCCTCGCTCCATCCACGTTCTTCGAGCTAGCCAAGTTCACTAGGACTAGATGGTTGTCAGTACCCCCTGACACCAATTTATAGCCTTTGGAAAGAAGGGCATTCGCCATAGCTTTCGAATTGAGTAGAACTTGCGTTTGGTACACTCTGAAATATTCAGTTTTAGCCTGAAATCAGGAAGGAAGTCAATAATGGAAAAGCAAACAGTTCTAGGTCCGTAGAAATTTAGTTAAACAGAACGTGGGTTAAAAGTAGTAAGTTAATCAACACGTATAATATCATGGTGCAAAAATTTTAGATCATCAAACTAGAGTTTAATTACTCACAACAGTGGCGTAACGTACACCCCCGCAGCCCCCGCGGCGCGGGGGGGTCCGGGGCTCTGGGGGGCCCAAATATAAAATATTGGTTTCTTGAAAAATGAATCATTTGGGATCCTTGGAGGTCCGGGTTAGAGCCCGAAATGGTATATTAATAATTTCTAAATAAATAAAATTGAAATATCGATTTATCAAGAAAAGCATGATTTCTATTTTGGCAAATACAGTCATAAGCACTAATGTGGTTTGAGAAAGAAATTTATACTTTTATACCTAATTCTGCATTCTTTACTCGTATTACGGGATCGATGGCGTCAATAAACACAAAATACACATGTACATACACAAGGCATGTCTAGCAAGACAGCATTTCAGACAAATCATCATTCACTATTCCTGAACACTATAATATGCCTTGTTCTTCAATAAGTACTTGGGTACAACTCTCTCAAAAGCTCTCAGGTCCAACTGTTTCACTCCTGCAGGCAGCCTAAATTATGCATCAACAAAACAAAGTTGGTGTTGTTCAAATATACTTTTCATTGTTCAATTGTCTATTGGTGTGAGGTTCTATTTTTATTATTGCAAAATTAGGAATGTTGTTTGCAAATAATTAAAATTGAGATTGAGACAACAACCGGTGTCCAGACTCAGACTAGACTGTTCAAACAAAACTCATGAAAGTGATTGTTAGAGTGAATACCTCCTTATCTTTCCATTTCCTTCTTCGGGTAAACAGAGGAAATAAATTATTTTTCCATTGAATTCCTGAGTAAGTTATATACTGTGGCAGAGTCGACATTTAATAATATGGAAATGGATGATGATGTAAATATAGCCTACTCAATTCATTATTTCATTCGCGATTCCAATTCAGTTCGTAGCGAATCGCAATACTGGATGCACGGTCGTGTCCTCATTTGTCAAGTGAAAAGTGATTCAAGTGATTTGTGTTTTGCGATAAAATTAAACATTTTTTAATTTAATAAAAATATTTTTTTCAATAGCTAGCCTATGGCTTGTCTTTCAGAATATCAATTTATGAAAAATTCACATTTTTAGAGAGTTGAATGATTGAAATTGATGGAAGAGAGGGGTTAAGAATAGGGGGGGGGTAGAAAAGGGGTATGATTATGGAAGAAGGGGCCCGGATTATTTGTTTTGCGGGGGGCCCGGTTCGGAAACATTACGCCACTGACTCACAATAAATAGAATGATGATTACAAACAATGATTCGTCAAACATATTTCCTTTCTTACTCTAATAGAAAACTCGACGAGTTTATTATTCATTTTTTGAAAGAATACAATATACTTATAGGATAGAACAATCTGGACAGACAATCAAGTCCGAGATTTATTTTTCCAAATTTCAATAATTATCGATAAAATCATTTCAATATACGTAATATACGAGTATACCTGAAGGTATTAGATACAAAATTACACTGTCTAATGAAGGAAAAACTTTTATGAGAAGCAACATTGCCGTAGAAGAGAAGTAATAGAGTTTTCATCGATAAAAACGAAATTGTGAATGATACATTCGGTTGAACTCTCAACAGACTGCAGTATCACATAACTGAAATCTCTTCAGTTGAGCAGAGTATGAAACGTAGAAAGATTAGCGAGATAATATATGAAGATAATTATCTAACAAAAACTTTTTGATAATATTCTCAGTTGTTATCAGCTGAAAATAAAAATCCTTGAAAAATAAAAATAAAATAAATCCTTGAATTTTCAACTTTTTTAGAATTAATTTTTCAGTCCACCTCGAAGTAAGCAAATTTATTTACTTATATACTTTGGTGGCATTCCTAGCAAGCGCTGTGAAGAGCTGCGCATGCGCCGTGTAGTACAAATTTATACAGGCTCACGTCGATATAGGTGGTTAATATTGCAGATTGACTGCTACGACGACTGTCTGAAGAGAAGGAATGTCCATTTTAAAATCCAATATTTTTCTTTTTTAATGCAATAATACTCTTGTGTTAATTGAATTTTAGATTTATGAATTTACTGAATTATGAAAGCAAAAATGTTGGTGGTTGTGCAACCTTAACAGTAGTCGCCATCGGTCAATTGATTATAAATGAAAAATATGATTATTTTACCTGCTTCAAAGCCACAGCCACAGCACCAATCGCATGATTGTGAGGACCCCCTTGCAATGCAGGGAAAATTGTATTATTTATTCTATCCTCAAAATCATATTTTATAGGCTGGCCAGTTTTCTTATCTATACTTTTTACGCCTTTGCGGAAAAATATCATACCAGATCTGGAAATAAGAGTTCAGTGTGATTAACAATCAAAGAATACACATAACTCAAGCCTTTATTAACGTCATCTTACTTGCACGATAGGTACAAGTCTGTCTTTTACAAAAATTGTTATTCTAATCTCTTAGAAGTAAACTCAGGTGTCCCTAGTGATGTGGGTCGGGTAAATACCCAGTGGATAGGTAAATATAAATTGGGTATTTACCGGAGGCCCGGGTAAATATCCAAAAACTGGGTATTTATAATTTTTATTGAATTTAGAAAAGATTTAGTTGTCTTTTTGCATTCAAACGCCTTCAATGATAGTGAAATGATGACAAAATGCAAACAAAAATGTTTTATATAGTGACAAATAGCACTATACTTCCGAGAATCATTGACATAAATACCCGGGTACTGGGTATTTATGATTTCATTTGTTTCTGTGATGTTAAATCTTATTGAAAACGACAAAATTTTATTTATTTATTAATAACTATTATTTAGCGTTCAAAGAGAGGGGAATTTGGCCTAGTATAACTTTTCACTAGCAATCAATTTTCTAGGGAAAAATCATAATAAACCGAAATAACAATAGAAGCATGTTCACTATTTTTCTAATGTGGTGCTGTCATGATTTCATTGATAAAGATTGACTTCATTGACAATTTCGTTGAGAAAGCATCATATTATGCCATTGATACGAGCGAATCTGATTAAGGGTGGAGGGTAGTGGACGGCCAACTGCCGAACGGCAAAATCATGCCCCATAAGAACAATGTAATTTTTATCAATTTTTTGGAGCAGATAGAGCCGTTATTTATGGCAAAATCACATGTTCTTTATGTGATTGGAAAAACAGAAAACAGATTATTTACTCAGTTTTTATTGAGATTTCTTTTATGGTACCGTATAGTCTATATATCTATGTAAGCAAAGAAGAAATTCTGGCAAGATGAGAAAATGACTTCAGCTCCAGAAATATCAGTTTAAAGATGATAAATTTGGTCTCAAAATGTAGATCAGAATGTTTCATACAATTTGAGACCAAATTTATAATTTTTAAACTAATATTTCTGGAGCTGGAGTCATTTTCTCATCTTGCCAGAATTTCTTCTCTGCTTGGACAGACTATACTAAGTATTATTTAGGCTAAATATTTCCAAAAGAACAGAAAAGAACTACTTCATCATCAGGAAAATATTTAGCAAAATTTTAACGTGAGGATATTATTCAGGAATCTTTTTCATGAAAATCCTACATCCAGGACATCTGAAAAACATTTCTTATTTCTTAAAATCTAAAACTACACGTGCTCTATCCCAGTCTATTCCAATAGGCCTCTCATTTTTAGAATGTTGATAAAATAAATTTCCCAATTAATTAGTTTTATTTAAAGTTAAATGTTTGAGTTTGTTCCATTTTTACGCCCTTTATCAGCCTTAGAAAATATTTATATATTATTTGTTTCCATCTACAGATTTATTACAATTTCAAGTAGATAGGTAAAAATATGCATAGAACTTCCATAGGTTTTTCTTGACACAAAAAATTTTCAAAAACATTTTCTAAGAGTTAGTTTTTAAATAGCCTTAATATGCTTCACGAGATTTTCAAGTTTGTAACTATTGGTTTTAATTTTCTTCCAATTTATTATTTTCATTTAGTAGCCTATAGTTTAGAGTAGAAATATATGCGCATAAAACTCCTGCAGAGTTTATCTAATCCAGTTTTTTTTCATGAAGAATCCTATTCATTCAAAACTTCAAGTAATCCTTAAAAAAACTATATAAAGTCATTGAAAATAGCAAATAAGTTTTTATAATAGTATAACAATACTATTACTATGCCAATATATCATCAATGCCAATAATAACATTTTCAGGGGTACAAACATCAATGATTCAATAAATACTCAATATACCCGGGTATTTATGAATTTTGCGTATATACCCCGAGTTTTAAAAACCGGGGTATTTTACATCACTAGGGGTCCCCCAAGGATCTACTTTGGGACCACTTCTGTTCATTATGTAAATGATCTCCCTGCTGCCATAGGTACTGATTGTGTAAAACCATTTATGTTTGCAGATGATCTGGCGGTACAGACTAAATGTTTCAACATGTTCAATGATTGTCACAGACTTTTACAGGGTGACTAGCAAAGTGAGCTTGAAGAATTCCCTGACTTTTCCCTGACTAATATAAGGTAAGTTATTAGCTATGAGCATCTACCGTGCTGCGCTCTGGTGGATTATCGTGTGTACTTTTCTGCGCGTTTTAGCATACAAAGCATAGCGCTAAATGAGAAAAACGCATTTATAATTAGAATGGAATTATTTGCTGCTTCATGCATTTCTCAGTAATTAGAACATGATATTTAGGATAGGAATGTTAGTTATTGATAGTATTATAGCTCATTATATTAGAAAAATCCTAGTTTTCAAGTATTTGAGAGCAGACAACCGCAAACAGATGTATTTGAGAGTCGACAAAAACTTTGAGATAACAGCTGATAAGTTATCTTACATGAAAATGAAAAATTGGCGCAAGCTAACATTTATTTGAAAAATTGAATGATATGAATATTTCTTATTAAAACATAATTAATAGAGTTTTTGTATTGATAGTAACAGCTTATTAGATTAACTAAAATAAAAACTATTCATGTACATTACCTCATGTACAGGTTAGAATGGAGCACTCCATGGTCCTACTTGATCGACAAATTCTTTTGCACGTTAACAAAACAATTAGGTTAGCTTCACCTATCAATATTTATTCAATGCAGTGAACCATTCTTTTTATTGATGAAACTTATGTATTTCAACTGGAAAAGTGTAGAACTTGAAATTTCCATTGCATGTTTTATTTTTACAATCCAGAACACAACAAATTCTCCAGGACATTATTTTAGGTTTAGCCCTATCTCCTCCAATGTTAATTCAATCAATTTTTCGCCGAAATGATCCGCCAATAGCGCCTCGATCGCCAAAAATATCCTTTCCACCCACTTGTACACAGCAAATAGTCCAGTACGAAGGGAACTTTTCTGGCAAAAGGTGGTATATGCGATTTTATTGTTCAAATTGCTTTATTAGGGTCCCAATGATGTGTATTTGTAAAATGCACACAAAATTTCTCTTGGCACAACTTTTGATAGCCCGAAAACCATGCATTTTTTTAGTTTTTCGCATATTGGTAACTAAAGAAACGGTACACATTTTTATAGGTACATTCTCATAGTAAATTGTAGAGGACAAAATTCTGCGTCGATTGAAAAAGGGAAAACAAAAATCTGTCAAATAGAAAACTTTCTACATTCATTAAAAAAACACATTTTTTCAAATTCCCAAAAAAACGTTTAAAATGTTATGTAGCTCATGAAGTAACAGAAAATTGTATACAATTCATGAGCTACATAACATTTTAAACAATTTAAACATGAGCTACAACATCTTAAACAAGAGATGAAAACTAACTGGCTCTTGAAATGCCTTTCCATTCTTCAGCTAGCATGGACTCCAACCAAACAAGCTGTGATTGCAGATAAATGTATAATGGAAATTAACAATACAAAGTACTTGGAAATTATGATTGAATCAAACCTTACTTGGACACAGCAGGTACTCAAACAAAAAAAGGTTGTACTCGACTTGTAGGAAGCTATATTTTATTCGAGATCTTTGTCCAAAATACATGCTCAGCTCCCTGTATTATGCACTTGTAGAAAGCAGGTTACAATATGGTAGTGTAGTATGGGGTGGCGCAAATTTTTCGACATTAAAGCCACTTCTAATACGGCACAAGTATGTTATGAGGACCATTGCCAGAAAAAACAGAATGACTAGCTCATTTCCTCTATTCAAAGAATGGGGGTTTCTCCCGCTAAAATACTTATACTTCTACAAGTTATCAATTACATTTTATGTAAGAAGCGGTGATAAAATGCCTGCTTATAGCTCCTATAGTTTGCGCTCAACTGGAAATTGGGTACCACCTAAGGAAATGTATAGGAGATTCTATCATTATGTGGCCCATAGAGTTTTCAATATGATACCGACTGAAGTAAAACAGCTCAAGACTCATTATAAATTTAGGAAAGAATTGAAAAAATGGCATTTTAGATAGATGATATAGAGGAATTATTCAAAAAGTTGACTTAAACTTCTGTATTTTCTTTTGTAATTATTTTCTGAGGTTTTGAATTTTGTTTTACACCTTGATCTTGTTTACTTAGTTTATTTTATACCCTTATTAAAAATACTCCAAATAATAACTAAATATCCCGATTGAGAAACCGTAACACGGTTTTTAACATTTTGAAGAAATCAATAAATAATCAAAATGGACACAGCTTTTAAATAATGTAAACACAGCATTCACCACTTTTTTAAATAATATTCTATGTGCTGGAACTCCCAGATAGGCGGGCTTCGGGAGTTACCTAATTGCTTGACAGAATGTAGTAATAATTATTTGTTAAATATTTGAGTTTTTATATTATTTGAATAGAATTTTTTTGTATATTTTCAGATTATGAATTTAATTGTTCTATTCCCTTCTTCCATTATTTGTATTTTGATTTATTATTTGTATTCTGTGGAGAAATAAATTTATTTATTATTTATTTTTGGGGAATTTGAAAAAAATTGTGTTTTTTGAATGAATGTAGAAAGTTTTCTATTCGAACGATTTTTGTTTTCTCTATTTCAATCGACGCAGAATTTTGTCCTCTACAATTTACCATGAGAATGTACCTACAAAAATATGGACCGTTTTTATAGTTACTTATATGACAGTTTTCGGGCTGTCAAAAGTTGTGCCGAGAGAAATTTTGTGTGCACTTTGACGTGACCCTAATGAAGCAATTCAAACAATAAAATCGCATACACCACCTTTTGCAGAAATTAGCCTTACAAAATTCCCTGCATACTGGAGTAGTGTTGCTGAAGCCAAAAAAAGCTAGAGGTTATCATAATTATGTATTACAGTACAGTTATTAATTTGCCAAAACTGAACCAGTCGCACAGTCCTCTCCTGTTTTATAAAATTTATAAAACATTTAATACATTTTACATTTTTTCCCCGATATTTTTTTGATATTCCCTGACTTCTCCAGAATTAGCAAATTCCCTGACTATTCCCGGTTCTCCCGGTTGCTAGTCACCCTGCTTTTAATTGTGAATTCAATAATTTATGACTGGACAGCAGCAAACTGACTATGTCTGAACAAATAAAAAACTCAGATGTTGGATTTTGGTTCAAACTCTAATTCTAATCATACAAAATTTTTAGGCCTTGTAGTCCAAAATAATCTCAAGTGGGAATCCCATATAAATTTGCTGCATGGCAGGCTATCCAGAAGTATTTTTCTGCTTAACCGTTTGAAATTTATTGTAAATTCTTCTGTTCTAACTACTGTTTATTTTGCACATATGCATAGTCATTTGTCTTATGGTATTACTGCTTGGGGAAATGATACTAATGTTGGTAACTGTTTGTTCTGCGAAAGCGAGCTGTAAGAATTATTGCTTGTGTACCTAGTCGCTCTCATTGCAAACCTCTGTTTAAAAATTTTGTCGATTCATGCTATTTATGCATTTGAATGTTTAGTTTATATTAAGAAAAACTTGGCCAGTTTGCCACTGAATAACTCTGTCCATGACCATTATACAAGGAATGCCTCTTCACTTAGACTGAATCAATGTAATTATTCTTATACTTTAAATAGTTTTGTTGAGTATGGTACAAGGCTTTATAACTGTCTTCCTAATAGCCTTAAGACTGATGATATTGAGTGTTTTAAAAAGAATGTTAAACTGTATCTTGTTGAAAAATGTCCTTATAAACGGAATGAATTATTGTTCGATATGTAATTTAATGTATCCTGACTTTATGTTATGGATATTTTGTATTTTTATTGAAAAATGAATTTTGTATTTTTGACTCTTGTTATGCATTATTATGAATGTTTCAACAATAAAAAGAATTTGAATTTGAAGTAGTTTCCAAAAAAGTCTTGCAAAAGAGAAATGAAAATGTAATTCATCAAGTCAAGACTGTTTCAGTTTTTTATTTTGATTAGATTGTATAAATTAAGATTTAATTTGTAATTATCATTAGGTAATTTTATCCAAGTTGACATCAAAATATATTGGATTAAAATCTAAATTATGATAGTTTTTATAAAAGTGGTCATTGGAGATTCTGCTTGAACAAAGCATTAACTTGAAAAAATGTACACGATATGATATAAAGGTAAATGAAGGTGTATATGGATAAATGAGGATATGAAGGTAATATTCAATATTTATTCAACTATATCTAACTATGATTATAACTCATCTACATAAATCGAAGAGTTTCAAATTAATATCCTTTTGTCAATAAATTCAAGAGCAATATTCGATTGCATAGTGGGATACAAATTTCCTGATTGTTTACCATATCAGACAAATTGATATATGGGAATAGAATGGACAGCTCAAGTAACAGTTTTTTTGAGGCAAATAATTCATTTATTGGAAATATATAACTTATATGAAATGCTGAAAAATCGTCTTACCTGGCACCCCTCAAAGTTTTATGAGTTGTTGTTGTAACAACCTCTGCATATTCGAAGGGACTTGGAATGACATTCGCTGCTACTAGTCCTGATATATGAGCCATATCAGCTAGAAGAAGACTACCACTATCATCACAGATCTAGAAAAATGAAGTATTCAATATTAGTTTCAAATATGATCGTGAAAATTATTCATATTAGATACTACTAACCAATTATTGAATCAACTTATTGTCTGCTGAACTTCTAAAAGCAGAGACTATTCATAAAATATTAGCAGAATACTTCTGTAAAGATCTGACATCGAATGAACGCGTGAATAAATGATAGCTTAGGTAGAAGCAGAACTCGAAGAAAAATAAATACATTCATATTATGTATTTGAAGATTCAAATTATTGAACAAGAGTATGACCTCTTCATCTGTTACATGCAACTATCAGCCCTCCTTCAAGCCTTGTCAATGTACAAGTAACAATAATAGTTTCTGTTGAAAGCAATGTGTTTTTAATATTGATAGAATAATCCGTGCGGTAATATTATAAGATTTTCCTGAGGTTAATAAATAAATAATCAAGATAGATGATCGAGTACTGTCCTCAAAAACCTCTACAAATTATTGTAAAGTCAAGAGTTCAAAACCACGTAGGCGATGAGTAGATTACGCCTAAAATTAATATGGACAGTAACCTATTATTGAACATACTATCAATTTTCTGATTATAATTTTTTATAGATGTTTTGAAACTGCCAAAAATAATGGTCATAGAGGTCAAAATATTTCCATTAATTACTTGACAAGAGATGAGAATGTAGCCTTGATCAACTGTTATATAATAAGAGAAACTGAGAAAACAAAAGAGCAAATCAACTGATAGTAAATGTTGAATATAAAAAATTATATTTTTCTGATAGTGGTGTTATCAATTAATGAAAATTCTTAAATCTAGAGTGATAATACAATTTTTTATAGTACTACACTACAATATTTATTTAAGTTTAAAAAAATCATCAATTGGAAAATTTGTTACATTACCTCTCTATATCTCTTATAGTCCAATAACCTGGGATAAGCTGAAGCTCCAGCAATAATTAGTTTGGGCCGGAATAGTAATGCGTTAGCATGTAGTGTATCATAATCTATTAACCCAGTTTCTGGGTTGAGCCTGTAAGGCATTGATTCAAAGTAAACAGAAGTAGCTGACACTCTTTTAGTCGGAGTCATGAATCCATGGGTCAAACTGTAACATTGAGCAATAGAATAATGTAAAAACTATTATATTATAATAATTGACTTGAATTTATCAGCTTCAAGACGAAAAGGCCGGATTCCAAATTTTACGAACGAGATTCAAGAATATTTCAATTGTATTAGAAATAAAGTGGATTTGAGACAACATCTTAGTTCTTTCATCATCAAGAATATTTATCTCTAAAAGGCCCATTCAACTTAGTTACATAACTGAAATAATAAAAATGTTATCTGCTAATTATCAATAAAACATACTCGTAAAGAAAAATTATTGATATGAATTGTTAAACTCTCTTCAGTACTTTACATCAGACATGAGTGACATGACACGGTTTGAATATATCAATTATATTCTGTTTGCTCAATCAATTTATCAATTTCGAATGTAAAAGTCAGTCATTAACTCAGTCAGGCAAAGTCAGGCACAGTGCAAATGTACAGTTCGTAAAGTAGAACAAATATTTGTAATTCTGAGGAACGCAACGAGAATGAAGACTTCCAAAATATTTTAACATGCTAAGTTTTCAATAAATGTTATCATCTCAGTACCCTTTAGAATAAATAGAATAATGAAATATATTTTTAAAAAGGGTAGTGAGATCATTTACATGTATTGAAAACTTTGATAAGTAACCCTAAGGAAAAGGAAATATTTAACCTGCTACTATTATCCTTGCTACAAAGTATTTTGAAAACCGATAAATTACTGCGATCAATGGGTACTTAAAATTAATCAATCAAAACCAGATACGGAAAAATGTTCTTTCACTTTTCCAATTTCTCAAATTACAGAGATCTAAGAATTCAGGTACCAATTTCAATTTTCGAGATCAAAACTGTACCTGTTGATATTCATTATAGCAGTATATTATATTATTATATCAAAAGTAAACATATTGATCTATTATTCAAAGTATATCTATTAGTCAGAATAGCTCAAGAATTGGCTACTCTTGAGAATAACAATTATTCAAGTATCGACATATTTCAGACATTATTTTTCATGAATTCGTTATTCGTTATTTAAGACACTTACTGTCCACCATGTGATAAGTCAAGTCCCATTAGACGGTCATGAGGTTTCAATAGAGCTGTATATGCAGCAAAGTTAGCAGGTGATCCAGAATAGGGTTGAACATTGACGCCCCATTTTTCAGGATCTAGATCAAAAGCCTCTAGGGCCCGTTTTTGACATAAAAGCTCTATTTTGTCAATAACCTCTGTTCCACCGTAATACCTGCAAAAGATTTGATGTCGTCAAATTTAGACATGAAAAACATTACTCAGCAAAAGAACAGTTCAATCTCAAGATTAAATAACTCTTGATGTAAATTAAAAATATAGATTTCAATTAGAATAAGTGAAACACAATATGGCCACCTCATTCACACAGACTTGAGGCAAAGAAGGTTACGACACAGTCCCAACAAAAAATTGCAAAAACATACGCATTCTCTAAGCCATGGTTAGTCGTGGTTAAGATGCACACGCACACATACGCAAAAAATTTGTTTACTTTGTCATGAATAGGATATAGTTTAAAGAATAATCCGTTTGATGACAGTCAACATAAGTATTAAAGTAATAAGTATAAGTACATACCTATAAAGTATTAGGTTCGAAGGTAAGATAAACTACTAGTTTTTGATCACTTCTATGAATAATAAAAATGAATAGTACAAATTCTTGAAGGTAGATACTAGAACAAAAATTCATGTTTTGCTGATCAATAACCAATAAATAATTAAAAAAAGAATCGATATTGTCAAATTTCTCTTCAATTTATACTTGATTTACAGGACCATGGTTTCATATTACAGTATTACAAACACATCATCGGCTGAACCTCCTAAGCATATTATTTTGTTCTGATTATGGAGATGTTTCACAGTACCAACATCAACTTTACAAACTTTAACGAATAAGTAAATAACTAATTAATAATAAATTTTGTAAATATTCATCGATGACTAAAAAGTTTGATGATTACCTTTGTCCCGGATATCCTTCCGAATATTTATTGTTCAAGCAGGATCCAAGAGCTTCAAGGGCAGATCGGCTACAAAAGTTCTGAAAACAAAATACATTATTGATAAAGTTGTATACACATCCGATTGAACTGAACAAAACTAAATGTTTGTTTCAAACAACTGGAACAGCTTTAGAAATGGAGTTGGACAAATACATAAAATACAGAACAGAATATTAGAATAAATAGAGTACAATTCGATTAACACAAAAATTACAAAATAAAATGGATCGCTGCTGTACGTGAATGATTGATCGAGTGTGAGTGCACGTCCGTCCTATGAACGGTATAATCTGTACCAGCAAAGAAGGCATCCTGGCAAGGTGGTGAAATGACTCCAGCTCTCAAATTTTGTTAAAAAAATTATAAATTTGGTCTCAAGCTGTAGAAAAAATTCTGATCTACAATTTGAGACACTTGTATATTTTGAACCAATATTGACCGAGCTGGAGTCATTTCCACATCTTGCCAGAATCTGTTCTTTGCTTGAACAGACTATACCACTACCACCCTACAATCTCACAGAAACATCAGACATGAGTCGGATCGGATCACTGTACGACAGGCTGTTCCGGGCTTAACTGAGTGAAAATAAATCATAATTAAAGTTCAGCATTTCAAACATCAGTTAGTCTACTTAGTTTAAATGTGAATCTATGGATTGTCCAAGTAAAATGTCACTTATCAATAAGTACTAATGTTTTCCAATACCTACTACAGTACTGTACTACAAAATTGAATTATGAAAAGTGACAAACCAATGCTTTATAAAATTTATCACAAATCAGCAAAGTTTAAAAAATGTGAATAATTTAAAGAAATTGTTAGTTATTTTTGTGTATTAAATTTTTAATTGGAGCATAAATGCAATGGTATTACCTCCGAAGCTATAAGTTCCAATCCTTTAAGCTGCCGTTGTTTTTCCTCTTGTAACAGTTTCCACATCTCAGGATCATCATCCGCCAATGACTCTTGGCCACTTTGGCCGACAAATGTCGAGTTTTCAGCCACTAATGCTGCTCTTACCTGTCAAATAATGACAAATTTATAATATTTTACATCATAAGTACTAAAATCTCCATGGTTCTCCTCCTACATATTTCATCTGAAGAAAATTAGATTGAACGGCCTTCAGGTCTCTCCACCAATAAAATTTACACGCTTGGATGAATGAATGTTCGTATTGGAAGTAACATTCATAACATAGCTAAGATGAAGCTTCTCAACAAGAATTTAGGAGAACTTAAACATCTTAGAAGAGTGCCACCATCAAAATACCAGTAGTCGTTTGGTTAGGGTTCATCCTCACCCGTCCCAACACAACATCATACATACAAAGATGTGTCTTAGATTCCGTCTGCGCTGCGGTAAATTTATTGATCTGCTGCAATGTTGAAAGCGCTCATCGAAGCGAATATTTTGTTGGATTGGGTGTGAGTGCGCCCAGTAAATTTACAGTACCCATCGATACCTTATTGTAAGCTACAATCGGAATTCCAATACTGAATAAAAAAGGTACTGTATTATAAATACCATACCTACAAATTCAGTTGGTTTTTATAACAATGTACTATGTACCAAACCCCAAAGGTGTGTGAGGTCTACAGGTAACTACCGAAGGTTATAAGTCTTCTTTGAAAATTCAGGAATAATATAGCAGTTAGATTAGAACTAGAATATAAATGGATGCAGTCAGTCCTTGTACAGTAGGAGAACCAACAATATGTACAGTAGGAGAACTTTGGTTGGAGAACCAAACAATATTGTAACGTGGGTTACTTAATACAGATTAGTATTAATACAGTGGTTATCTGTAATACAGATAGGTCTCCATAACAACAGTATAACCGAAGTCGCTGATCATATGAGCTTATTCAGAAACAGGAGAATGAAGTATTATGGCCAACAAGATGCATACGGTACCCAACCTAATCAAGGATGGGCTATTACAGTGGGCTTTAATGTCGCTACTTCTTTCATGTATTATGACAATAAAAGTACAGAAATTAATACGGCTGCAGAAGTCAATTATAAAAAGCAATTCCTCAAATAATCCTTACCCTCAACTTGGGGCAAGTTATTCAACAAAGTTTATTGAAATTAAGTTAGCATGCATTGCAGATTTCAAAGAAGCCTCTGAAGTTACATGGGAAAGTATAATCTAATTCAATATGAAAATTAATAAACGCTCAATAACATTAAACTTGTCATTTGGTAGTTATTGTTATTGAATTACATGAGGGGAAATTAATTATCATTGATAGACCCTATCAAACGCCGACAATAGTAGGCTGAAAACTGACAGATTCTCATATAGGTAGCCAAGTATAAATTTGATTAATTTAATTGAATAAGATTAGAAATGAGATATAGGTTGTAAATTCAAAGACATTAATTAATTATTTAGATATTCTTCAAAATTTTCAACCGGTCTACGGTAACCTAACCAAGGCAAGGTAAGCTAATAGCCAAGTTTGATACTTACAGAGCTCAGCTTTAAAAAGTTTTTCAAACACGAGGACTGCAGTTTGGTTACAATCATTATGGTTGATGAATAATAACAGAAATATCAGATGAATAAGCTATTTTTAAAACAACAGGGAATTAGAAATGACACTTGTACATGTACATCTGTTAAACAGTTTGCTTCAACTTAGCCATGCGGCATGCCGTGCGAGCTCGTAATTTCAATCTATCCATGCGTTGTCAAGATAAACATGTGGTGCGTTGCCTTGACTTTGACATTGAAATGCTGACTTGGTTTCCATAGAGCCGTCGCAAGCCCGATGTGTTTATATTCGATGAAAAACTCACAGAACCTGATACTCTAGCATTATTAGAACTACAACGGCAACCCCGTTTCCACAACGAACAACGAACTTTTTGCGAGTTGCCTAAATGTCAGGAAGATCGTAACTTAGTTGTATGTATACAAAATTAAATGGGATTCTTGTTGATTCTAGGTGATTTGAATGGTATTTTTTATATTAAAATGATGATTTGTAATATTCCAGAGCTATAAAACATGATAATGTCTTATTTTAGAACAATTATTCTTTTATATATTATGATGTTCTATGGTCTAAAACCGTCGAATTCATTGGTTCTGATGCATGAACCAATTTTCTAATATCAATTTAGAATGAAAAAATTCAGAATAAGGTATATATTATGTTGATTATTCAAATAATTATTTTATTTTAAAATCTTCATTAGCAGCTTTGGTAACAGGTACTAACCATTGATAACGATAACAGTTACTAGACAATCACTGATACAATTGGCGACTGCCGCTAATTTCAAATAGGTAATACAGAGGAATTATTATACAAGTTAAATTAAAAGGTACAAAGCTATTATTAGACAATTTTTGTATTTTCTTGCAACAATAGTAAGTTAAGGTACTCGGCTCGGCCACCGTACGGTAAATTATACCATTGAGTATGAATATACATAGGCCTACTATAATTATAGCCTACTTATATTCATACTCAATCATACTCAGTGTAAAATAAAAATATTTAAAAAAAGGGTACTTTGATTTTAATTATTTAAAGTTTCAATGATATCTATTGTATGAGTTGTTTTCAAACTATAACTTTACTACATTTACATTATTATAGTCTATTTTAGTGTTACGACTATATAGTCTCTACCCTGTCTACTAAATTACACCAGAATACGATATAAAATTAATCAGCGTTAAATTTAAGAGTTTACTTCAGTCCAATAAATTGATAATGATGAATTTTTTCCAGATGACCATCAAAAATGTTCTCTTTGAGATACCGCGTGTACGGTATTTTATTTGTTTAAAATATTTAAAAAAAAGGGTACTTTGATTTTCATTATTTGAACATTCTGATAAATACGACAGCAGCCCTGAGAAAAAATAAGTACTCAAGGGTACAGTATGGTACCGTACATAGACTACAAACTAGGCTATGCACATGCTTGAAAATCTCAAGTTTTGACGAGCTGATGTCTTTTGTCTTATTGAACATAATTATAATAATTATTTATATTATCCTACTAAAATTTATGCACATGGTGCTTCATTGCTTGGATAATGATTATAATACAGAGGTTAGTTATAACCTAACTCACCTATTACATAATTGTTTTTATGACAATTGGTCCTTGTAAAAACAAAATACCCTACCGTATATACCCATCAGATATACTCTGAACAAAATAGAATAAGCTATAATTTTATATAACTGATGGAATCAGTGCGTACTAAACGTTCCATACCCTACCGTATTGGCATAGTTTTAATTTGTTTATCTTAGTAGAATTCTGAAAAAATTGCAGATCGACAGAGGAATATATAGGCTTCCCAAGTTTACATGTAAAATCAAGCTACCTATATAATGCCTGGTTAATATTATTATATCAACTGGTCTAACAAATTTATAGTTTAGAGATGGTAAGAATCATAGCCCTCTGTGATAGGGGGCAATATAGGCTATACACTTATCCAATCTTTGTCAAAAGACTTGGGTGGCTCGTTGTAGGAGTGATAAAGCGCCAGTCTGATAACCAGGTGGACCCTGATACCTACCTAAAAAGTAGTCGTCATCTTTCATCCATATCACAAGCCTATGAGCTCATGTGGGATTCACCCTCATAAAAAATATTTATGCATTTTCAATACAACATCAATTCTGATAATTAAAAAGTCCTGATCCTAGGTCGAATAAGTAATTGTTGCTTGGCGCTACCCAACATATTAGTGGGAGATGAATAGCCCAATTTTTTACGAAAGCCTGAGGTTTAGCTTTATTTATGGTAGTTAACGTCAACTAAAACGTTATAGACTTCAATATACCTATCGGTATATGTTATTTTACCTGTATAAGCAGCAATAGTTTCCGCAATAAATTAATTTAGCCTACCAGTACCAATAATCAATTTTTGATAGTTGAGCATGTATCTTACGCAACCTTCATTTCATTACAAATCGAAACTGAAATTTTCAAAATTTGGATTACTTGCTGTTCTTGATTCTATAGGAATCCCACATATAGTACCTACGTATTATTTTCATCCTTGCAGTTGCTAAAATTAATGAGTATTATGCCGAACTAATTTTTCAAAGAAAGAATAATTATTCTTGGACTAAATATTCTTGATATAAACTCTGGCCTCTTCAAGTCGGCTGTTGACCCTACGATTTGTAACCTCAATATTATTTTAGGCATGTCTGTAAAATAGCTTTTCAATACATTAACAAACAAATAGACATTGTTCAAGCGTACCAGTCCAAAATTATATACACAATGATGGATGTGTATGTGGCCCTTATACTTGAATACTTAGAAAATGCCCTTAAACTTGATAGCAGTTTTAATTAATCCAGGATTAAACCAAGCTTTGATTGTATTTATTATGCATGAGTCAAACGTTCAAAGTAGGATTATAGTTGAACTAGTATCGAGTATAAGGGCCTTACTATATCTTATCATTGTTCTCACAAACAAATTAGAAAATTTTATTGTGTTTAAAATATTGCAACGGTTTTCCAAAATTATTCCTCAGTAATTCACACGGGTAAAACATTATGCAGATAATGTCCAATTTTCTTATAAAGTAAAGTAGGCTACAATTTATTATAAAGTCCATTTTTTTCATCATCTAGGTTCAAGCTCTAAATTTATGGGTGTAAAATTTATAAAATGAAAACAGTAGGCTATTTGGTTTAAAAATAATGATGGTTTATTAATAATGTACATGTATTTCAGTTTAACATTGATAATGTTGACATTGAAAATAGAGAAAAATTCAGCTTTGCCATTTACAACAAACAACAAGAATTATTCGCAAATCCACTGTTCAATTATCTGAAACACAGAAAAAATATCAACAAAGAACAGAATAAAATAGGTAAAAAATAAAATACAAACATAGAACCGATTAGATGAGAGAGGCTACACTTCAGGATGGTCACGCAGTGAGTAAATGGATTATCGGTAGAACAAAGAAAAACTATAGTTTTCTATCTACACATAGGCTATTTCATTTACTTTCTGGCTAACCATCACCTCAGCTTTATAAACAGTGAAACGCCACAAATAGATAAAATGGATTGAAATAAGAAAATATTCAATATTCCACTGTTTTAGGTGAAAAAAGTGAAATTATTAATTTATTAAATCTTGCATGTATTAGGCCTACTCGAATTTTATTTAAATCTTTCACACTTTCAGCATGACTATTTGAAATATTTGAATGGCCATCACACTTTATACCTGGACTTTGGACCGGCTCTATAAGAAACTACCTCAAAAAATATACTGCACTTCACACATGAAATCCCACTGAATGATAGTTGTCATTCCAAATTCCTAGGTATCAACTTGAATGCACTCAACTACAGTTATCAGTTTCTACCATGGAAATTACATAATAATCCATCTAGGAGAATTTGCAATCACACAAGTTTAAAATTACTACTGTATAAATACAGTGATTGAATGATGGTTATCTGCTACAGCTATAAAATTCCGCAATTGTCGTTTGCTCATCCTCGTCAACAATTAAAAGGATTAAACCACGATTACTACAAAACAGTAGGCTATCTTTAGAATAATTCTATAATCTGTGGATTCAACTGTGGCCACAGTTCAATTAAAACAATATTAAATTGAAGATAGTATTAAAACAATCGAATTTGAAGATACAGTATCATTATTGAAACGCCTTGTATCCATGATTGTTACACTAATATTTCCAATTCTATTGTTCTGTTTGATATAGGCATGATTTTTGTCTATCTTCTTGAAAGTACATAAAAATAAGTTATGTAAAGAATGACTTGATGCATGAAGTACATTACAGTTTTTGTAGTTTGAATCTAATGACATATACAGCTCGATTAAGCTTGAGATATGTAAATTTTCTTTACATAATCTCTCAGAACCTGAGCTCCGTGTTTTTCCCCAGTGACAAAATTGGACAGGATATTAGATAAATTGTTAATTTTACAATGTAAATTTAATGTAAGTTATATAATTCTAGAATGTATATTTTTAAATCTTATATTTAAGTTTATGAACTGTAAATTCTATATATGAGATCAACAATATGCGCAGGCACATGTTAAAACAAGCCAAGTATTCTTATCTGCTCAATTCTGATAAAAACTGGGGAAATAACATAGAGCCCAGACGCATTTAAAATACAGTCCACACCACATTCGCAATGCACTGCGAATAGCATTAAGGCTTAGTTCCGACCAATCTCACAGAATAAGAATATCTAATTTGATTAATCTGCAAAGTGATTCATGAATGATACAGAAATATGTCACAGCATTGCTGTTAGTGTGGATTGTATTTCAGATGCGCAGAGCCAAATAATGTCAATAGAGGTGGTTTACCATTCATACAACATTTTCACATTGTGACCACGGTGAATAAGACATGGGAAGGGCAGCTAATCTATTAGGAAAGTTTAAAACATCTCATTGCTTTAATGAGAGGACATTTTAAAGATGACGGAAGTGCCGGTGGAATATCTTTGGTATAATTTGAAACTGGCACATAAGATAAAAAGAGTGTTCTAAATGGGCCATTTTATATAAGTGAATTCTCCTTCAAGTTGTAAATGTTAAGCCTGTTGCATGAAAAACGTCTATCATACCAGTAGTTATTACATTTTTATTTGAACATTTTTGTTGCATGAATACTTGAAATACATATAGGCTACCAAGATACAAGTACATTGACTGTTATTGATCGAACGTATGTGAGGTCTAGATTCAAGACGACGATTTTGCATTTTTTATGTTTGTATGTTTGTTCCGCATTTATGACAAAACGCGGCAATACCTCCTGATGGAATTTGACAGGAATGTTCCTCTTGAAATTGCGCTTCGATGTATGTGTAAGGTTTTTTGAAATATTGCATTTTAAGGATAATATAAAAGGAAAAGGAATTACCTCCATGTTCAGAAGTATAAATGTATATAGTAATATTTTAGTATGGAGGTAATTCCTTTTCCTTTCATATTATCCTTAAAATGCAATATTTCAAAAAAAACCTTACTTAGACATCGTCGCGCAATTTCAAGAGGAGCATTCCTGTCAAATTTAATCAGAAGGTATTGCTACGTTCTGTCGTAAACGCGGAAAAAACATAAAAAAATGCAAAATCGTGGTCTTGAATTTAGACCTCAGTTACGTTCGGTCAATTAATTGCATGAAATTAATGAAACTCAACATAACTAAGTATTCCCCTTCTATGTGTTTTCTTTTTTACCATTATATATCTCAGGGCCACTTTTGATCACTGTTTTTTTTTAATTTTAAATAATAATCACAGTGCCCTTTTCCCTTTTATTCATGAATAATGCCCCATCCATGGGTGACTTCGTGAGGTCTACTGGTTCACAGAACCACTACTTTTCCAGAACTACCACGCGATTCCAGATGAGGAGAAGCCTCCCTTAACCTACAACAAACTGACGAGATCACATTACCTAATAGTGCGAGAATTCCCAATCTCGTCAGGTGCAGACCGTTATTGGAAAGGAGACTCCGTTTTGGGGTGTAGAATCTCTCCATGAATTCTGGATCGTTGTTAATGTGATAGCAGCCTTCAATTCTGTAAAACGGAATAATAACTTAATTGACATGACCAATGACTGTCTAAATAATAATGCATGTCGAACATATTTAAAATTTATTGGACAAAATTATTGTCTCTGGTAATAGGACAGCGTTTAGTTGTTCAGCTGTCAAGTGTTGGAATTGAATTTAATTCCATCTATAAATGTGAATAGAATGACAATGAAGATTTTGATTGAAAAGGTGAATTTGGATATAGGCTAATTCTAAACGAAGAAGATATCTTTATTCTTTATTCATACATCAATACAACTACTTTAATTGGGAGGGAAAAATAGGCATAGCCGGTGCTATTCCTCTCCCAAAAATTTTATAATAAAGTCAATATTCTCCAAAATGAGGTTATATGATATAATAGCACTGAGTAAATACATAATTTTCAATCCAGGAATAACACTGAAATTTTGAATTTGGAATGTTGATAGCCGGAATTAAATAAATATCATGCACCAAAGCATCTTAAAATAAGTGTTACAATAAAAAACAAAGGATAAGATTATTTGATAAAACTAAGACGAGACGTAATATAGAATGATCACCAAGAATCAATGTTTTTGATTTGCATAGTATATGATGAATATCGTTCGTAAACGGCCGAGAGTAGTTGCGCTGTATAGTACTGGCAACTAAACATTTAAAGTCAAAAACATACGTTTCCCGGTTACCAACCTATACTGGTGTGAGTGTAGCTGGTGTAACCGGCCTAGTTTTAATACAGGCTACCTATTTTCAACTAAATATATAGTCAATTTAGGGTACTCTGTTATTAATATCTCTTAAATTAAGAGCTTTAGTGGATCCGTTCATTCAAATGCCCGAAAATATCATCATGACACCTACTTTGGCAAGTACAAAAGCGAGCCTGGCACTTCTTCAATAAAAAACATTTGGAATAATTTACATTCAGGTAATTGATCTCTTTTCAATCATAGAATGAAAATTATTAAATCTAATAATAAGACTAAAAACGTTGGGCGCATTTATAATAACATAGCTCAACAATTCCAAAACTTCCATGAATCATTAATATTAATTTATTGTAGCTGATAAGCTAGAAGATCCATCATGTACATATAAATTAATAAATTAGTTCCAAAATAAAAATTCATTCCATCAGCTGTTAGTAGGTAACACCTAATAGCAAAGGTCAACAATAACAAAAACTTAAATAAATCAATACGGTACCTGATAAGCTACAAGATCCATCATGCACATATATATGCGCCCAACGTTTCTAGTCTAAGACATATTATGATAATCCTAAAATTGATGACAGAATATATTTATGAATTCAATACACAAAGAGATTCAAAGACGGACAAACAAACTATTTTCTTATTTTCAATCGGATTTGATAACAATGGTTTTTAAAAGTTTTTGTAATACTGTATATTTATTTAATTTGAGACTAAGAAGAACATGAAATAGGCAGATTAATACAACCAGTTAATTATGGAAACTTTATATATTTATTCCTCTATTGTACATAATATTATCGTGACGATTCAACCGTATTGTAAATTGGCTTTTATAAAGTCTAATATTATACTAGTATAATCACTGAACTCCTTCATCAATTCTAGTTCAAACTGGAGTTTTACTACTTCTGATGACTTACAACCAAAATTCACCAATATGGGATTGTTCAGGTACAGAGATGTATTAAATAGTATGTGGTATTGCGGTATGTGGTAGTTGTATTAATAGAGTATGTGGATATTGAACAAGCGTTTAAATTAAAGATTTTGCTTGGATAACATGATGCGGAGGAGGTATATCCGCGAAACCATGGTCCTGCAGGCTATGTCAAGTTTATGTAATTGAATTACAATTTTGACAATATCTGTTCTTATTACATGGAGAGATTTCACAATATCACCATAGATTCTACATGTTTTATTCAAAGATATAGGCTATTCTAGATAAATGTTTGATTTCGTTTAAATCGACTTCTGAATTTATTCTGTCAATTTTTTATAGTTTCTCTAGCTCCAATTTTACTGCTTAGCTGCACTATTCAATTTTTCAAGTTACTACTTCAAGTAGCTAAGAAAGTACCCTCTAGCCTTATTTTACATAGGTCCATGAGAAAATAAAAAATCACGTAACGATAATGGTCACGAAATGTATAATTTAAGCTGGAGTTAGGAGACTCATTATACATAAAATCAACTCAACAAAATCTCCAACACAATTTTTTACATTTTTGTCATAAAATTGCAGAATACTGTTTCTTAAAAGTAGGAGTCGAAGATATTCCCCCTCTCAAGCGGTGCCCACAATTCCAGATACTTACATATTGAGTGGATGGGATATTTGAAAAATCAATGAGATACTATTTCTCAATCCTCATTCGGTTTTGGGACCTACATCAGTAGAGAAGATGTTCAAAACACTTATAGAATGTTTCAGGGGAAACCCCCTTTACCTAGATAAAAATAGGGTAAGAATGTACACTTTTCACAAAGTCTATAATTTTATGTAAACTCAGATGCGAGATTCAGTGGAACCAGTAAGAAAGAACTTCAATTGCAATTTGGATAATCATACTCTTCTATTGGGTGATTCAAAAAGAGCGCCGTTTTCAATATATCAAATTAAGAGGTTTAGTTTGGGAATAAATACATAAAACTGTGCTGGCACGTATCAAATCTGTCAATGACATTTACTATAATAGTGTGGTCGAGCAAAGAATACATTATTGGTTCAAATATTATAAATTTGGTCTCAATTTGTGGAGTGGAATGTTTTCTACAATTTGAGGCCAAATTCACAATTCTTGAAATAATAATGACTGAGCCGGAGTAATTTTCCCATCTTGTCAGAATGCCTTCTTTGCTTGGATAGACTATACCAGCGGAATATCCAGTGGACATTTTAGGTCATAATATTGTCAGTTTATTCGGTTTATAACACAGTCTACATACTGAGAACTTATAATATAGGCCTATAGTATGTCAATGTACAACTAAATTTCTATTTATTTGTGAACTCACCACCAAACATTGATTGATAATCGTCATCAAGAACTAGATGCAGTCTTGATTCTTGCTATGAAACTCATTCTCAGCAGAGTTATAGAACATACTTCTATATAGTTGGTTGAGACTAAGCGAGTCATTCTGAAACAGACCAGTTATCTCATTATCCAAAAAGAAGTAACTAGCTAATAAGCTCATAAGGGCATGACATGGAGCACACTCCAAAAATGATATTGATTATGCTAGAAAGCTATGAAGGTTTATGGGGACTATGCAAAGTGGATGCTTTTCAATCAATATGTCGTGTTACCAGCAATTATATTCTTCTACGAAAGTGAAAGTAAAATTACAATCACGTCTTACATTGGTATGCGGAATCATCTGAAATTGAGCCTAATATTAAATTTTCTGGTTTCTTTTTGTCAACTGGCTGCTAAATTGACTGGCGTGTAATTGTACACATCATAATTTATGGACTCCTTACAAATTTTACTATACCGAACAGAACGTGGCAAGCACATTATGTGTATTTGCGCACATCAAAATTATTTTTAGCCAAGCTTCATTCAATCTAATTGAATGCTAGTGCACACATGCTTAGAGAACACATCATCAGCAGGTATGTCGAGACTGTGTGAGCCATTCTGTAACAGGTTAGATATCACATATGAAACTGAAAGGACAATAAATAAATGAAAGTTTGGAACACATGTGTTTCTTGGCAAACTTTTGCTAAGTTCTTAATTTACTTCCTTTTACTTCCAATGTCTTCCTCACGGTCCTAGGATCGGGGGTTTGTCAATTGTCTTCATAATGTCCCCTATTAGGGTCGTCAAGTCCATAGGTTCAAATTCTTGTAACATAGTTATTGCGTTCTTCAAGTTCTTTAAACTTTCCTTCAAAAGGCAACGACCTTAAATAGCTATTGTAACCATAATAATGTATGTTACTTAATAAATTATGTTATTAATATTATGTATTATGTTAGATGATAGCCTTTCAAGTAATTCAAGATGAACCAGTGATGTTTATTTATTGATAGTGATCTGTAGTTGTCTTCAAAGGAAAGGTACCTAGGCTACCTATACCTAACTTAATTTATGTATAAAAACGAAAATAAAAACTATATTATTACTACGTAGAAGAAAAAATATAGATCCCTAGATCCCTGATTACAGAGTTTGAATCAATTTTCAAGTTTTTCACATTAATAATTTAATTCTTAGTTGAAACATTTGCGATTTGAGGGAACGCTGTGACTCAATGAAAATGCAGAAAACCCCAATACAGGTAAGTTAGGTTACAGTCCAATATCCAAGGAAAATTTCTTACACTTACATAATAATTATGAAAATTCCAACCTTCAAAGCATATTGTTATTGATAATAACATATGTATTAATAATAATAATACATAGTAGAAAGTTGATGTATCAACTTTCATGAAAGTCTATCTATTTTAGGTTTCAAAATTTGAAGTGAAAATTAATATTATTATTTAATACTATCCGTGTTTTGGTTCTTTTTATTTATTTAACAAATTTTAGATTACGGTTTCATAGTTTTTTTTTACCTTCAGATGTTGGAACTTGTGTATAATTTCAAGTTTTAAGTGTGGACATAACCTCCATTTTGAATATTTCAATCAAAATTGGGAAGAAGAGACGTTTTGGACTTTGTCTGTGTTTCAATCCTACTGTATTTCAATCTTGTTAATAAATAATTACAAAACTCAGTATATATTTCAATATTACAGTATTGTATGGCAGTTCACTTGGTTTCTATATTCTTGATATTCTATTTGATATTAAACAAAATTCTAAATAATTTACAAATGAACGAATCATGCTAATTATTCAATTACAATTATACAATAAAAGGGACGAAAATACAGGCATTTGCCCAAAACATCTTATATCCCAATTTAGATTAAAATTTTCAAGTGTTCTGTAACAAGAAATTACAACTACAGTATTGTAATTCACTTAGGCTAATTCATTTAATTTAATTTCATATTTGTTTAGACTATACGGAAATATTGGACAGTAGGCCTACCTATTGCAATGAATTATAATTTCATGAATAAAATCAATTCTAAAAGTAAAATATTAAATTAATCTAAGTTTTTTAACTTCACTTACTTGAATTTATGCGGAGTAGTGATATGAGCAAAATTTTTTATCCACAGGTCAATATTATTAATTTTTGATATAGATAGTAGGCTATTTAAATCAATAATATTTATCTTAGATTTTTAACATCCGCCCTATTATTATTTAGCGTATGGCTTTCAGTAGTGGGGAGACCCAAGGGTTGTTCCCCTTGGCCAGCATATAACCTAATTTTCACTAGAAGGAAAACCATAGTTATAGTTCTTTCAGTCATTTAAATTAATAGATTTTTAGAATTCAAAACTTAGAAAAATTAGAAATCAACTAATAAAACCGAAACACTTCACAAATTAACTTTCCATTGCCGAAAATATCAAATTTTGACATGAAATTTAGAACTTGAAAAGTCAACACGTTAAAATTTTGTCATGTCAAAACATTATTATCATTATTAACTAATAAAACCGAAACACTCCACAAAATAACTTTCCATGGCCGAAAATATAAAATTTTGACTTGAAATTTAGAACACGAACATTCAACACGTTAAAATTTTATCATAGCAAGCAAACCTAAACAAACACTCAAACAGAAACAGAATAGCTTGAAAAACTGAGAACTGGAACTGAAATTTCGAAGTCTCAACTCTCACCGTGATTGGAACATGATAGTATTGCCAACCAAAACTTCCAACCATTGCTTCTTGGATCTGCTTTCTAGATTTAGTCAGCAGGTGTATAACGAGAACTCAAATGGTTCAGTCAGTTAGGCGCACTCAACTTTTTGCCATGTTGGAAGGAAGGAAGTTAGAGGTTGGATGGAATCTTGAATCATGAGGTATTTAAAGTCAAGCGCTGCTAGCGATAGCGGTGGGGCAATTCGAAATTAATGGCGACAGGTGATTGTTCTTTTGTTCAATAAATAAAATAATGTTACAAAAAATTCTTTCTATGGAATGTTTAAGCCTCTAGGTTTAGCGGGACCTTTTTTTGTAATGTATTTTTGAAATAAAATTTAAATAAGAATCTTTTCAACATTGCATAATTCAAAATAGGTACCTGTCAACAATTTCATTTATTCTATTTTAAATAGTATTCAATTTCTTTCACTTAGAAGTCGAAGGATTGAAATTTCAGAACATTTCACCCATTATCTCAATAATCATCAAAATTATAAATTTCTAAATGGTTCCATTGGATTTCTCAGCTAATGATTTCTCTTTTAAATGAGAATTATCACTTCAACACTTCAATTTTATGATTTCATATTCTCTCACAAGATGGAACATAAGTGACAGTGGTTTCAAAATCAAATTTCCACTAAAAAGATATATCCTTTTTAAAACCAAGATGCAATGCGATTTTTAAAATACAAACAAAACATTATACGTCTTGAAATACAATGATAAAGCCAAATAAAAAATTCATTGTAAGGAAAGAACTTTTCAATTTTAAATTACAACACAACTGTAAGTGGAATGCTAGTGGCACAACACAAGTACGGTATAACTTGCCGCCAGTAGGAGTATCAATAAACAAAATTAGGAGTATCAAATAAAACAAAATTTTTATAACAAGAGGAACAACATTACAAAACTAGAGAATGTGCAGTAGTAGAATTAATTGTAATTTATTCAATTATAGTTAAATCCAATACATTAAGTATTTATTTAGTACCGGTACTTATCTGGGAAAGGAATATGTTTTATGGAATTCTTTTGTTGAATTGGGTGTGAATCCACAAAGGTTGTCACAAAGAGATTGATAATGCAATTTCATTATCAAATAATTATTTTGCAAACTGACTTTTCTGCCACACTTGATAGAGTTGCTACTTTTGATCAATCTGCCATATAAGTGATCTATTTTTCGCTTTAGAAAAGAGCAAACATCTGAGAACTTGGGCCTTAAACAGTATAAGATTGAAAAAAATCTGGGCCCTATTTCACAACGTGAAAGTCTTGTTACTAACCGTGATTTATAACAAATTTACTAATCCAGCTGATTACAGACGTTTCACAAACGCACAATTGTAGACTTGTGATGACAAGTGAATTTTACAATTCTACAAGCATTTTGCCGGTTATGAACAAGTGTTTCACAAACGTTGGCATGTTAACAAACAAGACTTGTCAAAAAAACTTGTAATCAACCATGAAATTTCTACCAATGAATAGACCTAACTAAGTTACAAGTGTTAATAAAGATACTTTTTGCCATACTTGTAAGTAATACACAACTTTCCATGCTAGATTTGTGTTTGGCAAATTGCTGTTTACAGAGAATCAAAGATCAGCTGTTCTGAATGCGAGAATAATCATTTTGATGATAATTACAGCACTGAAAATCTTGTCCAGCTGTTTTTTTCGAATTCCGACGTATGAATTAACGAGTTAATTGGGTGGCTCGATAATTGGGAGTGATAAAGCGCCGGTCTGATAACCAGGTGGACCCTGGTTCAAGTCCCAAGAGGGGAAACAATTTTTGACCACAGCATAATCACATAAATAAGGCCACCCCGTCTTTCGGAGGAGACGATAAGCCGTTGGTCCCGACTACCTAAAAAGTAGTCGTCATCTATCATCCATTTCATTACCCACGCACAAGCCTATGAGCTCATGTGGGCTTCACCCTCATAAACAAATAAATAAACAATTAACTAGTTGAACGAACCGCCATGACAGTTCACTGAGTGCGTTTGTGTTAGCTCTTGTGTTGAGGTTATGTTGGCTTCAGTTAATGTTTTCAGTTGTTTGAGGTTTTAATAAATCCTTCTCAGTCTAGTATGATGAAAGAAAATGTACATAATTTGTGTGGGAAGGTTTACATACTCATAACTATTTTCCAAACTTGCCTAAACGGCTCGTTTGTAAACATAGATTATTTGTATGTAAAAACGCCTTTCCCACACTCATTAAGTAATATACTATTTCAAGGCTTCAATATTATTTTCAATGATTAGAACTACTTCACAATTGTCAAATTGTAGAATTGTAAACTTGTAGCTCATTCCGTTTGTGAAACGCCTGTAATTAACAACTTGTTATCACAAGTACTTGTCAGTAACCATGGTTAATAACAAGACTTGTTGCTTTGAGAAATTGGGCCCTCGTTTCAAAAGTTTTTCAGTTGTCTGTCCTGCTGATTCCATATGAATAGATAGACTTAAGACTTTCAGTGAATGTAATTCGGCGAGTTGAATTCGAATTCGAGTCGAGTCTTCCCCCGCAGATTCTATTCGGCCTTTCTATCAAGTGTGACAAAAATAAGAATACACAAGACGGTAGCGGAAATTACGCGCCGTTGCGGGTACTACATCTTTCTACGCTAATGTTACGCTTCGTGTATAAAAGCTTCTCACCCTTGACGTCGCAAATCGACGTTTTACAACTTAATAGCGCAATGTACTATTGTTTGCTACTAATGGTGCAGGAAATAAATGATTAAAACACTAAAAATAAATGATTCAACATCATAAACATAGGCCTAATCAATTTATTTGAATATTTCAATAAAAACAAGCTGTTCAACATTAATAAAATCACAAAGAAAATTAATCAACTACAACAGTTCGCAGTAAACAGTGGTTGCCAAATTTCTTCTGTACATTATCCACTACCAATGAACAAATTTCGCTATAAATGATCAGAAAGAGACAGTAGATGCGGTTTGGCAGAATCATAGAATAAGGAATAATGGTTGTTCTGTATTCTAGGATGTGAAGTACAACATGACCATGTTAGTTCCAAAAAATTTCTCCAACTATTATTTATTAGAATCTATTGAAACCATTCCTACTGACATTCAATTATAAACTGTTATCAATGGTAATCCTAGCTTATGGAATATTTAATATAAATTTCTATTGAAGAAAAGCTTATGGAATATTCAATATAAATTTCTATTAAAGCTTGAGGTACGATTCCCAAGCGATTGCTCCAGCCGCGCGGCTCGAGCTGCCCAGTGCCCAGTTCTAGCCTTCACAACTCTATCCACATAACTATATTATAGATGTTTACTCTGTTATTAGGGCTACAAACTGATTTATGTTAAATCAATAAAAAGTGAAATTCGCTCTTTTCAAGCCATTTTCGAGTAAATTTCACTATTTATTTATTTAGCATACATTATTAGCCCTAATAACAGGATAAACATCTTCAATATAGTTATATGAATAGAGGTGTGATGGTTGGGCAGCCCTAGTAGCGAATTTAGAGCCGGGCAGCTCGAGCCACGCGGCTCAAGCAGTTGCTTGGGAATCGTACTTTTAGGAAGATAGGTACTAGCTTATGGAATATACAATATAATTTTTTATTAAATTACTATATTAATAGAAACTATTGCATATTGCTTCTATCTATAAATCATAAATTCACAACAACTCTTACATTATTACAATAAATCTAATTATGTGTCTTAATCAAAATATACAAGTTTGTAAGTCTCAACAGCATTTTGAAAATGTTATCATTAATTGCGATCTAAATTATTGGAAAAGGTAGGCAAGAGGACGCATGACATTTTTCTGTTATGTCTGATCTACACCGAGAGGCAAATGAATTACAGAAGTACCTTACTACAATCAGAAGTGCCCAAAACTACTCAATGGAAGTGGCCAAAAAATTTTGCCGTTGCTCCATATTTCACAATGACAAAAATGAGGTACGTAAATATATTTGGCATATTTGATGTTATATTTGAAGTGAATATATAAATAATAATTCAGGTAAAATACCTCGTTATTTAGCAGCTTATACAAGCTTTAATAGGAAGATTTCAATAAGTAAGTAACAACACTGGGGCGTCAAGCCACACTGCGAGAATTGCCATGAATGCTGTGAATTCTTTGTTTTCAAAGAATATTCGAAAACTGATTTTTCACTTATAATAATAATAATAATAATAATGATAATAATAATAATAATAATAATAATAATAATAATAATAATAATAATAATAATAAAAGCCTTTATTGGTTCCCAACACTATACAATAATACAAAATAATATGTAGAAAGATTGAACATCTTTGCTAAACTGAAAATATTAAATAACATTAAGTACTGAATTAGCTAGCTTTTTTTTCAAATAGTCCAAAGTCCATTATTAGTATACAAAATTGAATAAAAAGAAAATGCAAAAATGTTCTTATCATTTTATTTGTGGAAACCAGGTCCTCTATTGGACATAGGCCTCTCCCAGGTTCCTCCATCTATCTCTATCTTTGGCATACACTGCCCACCTATCCCCAGTCACTTTTACAATGTCGTCTTCCCATCTGAATCGCTGTCGTCCAATTTTCCTTCTCCTCCAGCTGGGCTTCCACAAAGTTAGACTCTTCGTCCACCTGCCATCCTCCAATCTAGCGACGTGACCTGCCCACTTCCACTTCAGAGTCTTCATAGTCTTCAGTACATCGTCCAATTTTGTTATCGCCTTGATGGATGTATTCCGAACTCTATCTAGCCTCCTTACGTTCAGTATACTTCTTTCCATCGCCGTTTGAGTTCTTGCTATTTTCTGTAGTACTGCTTTCTTTAACGCCCAGGTTTGGGAGCCGTAAATAAGCGCGGGAAAAACACAAGTCTTTAATATCTGTGTCTTCTTAACAGTACTAATCTCCTTATTCTTGAGAATACTTTTCAATGACCAATATTTCCTCCATGCAATTGCACACCTACGTTTCACTTCTTTGTCGGTTCTGTCAGTGAAAGCAATCAGCTGTCCTAGATAAATAATCTCTCTTGACCAATTCAATGAACATCCATCAAGTTTTATGTCTACTGTTTCCCTATTAGTCATGAGATGTGTTTTTCCTGGATTTATAATGAGTCCCGCTTTCTCACTTTCAGCAGCTAAGCTGGTTATCATGATCTTTAGTTCCATTGGAGATTTGGCGATGAGAACAATGTCATCCGCAAAACGTAAATGATTTAGATATTGTCCTTGGATATTCAAACCATACCTATCCCACTTGAGACCACTAAAAATGTTTTGTAGAGCGGCATTGAAGAGAGACGGCGAGAGTGGGTCACCCTGTTTCACACCTTTCTGCACGCTGAAGATCTCTCCTCTGATATTACTCGTGCTGTACTATTGTTATATACGTCCTTTATTATATTCAAGAAAGTTGCTGGAATCATTTCAAGCGATGTGAAGAGGAATGCATGTTTCAAACTATCAAAAGCCTTTTTATAATCAATAAAGGCCAAGTAGACACCTATATTGAATTCCTCACATTTTTCTATGAGTTGACTAACTGCTTGAAGATGGTCAATCGTTGAGAATCCACTTCGAAATCCCGCCTGCTCGACTGGTTGACGCTCATTCATAATTGGTTGTAGGCGATATTGTAGCATTTTCATGAAGAGTTTCCCGAAACAAGATGAAATGCTTATTGGTCGATAGTTGTTGATGTCGTATTGATCTCCTTTCTTGAACAGTAGAATTATGTCTGATGTTTTCCACTGCTGAGGTACCGAATGTTCACTGAAAATTCTATCAAACAGATTGATTATTGTTTCTGAAGAGATCGAGTACAGTACTTTCAGCATCTCGTTTGTTATCCTATCGCCTCCTGCCATGGTATTGCTTTTCAAAGTACTTACAACTGTCTTTAGGTCACTTTCTTCAATTGTTGGTACTTCTTCCTGCAAATTAATCTGCTCCAATACAACAGCGCTCTCAGATGTGTCCCGATATAGCTCTCTGAAGAATTCAGTAGCATTTTCAGAAATACCTTTCCTATTCCTTACAATCCTGCCACTTCTATCTTTGACTCCAACTTTCCATTCTTTACCGTCAAACAATTGACGACAAACGATTTTTCACTTATTGTACACTAAATGGGTGAATTTCTACATTCTATTTACAATAATAAATATTGAAAAAATACAATTTCTTAAACAATCTCTTACTTATTGAAATCGTCCCGTTTCACTGGCGAGCTCTGTATTAAAAGTATTATTTCGGTGAATAATTACATAATGCTTTGAAATATTGGTAAAACTGTTATAAAATAGAATGACTTCTTTATTCTTTCGACTTGGTGAAGTTTGGACAGTAATGTTCATTCTACCACTCAACTACGAACATAAGAGTGTTTTAAGGCAAAATAAGCCATACCTTACTTAATTTATCTCAAAGAGACTCATGTAGACTACATTTTCCAAGCTTGGAATACTAACTTTCCCATCTCTTTACATTTATTCAAATTTAGTGTACGTGAAAGAAAATTTGAAGAAATTCCTAATCATCAAAATTTCCATGCATATAACAAAAGGAATAGAGAGAATATTGTAGCACCCTACATAAATGAAGAACTTTAAAACAGGGCTGTTTAAAATAATTGAAACATAAATAAAAATCAAACACCCTTTTTTTGAAAACTTTAAAAATTATAAAACACACATACATGTTTCGGGATCTAAGCCCATTTTCAATGTCAATGAAAATGGGCTTAGATCCCGAAACATGTATGTGTGTTTTATAATTTTTAAAGTTTTCAAAAAAAGGGTGTTTGATTTTTATTTATGTTTCAATTTCACCCTACATAAGACTGAGCAAAACCAAGAGGAGCTACACCTACCAGCAATACAAGTTATATTACTTGACAAAATAGCCTCAAATCACTAGAGACCTGCCTCTAAATAGTGTTAAAAAGGCCATTTCTTTTCATCTAAAAATAAAATAATGCATTTTATTATGTTAATGAGTATCTCATAAAACACTGACAAGTATGAATATATGACAAGAATTCTTCAATGTATGTTTAATATTATATGTAAAGTATTGGGTTTGTTTACTTAATCATAATTTGTTTTAGGAGGGTGAAGACTATACGAAACTAAACGATCGCAGTTAGTTTAGTGAAAAATACATTAAACGAGTACAAATACACAGAATGCTGGACAGCAAACTATGCTGGGATGACCATGTTGAGTTCCTATGTAGAAAATTGTCAAGAGTAACTTTTTTACTAAGAAAACTTAAACTGGCGGTCAGCACTGAAGTTTTAATAACGGCATATTATGGTCTCTTCCATTCTCATTTGAATTATGGCCTCCGATTATGGGGAAGCTGCACTTCAGCAAGCAAACTTTTCCTATGGCAGAAGAAAGCAATAAGATGCATAGGTGGTCTGAAGTTCAATGATTCTTGTCGAGAGATCTTTAAAAAACTCATGACTCTTGCCGGTATGTATATTCAATGTTATGCACATAAAAGAGAATGAAGACGGCCATATCAAGAAACTTAAAACCCATCATCATCATCATACAAGAAAGAAATATGATCTAGTAAAACCAACCATAAGACTGCACAAGTCTTACAAAAGCCAAAGTATCAACAATATGTTCTGTTCAATAAACTCCCTCTAGAAGTACGAAATCTACCGAAAAATAAGTTTGAGAAGAGAGTGAAAGAGATTCTAAGGTGTTATGGTTCTACAAAATAGACGAATACCTCAGTAGTCAGCTCTAGGCGTATTACAATGTATAATTTTTATTTTTTTTACCTTCAAACGTGAACCTTATTGCTTGTTTTTACTCTGAATATTGTTCTAATTTTCTTGAGCGACCAATTGAAGATATTTAACTTTCTTAATTGTATGTACCTCTTTCATAGTATGTATAACTTGACGAGATCCATGTATATTGCTGTATTTGTTGATCAATAAAAGCTATTCTATTCTAGAAAATTATGTGAGTATTTTCTCGTGAAAATAAATACACGAGATTATATAAATATATTTCTCAACTATGGGAAATATTAAAATTAAATTAAGAAAGAGAAAGAGTGAGGAAGTTACTCCTAACTTTTTGGTGTCAGATATACTGTACACATTCTTGGTTTTCCTATATTTTCTGTACTAATACCTAATTAATCACTAGCTGAAAGAAATATCAGCCAAAGAAATCCAAGATACTGGAAAATAAACTAGCGCCCGTAAGAGCATCTTTGACAGTCGTCTTACGTGGTTTTCCCACATACAACGCGAATTGCATGATAGTTACTATCAATACAAATCATAACTTTGCATTGTTCTTATTACTAGCAAAAAGGCAAATACACGGCGACCGAGTGTACAATATGATTTGGCTGTTAACTAGCACTATTACTCGCGGAGTAATTCTTTTTTTATTACTTTGTTGTGAAATAAGTCTTAGAATTGAAACTTAAAGTTAAACGAACCCTGCGTGCAACATTAGTTAGTTGTCGTGCATCGTGTGAACTTACAATGAATATATGGGATCAAGTTCAAGATTTTGGAATTTCAAGTTGAGGTTAATTATATACCTCATTGAATTCAGTTAATAAAATTCTTGTACAATGTAAAGTAACAAAGAGTAAAGAAGACAGAGAGCAATGAAACAAAAGAAGTAAACAGTATTATAGACTTTCAGCTAGTGATTAATTGGGTATTAGTACAGAAAATATAGGAAAACCAAGAATGTGTACAGTATATCTGACACCAAAAAGTCAGGAGTGTCTTATAGTATATACATATAGTATATGTCTTATAGTACATACATATACACATAGTATATACTATTCAGTATATAGAGAGCGTATTATAGAAGGAGAATGAGTAAGAAAAACAGAGACCGGTGAAAAGGAGGGAAATGGTGAGCAAGAGCCTATAGTCGTTCTCTATCGTAACAGCCAACCCCACCACCTACGCACAGTCCTGCCGGAGCCTTCTTACTCGAATGTTGTAGCCCTTACAGGGTGTCTAGCAATTTGCATGAATGAAATTCAAGACTTTTTCCCGACTTTTTTCAAGGCAAAGTTGGAGTTTCTCTATGCATTTTTAAACATTGCAACTCGAACTCGTGATATGATTTTATGTCTAAAATACCACCCTATATTTCAAAATAGGGTAGGCTATATTTAAATATATACATAAAACATACTATTAACATATTTTATGTTTACATATAGTACTGTGCAATTAGACTCGAACCTCAACATCCAAAGCGAAAGGACGATTCCTACTCCAACTTGTTCTATCCATGTTTGGTAAAAAGATCCACCCTTTTGAGCGTTGGGTTTTAAGGGGAGGTGGGTTGAAAGGTGAAAAATTTCAGTTTTTCATAAATAGGTGCCGAACCAAGCGTCGGACGAAAAAATTTCATGCATGTGTTTTCTAGAGAATAAAATTTGAAAGACATCGAGACCAATAACAACTCTGTATCATCAACCGTTCCCAAGTTACAATTTTTTTGAAAACTCCATAGTTTTTTCACAGGAATTATTCCGTTCCTAAGTTTCTAACTTTGAATTGGGAACACTTGCAAATATCAATGTTCGATATCAAACACTAGTTCAGGCCCGCCCAATATGAAAATAGCTCAACATGCGGAAAAATGAATAACTTTATAATCTATCAATTTTCCCGACTTGACTTCAAATTCCAGGATAATTCCCGACTTTTCCCGACCTTATTTAATTTTCAGACTAATTCCCGACTTTCCCGATTTTCCCGACTGCTAGACACCCTGCCTTATCTCCTTATCAATATCTTATCTTATCCACCTGTCCTCTTCATGATAGTCGGTCACTTGTTCTTCACAACAGGTACCACTTCGTCCGTGACTCTTGAACGCTGCACACTACAATGGCTAACGTTGTAAGGGTCACTTTTTGACACCTTAGTAATATTGTCGAATTAATAATTTAATTTGGTTATAATTCAAGTATTTTGTTAATTCTTTATTTCAGGGCTTTCACTACGTTACACTCTGTATATAAGCACAGTGAACCAAATTTTTTTCAATTTAATAAGGTTTCATCGAGCGACTACTGATAAGAGTTTATTTATAGAAAATTATTCAATTGTTTGTTGTTTGTTTTGTTTATGAGGGTGAAGCCCACATGAGCTCTTAGGCTTGTGCGTGGGTAATGAAATGGATGATAGATGACGACTACTTTTTTTTCTATGTAGTCGGGACCGACGGCTTATCGTCTCCTCCGAAAGACGGGGTGGCCGTATTTATGTGATTGTGCTGTGGTCAAAAATTGTTTCCCCGCTTGGGACTTGAACCAGGGTCCACCTGGTTATCAGACCGGCGCTTTACCACTCCTCCAACGAGCCACCCAATTGATGCGCAGAAATTAGTGATGGGTATCAATTATTCAATTAATCGGAATAATCGATTTTTGAAGCTTTGATTAATTGCAGCATCGATTATTTCATACCGATTAATCGATTATTGTTAATATATTTTTATGTTTAACTTATTATTTATTCCTATAAATGTTATATTTTATCGATTACCATACTTTATAACAATTACTGGGATCTCTAACAATTACATGGTTGACTATTTAATTTTAAAGAGAAAAATTTAAATAATATTTCACATTATTTTTCAACTGTAATATTTCATATTGATAAATCGGTTACTGGGGTTACTATAGTAGCTCAATTATTCAATTTTACAGGTAATAACTTTATAAAGTGAATCATTTTTAAAAAGGAAAATGTAAAATATTTCAAGTTACTGTATTTTGTTTTATTATTTTGATTAAAAAGTTACATTTTATTGATTACTTCATAAAAATTAATTGATTCTTTGCTTGGACAGACTACAATAACCTTCACAGCCTGTTTTGGAATAGAATTTTCAAAGGCTCAATTAATTGATATTTTTAATATGGTTAATTGATGTTTCCAGTGCCGATTAATCAACGTATTGATTAGTGACTTAAAAAAATAATCAATTATCAATAATCAATGTTTTTGAGTTCGATTCCCATCCCTATATAGAATATATGTTTAAATTCTAGGTGGTTGTGGTTGAAGAAGCCACTCCCACACTTTTGTGTCTAGCACAGAGTCTCTGTGACTAGCAACCCTGACTACCCTCGAATTACTTGGAAATCAAACCAAACCTCAACTACCCATTTTGTAGAGTCCTTGTATTTCCAGTGGCGAGTCAACCAACTGATGTATTCGCTGTACGACCTTTTAGTCAGCCAAAACCAACTCCACAAGATGACCGCATGGCTAGGACATCCCCTGCTCAGCCTGCAACCACTAGGAGGAACAATCAACAAGGATGTTTCTACTGTGGGAAGCAAGGGCATTTCATCAGGGAGTGCCATCTACAACAAGCTAATAACAGTCAACAGGGAAAGGAGAATCATAGCCAGGTACAGCCACAGGGCAGAAGGAACATCTACTATCAACAAAACAATCAGAGAGGCAAATCTGCACCGACATTCTGTCTAGTTTGTGGTGACTCAGATCATCCAACAGTTGGCTGTCCTGATCGGAAAACAACTCCACAGAGGGTCTCTAATGAATACGGGAAACGCCATATAGTACCTGAAGATCATCAACAATGGCTGTCCCCAAATGAGGATGGGTCAGACGGCACCTCCAGGACTGGCCAAAAAAACAGAAAATCAAGTGAAGAATGTGCCCTCTGTAACTGCAGTTCAGACTGGACTGTACATCTATGTGAAACTCCAGGGAGTGGAGAAGAAGTTACTGGTTAACACTGGTGCAGAAAACTGAGAACTGAAGCAAGCAGTACCAGGAACAAACCTAGCAGCAGTAGGCGTGCATGAATAAGAATAGAATAAGAATTCTTTATTAGCCATTAGACAAACACAATATTGCAATAGGCCTTGTCAACAGATACATTTGAAAATATATATAACAATAATGCTAAAGCATTCACTGTCTAGTGATAGTGCTAATATCACAGTCTAAATACTCTCTAAGGTTATAAAAAGGGTTGTTTTTAAGCCAATTCATGATTACTGTTTTAAATCTTATCTCTTGCAAATTTCTTATCTCAACAGGAAGTTTGTTAAATACTATATCTTTAATACATATGAGTTTTATGGGTCCTTGATAATCTAACATGTGGGGTAAGAAGATCTGAGTTATTTCTTGTATTATAACTATGATTATCACTATTCTAATAGTATTTTCTCAAATGCTAGGGGAGTTACAGAAGATGCCCTTAGGATCCATGGGGACGGCCAGGGAAGGGCTTGGACTGTGGAACCAGTTACAGATGGTCAGGAAGTGAAACCCTGGATGGTACCAGCAAGAGTTCTTTGTCTTGCCAGAATCTGTTAGATTCAGATTCAGATTCAGATTCAATCACTTTATTCATGTAGATTACATAATACAATAATTCGAATCCTATGAATAAAAATAAATTAAAGTTACACTAATTACATTATGGTTTGCATAAGTTGGCTAATTATAAACTATGAAAACTTGCAAAATGAGACAGATGTAGGATTCAATAAGCTAACGGTAATATAAATTTGTGCTGTATCTACATAAAATGGCGTAGTTTAGACATATAAATGTCCATTCTTGGAGAGGGATGTTCAAAAACATCTCTCCCATTAACACTCAACCATGGGCGAATATTTTTCTGATCTTTACGACTACGGTACTAAGTATTTATTCTATTGGAAATTTCATACTATTAAATTATGTAAAGAGAATAATTATTAATATGAGTGGGAATGATGGGAATAATGATAATGTAATGTCCATAAAATGGTATGATAGGTGATTCGAAATTCAAAACTAAATTGGGGAGAATGATCAAATGGATTAGATAGCGAATAATAATAAATAATTATAGATAATACTAAGTGATAACAATCTGTAGAGAGTCGGTCAAATTTTAATCAACTCAAGCTAAATGGAATAAAATTGGTGCACAGTAATGTAAATGGAAAGAAGTGTAATAATTGAAACTTAAGTCTTATACTATAGCCTATACACATATTGAGAAAGTAACTATAATCATACTCCTAAATGGAACAGAAATAAATACAAACTAGATGAGCGTAAAAATTCATTACATTATCAAGAGGATAGATGAAGGGGTGAAGGGAAGGGAAGCTGTCATGTGTTTGCTCTAATGCCGAACAGACTCCGTCATTCTCTCAAAAAGGTGCTTTCTTAATTGTGATATGAAACTCGCTCGACTCCCAATAGATTTGATGGAGTTGGGGAGGTCATTCCAAGCGCGACAAGCACTAACTAGAAAAGATTTATTGTAAATAAATTTACAATATCATGGGATAAATTTACTGGGATAATAAATTTCATGGGATAATAAATTTACATGGGAGTGGCAATGGCAGTAGCTGAGTAGTGGTTGTATCTCGTTCGAGCTCTACTTTTTTCAATGATTTCAGTAGTTTAAAGGTTGGAAACTCTAATTTAAAGTATACTACAGTGTTCAGTTTTTGTCGAACTTTAAATCAGTCCAATTATTTTCTCGTAATATTATATCTAGTGATTAGTGTATCGTTAAAACGATTTTTAAACATGGGTAAATCTACTCGATCACAAACCAATAACGAAGATAAGCAGATGTCTTCGTCCTTGTCATCGTCGTCATCAAGCTCAGATAAGCAACTTCAGCAGCAGACAACTAGAGAGGCACCTGCTGGGGTGTCATCCCCCAATCCTCCTATTGAACTCTCGCCGGCTACTATCTCAGGTATTCAAAACAACATTATCGCTTCGATACTAAAGGATAGTACTGTGTATAGTAAACTGGTGAAAGAGGTAATAGAAAATATTTCTGATCGTGTAATTGAGGGGTTGACTGCATCTCTCAATTCCGCTACACAACAAATCGTCGAACTTCAAAGTGAAATAGCTGGGTTGAAAAAGCAGCTACTAGAAAAGGATGAGCTCATAAAAAGCCGCTTAGATGACATGGAACAGTATCAGAGAAGAAATTGTTTACGAATCTTTGGAATACCGGAGGCGAAGGGGGAAAACACCGATGAGCTAGTGGTTGACGTGTGTAAAAATAAAATGGGTTTGAATATTGATCTGAATGACATTAGCCGGTCGCATCGTGTGGGTATGAAAACTCCTGCTAATTCGTCGCCGCGTGCAATAATTGTCAGATTTGTTAGTTATCGACAGAGACGTGCAGTTTATTCACAAAAGAAAAATCTAAAGGGTAAAGGTGTGGTCATCAGAGAGGACTTAACTAAACAGAGGATGCAAGTTTATCGTGACGTGGTGGAAAAATTCGGTTATCAATCCGTTTGGACTAATGACGGAAAGATTTTCTGGGTTGATGCTGACGGGAAGAAACATGTTGGTACCGGAAAACTTTAATTTTATTATTTTTTTCATCTGCTAGCCTGAATGCTATCTCTTCACAGTTCTTACTCTTTATGGGAGAGCTTAATTTGCCTACTTGATAGTGATAATTTTTTATTTCGTGCAGTTTAGAAATTATTGATGGATACTGATTTTAATTTTATCATTTTAATCACAGGTTCACTAATACAATTATTATAAAGACTATTGTTATGAAAAGACTATTATTGTTATTTTTTATTCGTATTTACATATTTATGATAATAATTATGTTTATTATAGTAATTTATCGTCATGTCATAGGCTACTCTTTGACTTATTGATTGATTTATTATTCTAGGAATATATATTTCCTCAACTTATCTATTTATCTTATCTCATGGTCGATCAAAGTAGTTTTTAAATGAGGGAATTACCTCCGTGTATTTTTATTTTTCGTTTACCGTATCTATAATTTGACCATTGAGATGTGATAATTATTTCAATAGTTTTATTTTCTTCACTCATATTCTTTTCTGCATGTTTAATTAATTTCATTTTTGCCACATTACATGGATAGCAACAATCCACTTAATTTCACAAGTAGACTCTAATTTTGATTCAGTTTTATTTCATCTCAAACTGATAAGATTTAAAGTTTTTTGACTGATATTTCTTTCGTGTGTTTTTATTGTTTTTCAACTGAATTTGGATTTCTATATAATCATGATCAAGGCAGTAAGAAGAATTTTCTTTCGATAAACTTCATCATTGTTTCAATTAATTTTAGTTTTTCATATCTAATCTAACAAGCTGTAGCTTTTCTATGGAGTGAGATTACTTCCATATGTATTTTTATTTGTTACTTTGTTGAGGTCATATTTTGATATTATTGAAAACACTATTTATTTTGTGAAGTGAAAGTTCATTTTATTCCAACTTTTGTATTGTGTTGTTCTCAATTTGAAACCAGTGAGTCAATTACTAACTGACAAAAGAAGTCAAATCTACTGACATTTCCAATTGTTGTTCTATAGTCATCTTATGGCCTAAATTATTTTGCCTTGTGCAATATTATTATTTTATTGGTAATTCATTGATTCAACTATAAATCCAATCACTGTTTATGTTATAAGAACAATTAAATTATAATACTACAAAAATTTAATTCGCTGTAATATTCAAATTATTCCACTATAGCTATTATGAACAAATATATTTTTATTAGTTATTTCCTTCCAATCCGCCAATATAAGGAGTAATATAATCCTTGATATTGTTGATGGAAGTTAATATATAATGGAACATGTGAAGACGCGTTTCCCTCCTGAATAACTTTTTCTGTTTTGATTGCTGCCAAATTGATTTCTCTGTGGAAATTCAGATTAAATTACGTACTTTTTCATTTTGAGAGCAGCACAATTACTTGTCAAACATTAATAATGTTTAATTTTCAATGTATATGCTCGGACTGCTGCGAAGTCATGATAATTCTTTCAATTTTGCTTTTCATTAATACGAATGTGTGTGTGTATGTGTGTGAATGTTATGAAAAATATGCCACTCTGTTCCTCTGCTCTTGGCTGGAATCGCCTTTGAATGAGTACCACTATCAATGAAAATTCTGCCACGCCAGACGCTAAGGGTGCAATGCAGCAAGCATTTCGTAATTTTAAAAAATTTCTTAAAATATCACATGTGAATGCTCAATCTCTACAGTGTCATATTGACGAGTTTCGTGATCTATTCTGTACGGAGCTCTCTGATGTAATTCTTGTTTCCGAGTCTTGGTTGAAACCTTCTATTCATTCTATGGCTGTTGAAGTTGATGGTTTCAGCATATTGCGGAACGACAGAATTCATAAAGGCGGTGGAGGCGTTGCTGCTTTTGTTAGGGATGGCCTGCGTGCCAAGATAATTTTCCAATCGGATACCACACGGCCAAATAGACCTGAATTTATGCTCTTTGAGGTGACTGCTTCTGGGACTAAGGTATTAGTGGGAGTGTGTTATCGTCCTCCTAATATAGGCTTCATGTCAGAGTTTGAGGATGCCCTCTTGCGGTTTATGGCAGCCTACAGTCATGTCATTGTTATGGGTGACTTCAACACTGATCTCCTAGGGCGGGACACACATAGCAGAACACAACTTACCACGATGTTTAATAATTGCAATATGTCTATACTCCCATTACAGGCTACTCATCACACAACTACTTCCCACACCTTACTGGATTTGATCACCGTATGTGATGTGGATGCTGTGCGACGACATGGGCAGATACCTGTACCAGGACTGTCAGCGCATGACCTTATTTATTGTGTATATGCGCTGAAAGCTCCAAAGCCTCAAGCAAAGGTCATTACTTACAGAGATTATAAAAATATAAATTATAATAAATTATTTAATGACCTAGCTGGAGCTCCTTGGCAAACTGTACTCATGACACAGGATGTGAATGACAAGTTAGCTTTATTTCAGGAAATAATGTGTAACTTGTACAATCGGCATGTCCCTCTGAAACAGAAAAAAGTAACAAGAAATCCTGCACCCTGGATCACCCCTCAAATTCGCCAGCTTATGAAAGAGCGCGACAGTAAATTTAGATTAGCAAAGAGGACAAATAGTCCTGTAATATTTTTGGAATATAGGAGATTAAGAAATCGCTGTAAGCTGGAGCTTCGTAACTCTAAATCCAAATTTTTTAGGCATGTTCTGTCCTGTAATAGGTCTTCTAAATCTCTGTGGAAGACAGTGAAGAGTATGGGTTTGGGAAAGGAAAAAACAAAATGTGATATCCCATACAGCCTTGAAGAGCTGAATTTATTTTTCAGTAACATTCCTGTCAGTGATGAGGGGGCCCGGGTCTTTACTGATTCTGTTGAAATTGACCCAGAACAAAATAATCAATTTGATTTTTCTGAGGTGAGTGAAGCTCAAGTGTACTATTGCTTGAGCCGAATTAAAAGTAAAGCAGTTGGTGAGGATTTACTTCCAATCAAATTCATCAAAGAAACCTTGCCCTACACTCTTCCTTTCATAACCCATATTTATAATTCTTCACTTCTGTCTTCTACATTTCCCAATTCCTGGAAGTACTCAACTGTTTTGCCTTTAAACAAAATCCAAAATCCAACTTCCCCCTCTGATTTTAGGCCAATTCATATTCTCTCGGCTATTTCAAAAGGTTTAGAAAGGGTTGTCCATCAGCAGATGAGTGACCATATCTTTTCAAATAACAAATTAAGTAGTGTTCAATCTGGTTTCCGTCAAGGTCATAGTACTTCCTCTGCTTTGTTATGTGTAACAGAAGACATACGTTCAGCAATGGACCACAGGATGGCAACCCTGTTGGTACTAATCGATTATAGTAAAGCATTTGACTGTGTTTATCACCCTCTTCTTCTTAAAAAACTCACAAAGTTGGGATTTTCTTTTAGAGTAGTCAATTGGCTGAGGTCATATTTAAGTAATCAATGTCAATGTGTGAGATATGGTGGTTCCTCATCAGGATACAGAATTGTTGAGAGAGGTGTCCCTCAGGGTTCTGTCCTTGGTCCATTGTTGTTCAGCATCTATATTGATGATGTCACGGAGGTGTTCAGATTCTCTAAACAACATTTATACGCAGATGACTTGCAGATTTATTTCAACTTTGATTTCAAGGACATTACTTATGCTGTTGAGAGAATGAATATTGATCTTACAAACCTGACAAACTGGACTTATAATCATGGTCTTAAAATTAACGAAACAAAATGCAAATCGATAATTATTGGTAACTCTCGACTTATTTCTCAAAACCTTCACAGCTTTATGAATGGACCTTACATCAGAATCAATAATAAAGATCTACCATATAGTAACTCAGTTAAAAATTTAGGGCTCACCATAAATTCAACCCTCAACTGGACAGAGCACGTAAATCTTACCTGTAATAAGGTCTTTGCTGGTATACACTCATTGAAGAAGGTCAATGATCTTTTACCTTTCCATATTAAAGTGATGCTAGTAAAGACTCTTATTTTTCCCTATTTCAATTATTGTGATGTTGTTATCAGTGACATGACTGTTGAGTTGTCTGAGAGACTGCAGAGAGCACAAAATTATTGCATTCGTTACATTTATAGCCTAAGGAGGGATGATCATATTTCGCCATATTTTGAGCAGCTTGGTATCCACCGACTAAGTTACTTGAGAGCATATCACATTCTCATGCTTCTGTTTGATATCATGAAATCTAGAAAACCTGAGTACCTGGCTGGTAAGTTCATGTTTCTGAGTGATCAAAGTGGTAGAGCTACCAGGCATGGATCACGCTTGTTGGTCGTCCCTAACCATCGCACAACAATTTTCAATAAATCATTCCATGTAACTGCCATCCGTTATTGGAATCTTCTGCCGTCTCAGATTACTGAGTTGGAGAATCGTACCCTGTTTGGCGTGGCAATTCTGAAGTGGCTGAGGAATGAGGGCACAGAGTTGGCTTGAGTTAGCGGATAGATGTGTGTATGTATGTGTGTGTGTGTGTGTGTGTATGTGTGCTTGTGTTGATTGGTTTTATTATTTCTAAATTATAGATCTTAAGCAATGTAATAGACTACAAATTATTTTGTAAGTTATATAAATTTATTTATTGTTGTAGCCTACTTGTACTGAATTGAACAAGTGTAAGGTTAAGTGTAAGAGAGGACCTATGAGTCCTAACTTCGCCTTGTAAAAAGTCAATGAATAAATAAATAAATAAATAAATAGTGGTACGATGAACAGGGATTCTTAAAGTATGTTCTCCTGTCCTAGTACTTGAAACATCCAACCTTCTACCTTCAGATACGAATTTGAAATCATTTTTGAAATATATGGGCTTGCCATATTTCAAAACATCCCTGACAAGTTTCACAATTCGAAAAAGTCTCTGTTCTGGTAGTTTCAAGGTTACACTATCAATGTGGGCTTGAGTGATCCTTTCATGACGTTCGAGGGAGTATACAAACCGTAGACAGTAGTTTTGTCAGCGTTGTAGTCTATTATTTAGAGTGACTTGCATGTCATTTAGTACAGAATTGCAATACATGAAGTGTGGGAATATGAGAGATTTAACTAGTAATAACCTAATGTGCCTGGGGAGGATGTCTTGCAGTTTTTTTATCGGGTGCATGGCTGAAAAAACCTTTTTACAAGTGCTATCTACTTGCTCTGACCAGTAAAGGTTTTTATTCATAAGAATGCCAAGATTTTTCACTGTGCTACAGAAGGGGATCTCGTTACCATCGACGGTGATTTTGTGGATTGAGTTGAAATCAATTTTGTTAATTATGCGTGAATATCCAATAATTATAGGCTGCGTTTTGATGGGGTTGAGTTTGAGGCCATTTTTCTTAGTCCATTCAACTATTAAATTGATATCCTCATTCATTTTGGCTTTGTATCATTTATTTTCGAGATTGAACAGCTTGCATAGATCTGGAGATCATCAGCATAAGTATGGAAACTAGAAAACTTGATGACAGAGGGTAGGTCATTTGCATATAGAGTAAACAGTAGGGGGCCAAGAATAGATCCTTGAGGAACACCATGAACAACATTTTTCCAATTTGACCTGTTGATATTATCAGATACACACTGTTTTCTACCGGATAAGTATGAATTGAACCACTGCAATGCTCTATGATTAAATCCAAGAATAGCTAGTTTCTTCAGGAGAACATTATGATCTATGGTATCGAATGCTTTGGAGAAATCAAATAGACTTAAAATGGTACATTTTCTCTGGTCCATGGCCAACCTAATATCATCTGTGACACGCAACAAGGTGGTCTCTGTAGAGTGTGATTTTCAAAAACCTGATTGAAAGTTATGAAGTTTGTTACCATGTTCTAGGAATGCTGTGACTTGTGCATGAACAAGTCTTTTGAGTACTTTGGAAAGGGCAGGTAGGATACTAATTGGTCTGAAATCTTCAACTTTATTGGGAGAGGCAACTTTATTCAATGGTCGAACCAGAGCAAGCTTCCAGTTTTCAGGGAAAATACCACTTTCTAGAGATTTATAAAAAATGAATGTGATGGTAGGTAGTACTGCATATAACATTTTTTTGATGAATTTTATTGGGATTTTATCTGCTCCGGTAGCATTACTACAAATATGCTGAATTGCTTTAAAAGTATCGTGTTCTGAAATTGGATGGAAGTTGAACTGTTCGACTAGTGGTGTGTTCAAATTGGTTACCTTATCATTTAAATCGTTAATATGATTAGTTATCACTGTTTCATCATGTTGATTTGTGTGAGAAATGAAGTATTCATTAATACTGTCGAGAGGTAAGTCAATTGGGGTTTGAGTTTTCTGTTTTCCTAGGCCAAATTCCTTTATACCACGCCATAGCAAGGAAGAGTCTTGTCTATTGTCTGTTATAAATGAATTGAAGTACCTAATCTTTGAGTTACGTAACTGTTGTTTAACTCTATTTCTGAGATTTCGATATTCAAGTAGACTATCCAAATTATATGTCCTTTTAAATTTTCTATGTGCCTTATCTCTTTGTCCCATCATTTTAAGTATATCGTCAGTCATCCATGGTACACGGCGTTTCCTATTTACTCGTTTGGTTACATGAGGTGCATGTGTGTCAAATAGGTTAAGAGTCAGGTTTTCAAAAGTTGTAACCATTTCGTGAATTGAGGGTAAGGTCTCAATCATATGCCACTGAGTGGAATTTACATCAGTCAGGAAGGCGGCTTCATTGAAGTGTTTGAAGTCTCTATATGTGATAAATTTTTGTTCTGGTCTAGGTGGCTTATATGATAATACACAGTAAATCAAATCGTGCCCAGAAATAGCTGGAACAGAGATTTGACCTGTGAGAATTACTTCATTTGGGTCACTCACTATGAGTAAATCTATAAATGTGTCAGATTCATTGGTATGATGCGTCGGATCAAGGGGTAGAATAGTCAAGTCGAGACAATGAAAGATATTTGTCAACTGATAATAGTCAAAGTTACGATTTGTCATATTGAGATCAGTATTCATATCACCCATAACTAGAATGCGGCTGTAGAAAGGCATGAAGGCAAGCAGTGCATTTTCAAAGTCTATGAAGTGACCTATTTTGGCGGCCGATAGCATATTCCTACCAGTAGTTTATCTGAACTTGATAGCGATAATTCGAGTAACATAAATTCTGGTCTAGCTGAGTATTCTTGAACAGATGTAGTTAAAATTTTAGTTTTAATACCCTCTTTCACATACACAGCTACGCCACCACAAGCTTTATTAATGCGATCATTACAATAAAGGTTATATCCAGGCAAGTTAACTTGATTAGATGGAATACTTGGCTTCAAAAACGATTCTGAAATTCCAATAATAGTGAAATTTTGAAAACGGAAGATTGCTCTGATTTCATCCATATGGCAGCTGAGGGACTGGACATTGAGATGCGTTGCAATCAATTTTTTGCTATAGGGTTGAAGCTTATTAGAGAGAATGAGACCTGTATCTTGGCTAATATTATTATTTGGGCTATTATGATTGCCATGAGGAGAGGGCGAGCGAGCTCGATTATTAGCGGGGAGCATCATTACTGAAGAGAAAGCACGACAGTCCAGGAGAAGAGCAAGCACACATGACAATGAAGATGAGATTGAAACTAAAACTAATTCTTAAACTAGGTGACTCGAGAGTCAAAGTCTCTTTGTGTAGCAAGCACATGAAAATGCGTTGTTAGTTCGGCTCACATCACTATAATACACGTAACGCGATAGTTCGTTTCTATATATATACATAAACGATATACATAATGGTTTTCTATTTACAAAACTTCAGCAAGGGATCCTGTTCGGTGCGGGAGTAGAATGATGCAGCCATAAATTGAATGTCACTGTTCAGATGTTGAAAAATTGCAGCGTATTTGGATGAAGCAGAGGGAGCCCGATTCAACTGAAACGGGAAAGAGCGAGCAGAGACAACAGGAAAATAGAACAGCCGGTGCAAAAACTCTAAGATACTATTATTATAATCTTATTTGTCAGTTTAGTCAATAATGCTAGATTTATCACTAGTTACAATGAAAATGGCGGCTGGGCTCGAGAATGTATAGAGAAAAGTGAGGATATGTAATAATGCATAATAATATAAAGATGCTGAATACATGCTGCTTTAATCCTATAAATTACTGTAGAATCACTGTAGTTGAGGTGTAGATGGCGGCTGGGCTCGAGAATTTGCAGTTCAGAAGAGACTTTTCACTTGTTATCATATAGAGAATAAAGAGTTGATGTCTAATGATATATTATAATAATATGAAAATGCTAAGTACATGTTGCCCAAAACCTATGCAGCTCCAAATAGAACTAGTTAGAAGATTGCATTATTTGTAAACAATGAAGATAATAAGATTCCTTGACATTTAATAAAGTTGAGATAACCCGTGGATTCAATAATTTTAAAGAAGTGATTCACTTTAAGATGGAATTAGGCTAGTGTTGTGTCAATTCTATCAATGGCAGTAATAACGTTCTGTATGGGGAGTTTTAGCATTAGAGTCATGTTAAGAAAAGTTAGATTGTGGAGATCAGACTGTTGGGGTAGTGAATGGTGAGGCTAATTACTGAATTAATTAAGGTTTCCTATCAAATTGATTCCAATCATTTAATAACGTGTTTAACGACTAAGTAACCAGTGAGGACCCATAAATAAATTTGTTAATAATTGAGGCTGTTATGATGGAGTTTCAGGGTTTACATTGATGTAGCTATGAGACAATGAAGTTTACTTTCTAAGTGAAATATAATAATAAGTCTATCATTAATTTATTAGAATGAAAAAGTATATTATTTGTGAGTCTGATGACTCAGCGAAAATGAGGAAGCTCATAATAAGGCTAATTAATTTTTATTATATCATGACGTAGAAAAAGCAGGATAGAAAAATGGAATCAATTTGGAAGCTATTATTGCTTTGCTTATATATATATATATTTAAGACTAATGGGGCTGCATCAATTTCTAACACTTGAAGGATGACTGTCTGAATACTTATTCACTCACCTCTATTTTGTGAAGATCGGCCAACCTCTCGACGGTGTGCACCTTCTTCAAGCCTCCGTGTCTGGTGGCGATCTTAATACGTCCATCGATGGACCAGACGTTCCGATGTCCAAAACGGTCGGCTGCGGCATTCAGGATTCTCAACCGGTGCCCCGTCAGGTCTTCGCGGATCGTGATCCCGGTGCCAGCCAGTCCCTTTTTCGCATCGAAAATCATTTTTCTGATGCGGTAGCTGCATAGTCGGATGATTATCAGTCGATCCTTGGGTTGGCCGTCCTCAGGTGCTTTTCATCTACCAACTCAATGAGATTGGTTGATCTGCTCCAGTTTGACACCAAGTTTCAATTTGTCATTGAAGACCTGGAGGGCCAGCTGGTCAGTGTCCTCCTTCTTGCGTTCGGGCACGCCAAAGAACCTGAGGCTGTGCCGCCTCCCATATTGCTCCAAGTCATCGACCTTTAAATTGCACGTCATTTCCAGCTCCTTTATTTTGTCATTCAGTCTTCTATTCTCAGCTTTCAGCTCCTCCATTTCTGTGAATATCGACTGAATGGCCGTCGTCTCTGCTTGACTGACCGCAAGTTCAATGTGCTCTTGCATTACCTTCAGAAATTCCTGGGACATACCCGCTCCAGAAATAGATACCAGTTCTGCAGGTAGCTGGACGGGCCCATTGTTTCCACGCTTTGGTGAGGCTTTCGGTTTTCCCATGGTAGTTGGTCTACTAAACACTGAACTGCACTGAAAGCTAGGTTAATTTTGAGAAGTGGGAAAAGTTTATTAAAATTTACTCTAGAATTTAGAATTAATTTGAAAAAATAAAAACACTATTAAACTGGGCTTGAAAAACTGAACCTAATGATACTTAATTTGAATTAAGACAAACTGATTAACCCTACAAAATTTACGTTCAAAGACAGAGCCGATCTAAAGCACGTTCTACTCGCTTGACATAGAGAGAGAAAACTCTGTTAGAGAGAGAATTGGAGGTGAGAGAACAAGAGAGTGGTTTGCAGAGCCACTGGTTAGAGTGGTTGCTCCTGGATGAGAACTGGATGTGGTGTGATTTCTGAGTAGAAAAGGGGACACTGAATACCAACCTCGTGGAAGAAATCTGACATCTACTTGTACTTCAACCTACCCACTAAGGAATAGGGCAATCACACTTGCCTAATTACTCTACCTACTACCAAGGCATTTCAACTAGTAGGGTGACCTGGTCACTGTGACCAGAAAGTTATCACAGCAAGCAGAGAGCAATACCAACTTTGTCAGATAAGTAGTCAACTAGCCAATAAGTTAAAAGATAATACCAAAATTCATAAAAAATGGATGGATGGACTAGGGAAAGCACTCAGCAGTCATGAAATCTTACTTGATACATTTGTAAATATTACTGGTAAGTTTCAGGATTAAGAATTAGCAGTTGTTACTAGTTTGTTAGATTTGAGAACAATGCTGAATGCTATCAAAGAGGTGTCTCAGGGCAAATTAAGTCAGGAAGTTATCACTCCTTCAGAGTTAGAACAGATACTTGTAATGGTGCATTTGAGCTTGCCACAGACATGACATTGCTACACTTCTGTGGTAGGAGCTTGGCAATGATGAAATATTTGACCAGAAACTAGTTTGTTCATGATTTGTCCTTGTACAAGACAGCTGAGCCAGCTCCACACAGACCAACTTGGACTTGACAATTCAGGCCCCTGGAATTACACCCACCCCCCTGAACTATCTGGCTGACCAAGCATATTGTGGAACTTTCCACAATAACACAACATTTGACACAGACAAAAAACCCCTTACAACGTTCTTATTTGCTTACTTGGACAGTTTTGTGCATCAGTTGTCACTGAGGGCTTGCAACAACCCTGAAGTGTATTACCAGTTCCAGTTCTTCAGGGGAAAGGATTGGACACCAGACATGACAACACACAACCAACTTCTGCTATGGCTTAGTCCCCATACAATCTAGGACTTTGACCCCAATTGTCAATTTATCAATAGTTTGACATGCCAGTTACTAGCTTTACTAGAGCATTGCCCTGCTCTAAAGATGTCTTGAACAGGGCAGCCAGGCTAACAGTAAGTATGCAAAAAAGGGATATAGAATGGGTGATTGCGTATCATCTCAATTTATTTATGAGAGGTGATGTCAATTCCACTCGTGTCTTAACACAACCAGCCTTATCAGAAGTCAAGGGGTCATACAAAAAGTTTGTCTATCAACAAAGCAAAAAAGGGTCCACCAAGGCATCATCAATGGTTACCTCAGTACAGGAGAAGCCATAAGACTTGTTCCCACCTCCATTGAACGTTTCACTATCTACAAAAAACAAGCAAAATGCTTGAGATGGATGCAGATGAAGACATGCAGTTTTTCCACCATCAGTTGTTTAGTTTGCTACTGGTCAACATTGCTACTCTTGCAGCATTTGTTGTCCAGGTGCTCGGCCCTGGTGAACTGCTCCAGGCACTACTACTTGTACTTGTACTACAAAGATCGTGTTATAGGTACTGAATGTATCAATCTTGAATATTGCTCACTTATATATATGGAGCTATCCTTTAGTAATAGAGGTAGAAGAGCTTAGCCTACCAATAGGTACAAATTGATTTGTACATTGGAGTGGAGGAGGTCACCATCAACCACCTGATGCAATCAATGCACATGTTGGAGGCAGCACAGCCGGATGACCAGCTGGCACACTGGTGGTACTACGTCATTGCGGCTGTCACCAGTAAGGTGGCATCCAACCAAGCAGCAAGGAGGTTACTGCACCAATTCCACAGGTGACCACCACCCAACAAGTGAGTGATAGTGACAACTAAGAGGGAAACATTCAGTGTGCTAGAAGTATGTATTATTTCAAAATATGTGGATGTATGATCATGTTATGTGTAAATAAGAATTATTAAAAACATTTGAGTAATTTAATTCACCTTCCTTATTTATTTGTGATACTTGAACTTGATAAAACATATTGGGTATGCAACCAATAGTGATTGTCATGAGGAAAATATATCAACATATACAGGGTGTTATCAGATGGATAAGAGTCTGAAAGCATACATTTTTTTATAATGGGGTAGATACTGACAGCAACATTTTTCCAAGACAGGTTTGAAAGGAGGTAAATTTTGACCTCCTTCTATGTGAAGGTGACAGAAAAGACAGATGTAGCAGCAGAGGGCAGCTCCAAAGAGAACTCAGCAGGAAAGAGCAATTGTAAGGTCAACAAGCTGCTCTATCAAAAACTTTGAGAAGCAACTGCGTGCTCAGCTTTAAAAAAAATGGGCATCATATCATCATCTGTTGCAGACATTTCACCCACTACATATTGAAGAATGAAGGAGAAAGAACAATGAAGGAGCATGAGAAGTTCTGTGCAGCTAACCAGACTGCCAGAATGAAAATGCCAAAGCCAAATCAAGATGGGAGGCTTCCAACCATGAAATTTGAAAATCATATACATAAGTTTAGGTTACCATTGGTAGCCTACGCAAGTTTTGGCATGTATGAGTATTCTGTTGATGTAAGTGTAAATCTAAAAATTGTTTAAATAATGTTTTGTTTTTTGTTGATCATTTCTGAACATTAGTTGTAACAATCTGTAAAAATTGATGCCAGCTACACATTGTAGTTTGATGGCATTGACTGGGGAACAGGATAGAGTGGGGAGGGGTTTTCTTTTCTTTGGGTTTGTAAGGGGATTAGAGGGGATAGATTAAGGGGAATATTGTTTATTTTTTATAGTTAGTGGCACATGGCTTGGGACAGCTGTAATATATAATAAAAATAAATTATTACTAGAGAAACGGAGCAAAAAGATACCTATGAGCTATTTGCATTGGACTCATTCTTGCTCACAGGCAGTAAATACCTCTGCAAGAATTTTTATTTCATATTGTATTATATTACTGCATGTATTGCTTATTTTTAGAGGTTGATACTTTTTCAAGTGCATTTCAAATTTGTATTTCTGAGTCACTAAAGTTGCATTTGTATTTTTTTATTGATTTGACTCCTAGCGGAGGCAAGCAAAGGAGAGGGCACGAGTGGGGAAGGTCTGCTTGCAACCACTTGGGTCCACTCAGCTTAACTGGCTGGTGCTCTCTTTTTGGCGATCTCAAAGCAATATCAAAGGGGCAAGTGATGCCAAGCGGCAAAGCGAGTCTATGCAAAATATTTGTATGCCATCCACACTCTTGACTACATTCATGTATGGCTTTCTGCCAGTCACTATTGTTGGTGTTTTGACAGCTGCTCATTATTATGCTAAGTGATTATTTTTTTTCATTCAAATGATTTATAATTGAGTTCACCAATGGAATGGAGAGAGTTTTTAGAGTTCCATCAGGGGGGATCCAATTATTTGGGATATAGTACTGCCATATATAACCTAAAGATCATCAACAATGGCTGTCCCCAAATGAGGATGGGTTAGATGGCACCTCCAGGACTGGCCAATAAAAACAGAAAATCAAGTGAAGAATGTGTCCTCTGTCACTGCAGTTCAGACTGGACTGTACATCTATGTGAAACTCCAGGGAGTCCAAAACTTGGAGTCGAAACTCCAAGAAAGGGTCCACCAAGGCATCATCAATGGTTACCTCAGTACAGAAGCCAAAAGACTTGTTCCCACCTCCATTGAACGTTTCACTATCTACAAAAAACAAGCAAAATGCTTGAGATGGATGCAGATGAAGACATGCAGTTTTTCCACCATCAGTTGTTTAGTTTGCTACTGGTCAACGTTGCAACTCTTGAAGCATTTGCTGTCCAGGTGCTTGGCCCTGGTGAACTGCTCCAGGCACTACTACTTGTACTTGTACTACAAAGATAGAGGTAGAAGAGCTTAGCCTACCAATAGGTAAAAATTGATTTGTACATTGGAGTGGAGGAGGTCACCATCAACCACCTGATGCAATCAATGCACATGTTGGAGGCAGCACAGCCAGATGACCAGCTGGCTCACTGGTGGTACTACGTCATTGTGGCTGTCACCAGTAAGGTGGCATCCAACCAAGCAGCAAGGAGGTAACTGCACCAATTCCACAGGTGACCACCACCAAACAAGTGAGTGATAGTGCTAGTGCCAGTCAGGAAGTCAAAATACCAAAAATGATAAAAAGAGTGCTGTCAAAAAAACAGAAGGGTAATGCTCACCCTTGTCCAAAGGGGAGTACAATGTGATGGGTGAATATTGAGAGGTTTTCAAATTGCATTTTATTTTAATATTTTGAACTGATTTCCAATAATTGGACACTTTTTGGACAATTTCTAAAATAATTATTAAAAAATTTTTGGACAATTCATTTTTGGGATTCACTTGCCTTTCACTAGGTAGCTCCAGTGAGCATTTCTGACTTCTAAGGTAAAGAACTTGGTTGAAGTTTTATGTATACAGACAGTTTACTATACAAAATAGTAACTGATATGCTATAACTAGTGTAACTGTACATAACTGTAGATATAACTATAGTAACTGTGAACAACAATATATATGATGTGATTGGGCAATTTTATATATAATTATCCTAGAGATCATTGTTTCTATTCTTCAGTGAATGAAAAATTGTTGGGAAAATTCAAGGATTAGGTTAATAACAGGATAGTTTTTGGATTTTTTGGTTTGCATGCAAAAATGTATGACCAGGAAATAAAAAAGGCAAAGGGTGTTCAGTCAGCTGCATTGAAAAAATGTATCACATTTGATGATTATAATATATATACATATTATGATTATAATTACATATATAATTAAATATATTTTATGAAGATTATAATTACATATTGTGAACTGTCTGAACTTGAATCAAAACAATAGACTGATAAACACTTGTATCAGATTTAGAGAGCATCATGTCTACACAGACATTAATAAAAATGCTTCATCATATGATGATAAGAGAATAGTACTGGAGGATGGTATAACTACAGTAGGCTACCAATTGGCAACAAGAATTAAGGTTTTCTTAATCATCAAGTTCTATTCTGCTCATGTTCTATGAATGAATTTTTATGATTTATCATTGTAATCTTTGAATTTTCAATGAGTTATCAATATAATTATCAGTAAATTGTATGTGATTTGAATTTTAAAGGTACCATGAATACAATTCTCCATGTTCTGTGAAAAGTATTTCCATTGATTAATATTGTGAAAATTTATCCTTCTTTATTATATGGGTAATTGAAAAATAACGATTTTTCCTCTCAAACAGAGATTATACTGAATATTGTTTTATAAAAAAGAAATATCTTTTTTGAATGTTTAATGTCGCAGATGACAATAAAGGTAAGAGAAATCACTTTGCTCTTAAATTGTAAATTCTTCAATATTATTTCAATAAAAACAGTTGATTTATCTCTTTTTCACTTGGAGTAGTAAAGAAGCTCTAGTAATTTTGATGACAACTAAGAGGGAAACATTCAGTGTGCTAGAAGTATGTATTTGTTAAGATGTTTTTATCGAGGACAACTACACAGTAGTTCATGTCTATGTTTGTGAAAATTTTGTCGTGATCTGTCTCAAACAATTATTGTCCTCAATGGTCTGTCGTGAAGAATTTTGTCGAAAAATATCCAAAAATGAGTACTGAAGAATCAAAAGGTAAGGTGCCTTGTGCCTTTTCAATCTCAAATTTTTCCAAGTTTGATCCAGATTCAGAACCAATTGAAAACTTTCTTGATAGACTCGAATCTTATTTCAGACTCAGCCTGGTGTCTGAAGCTTCTAAAGTTGATCATTTAGTGTTGTTACTTGGTACTGAACAATATAATGTACTAAAAAATAAACTTGCACCAAAGAAAATCAGTGCATGTAATTTTGAAGAATGTTCTACATGTCTAATTAGTCACTATGCTCCCAAAACTCGAGTTATCTCTGAGACTTTCAAATTTCATAGTCGTGTTCAAAAACCGGGTGAGAGTATCACAAACTTTATTATGGATTTGAAACAATTATCAATCAAATGCGAATTTGAAACATATCTTGATCGTGCTTTGTGAGATCAACTTGTAGTAGGTCTAAATGATAAAAATATGATTAATCGTCTCCTGCTTGAAGATAGCAACCTCAAATTTGATAAAGCTTGTCAAATTGTCCTGGATATGGAGAGTGCCAGCCATTCTGCATCCAGCATTATGTCATTGAGTCAACGTCACGTCAACGATGTTAATGCAGTCAAGTCAAAGTCAATTCCAAGTCGATTCCAAGCCAGTCCAGTCCAGTCAAGGTCGGAGTCAGTCCAAGGTCAACAAAAATTCTACCAAAGTCGTGGAAATTCGCCAGATGGTCGTCGCAGTTCGCCTAAAGTCAGAAGCGGTGTGCCAAATCGCTCTAGAAGTCCAGTTGTGCCATCCAGTGGTAACAAAAAAAGGTGTGATTATTGCTTCATGAAGCATCATCCAAGTGCGTATCCGTCGCTTAACTGGTCATGTTATCAGTGCGGTCAAAAAGGTCATACATCGAAATTTTGTTATAAAAATGTAAATAATACAAACCTTATAAAATACTCTTGTAATAGTTTGAATTCTCCTGTGTCTGAGCCATTACATTTTAGTCTAAAAATTAATAATAAGTTCATAAATTTTGAAATTGACACTGGTTCAGTTTGCACATTAATTCCCTTGCATATTTTCAAGGAAAACTTTCCTGATGATACAAAATTGTCCAAATTTAATGGAAAACTTATCGCTGCAAACGATAATAATCTACCTATTCAAATCAAATCAAATATTTTTTATTGCCATGAACAAATACATGTATCAACAACGTCAGTGTATAATATTACAAAAGTCAACAACAATTAGGCTACACAGTAGGTATAAAATTTGTGTACATAGAATCATACATATAAATAAGTTATATTGATAAATAAGAGAAAAAGTGATATAAGCCTTCTTTTTTAGATTAAACCTAAAAATTTACGTCTGCATTTTCAAAGAACTCCTCAACACTGTAGAAAGGATTCTGAACAAGCTAAGTATCCAATTTTTTTAAAAATAGGGTTTGATTGTCACAGTATTTACAGATACATTCAAGTAACTTATTGTAAACCTTTTTACTGATCACAGTATGACTTTTCAGTGATTTTTCCAATCTACAGTATTGGAAACTCATTTTTGCCTTATTGCGTGTATTGTGTGAGTGGATATCTTTATTGAGAGTAATGTAATGCATTTTTATCAAAGAGTATGTTGCTAATTCAAAAATGTACAAGTTTATAATAGTTTTTATTTTCAGTTTGATAAACAAAGGCTTGCAATGATCTAAAAACTTTGCATTGCTTATAATCCTTACAACCTTCTTCTGTAACTTGAGTATTTTGTCAATTCTAGCAGAATTACCCCATAAAAGTAAGCAATATTTTATTATAGATTGGAAAAAGGCAAAATAAGCCATCCTTACAGAGTTAGTTGTAACACAATGCTTTAGCCGACCAATAAGATATACTACTCTTGAAAGCCTTGATTTCAAATAATCTATATGTTTTCCCCATGTCAGCTGATGATCAACATGAACTCCTAAGAACTTTACGCTATCAACTACACCATGATCAGCAAGTACATTATCATAAGGTCTCAAACTAAATATAACATTTTCAGTTTTATTTTCATTCAAAAGATAACCATTAGCCTTGAACCACACTCCTGCGTCCGCTAATGAAACGTTAACAAGATTGGAGAGTTCTGAAAAATTATTTGAAATATTCAAAAACGTTGTGTCATCGGCATAAAGGACTGTTCTGCACACTACATTGTGAGGCAGGTCATTAATACTTATCAGAAACAATAGAGGGCCGAGAACAGAACCCTGAGGTACCCCATATTTCAAGCCAACCAAATCAGACCATTCACCATTAATATAAACTGCTTGCTTTCTATCTTTCAAATATGACTCAAAAAGTGAAAGTGGTCTACCTCTGAAACCATAATATTCCAGCTTTTCCAACACATCAGAGTGGTTGACGCAATCAAATGCCTTGCTCAGGTCACAGAATGTAACCTGGGCAAAGCACTTGTCCTCAAAGGCCTGAATAACATCAGATACTAGACTCTCCACTGCATCTATTGTTGCTTTGCCCTTTCTAAAGCCAAACTGAACTCTAGATACTATTTTGTTTTTTTCTAGAAATTTATTTACTTGCCCACAAATCAAAATCTCCACAAGCTTGGACACAACAGGTACTAAGGAAACTGGGCGGTAGCTTTCTGGTTTACCTTTATCTCCTTTTTTAAATAAAGGGCATACCTTAGAAATTTTAAGAATATCTGGAAAAATACCCTCTTGCAGTATTCTATTGATGCAGATAGTAAGTGGAGACACAATGTAAGGAATTATAATTTTCAATAAACTGTTAGACATGTTGTAATAATCATCACTATGGGAATTACTTAAATATTTCGTAGCTTTCAATACATCTTCCTCAACAATAGATCTCCACTCAAAAGATTCATTTAATCTATTATTTGTTTTATGAAGACAATTCTTAGCTGAGACATTTGGCTTGACCATGTCTTTTTAATTCGTCAACAGATTCAACACAATACATATTAAAAGATTTAGGTGATATCATTGGCTTATTTATTCCCCCTGACAGGTTACAACTAGTTTTAATTAGATCCCAAGCAGCCTTACATTTATTTTTGCTACCATTTATTAATTTGCTGTTATAAGACGCTTTGGCCTCAGATATTTCTTTAGTATACTCTTTCTTCAGTGCTGTCAGCTGAGCTTTAACTACCTCACTACCGGTACTCTTATACAAAAAATCAAGAGATAGAATTTTATCCTTAGTCTTAGCCAGGTTTGGGGTATACCACTTTCCTTTTGTCTTAACTACTTTATTTCTAGTATTAAAATGTTTAGAAATCAAGAAACAGTCAAGAATGCTGGTCAAGGTTTTAAAAAATATTAAATACTGTCAAGGCATCAAAAGCATTTTCAAGTGTCAACAGGCTCCAGTCAGTGTTTTTTAATTTTTCAATGAGAAAAGGAACGTTATTTGAAGGCAAAACTAGTTTGGTAAGACTAATTGAATTGGAAATATCAGTATCACTAACAAATGACATTTTGGGTGTAATCAGACTCACAGTCAACCCATCATGGTCTGAAAACAGGAAATCTTTAACCACAGTGCACTTTACTTGATTGTGTTGACAATTTACAAAAACATTGTCAAGGCAGCTATTGCCTCTGGTTGGCTCTGAGTTTATACAAAAGCAGTTAAATTGTCTGAGAAGATTAAGAAATTCCAATGCAGTAGGCTTTGATGTAGTAACATCAAAGTCCGCATTGAAATCACCTCCAGCCACAATGATGTATCCCTCCCATTTGGATAAAAAAGTAAGAAGACTCTCCAGAGCACTTAGAAAAAGATATGGATCATAACCTGGAGAGTGATAAATACACATTATTATAATCTTAAATTTATCCACAATGGTAACTGCTGCCTCAAGGTTGAATTCAGAAATAAAGTTATCTATATTCAAAGCTCTTGCTTCAATGTCATTTGCTACAAAAATAGCAGTACCTCCTCTAATGTGGTTAGTTCTACAAAAATGAGAAGAGCAATAAAATCCCTCAGGGTGAGAGTAGGCCAGTTCATCATTACTCAACCAATGTTCTGTCAAGCATAGGAACAAAATAGGAGCCTCTAAACCTCTGTTTAAATCTGAAACAAAATTTTCTAAGACTGCAGATTTTTTATTCAGTCCCTGAACATTTAAGAACAAAAATCCTATACCTGCTCTCTCAAAGTTAATGTTATTTAGGCAGTATGCATCTACATTCACAGGTTCAACCTCATCAGATATCACACCTTGACAAGGAGATGATGTATCTACACAATTTCTATTACAACTTTCCAACAAATTCAGGGTGTCTGGTCTATCCCTAAAAAATAATCAGTAGGGCCCACTAGAGGAATGGATTTCTGCTCATTAGATACCTTATTTACCAATTCCATTATTTTGCCGCACACATATTTCTTTCCCCAACTATTTAAATGTAGACCATGTGAAGTATGAAATCGTTTACCTATGTCACTGATATTAATAAATGAAACGTTTCTGAATTTTTTACATAAATTGTAATTTTCCTCATTAGCTTTCTTAATTTCTTTGTTGATAGCAGACCACTTGGGAAGATCATGTCTGTGGGGCACTGAGAACACTATCACATTTTTAGCCCGTCGATTTTGCAGATCATGTAATTTACTGCGAAGTGCTGAGTGGAGTTGTTTCCTTTCATTGCAGGCAATGTCGTTTCCTCCAGCCAAAAAGACGCTCACATCATTGTCGCTCAGCTCACCCGACTCTTTTGCCACGTCTCTGAATTTAGCTCCCGGCTTGACCATGGCAGAGAACTGATGGTTCTCAGCAATGAAGTGCTTATAGACGTCCCGTCCCTGACTACTCGCAAAGAAACGAACATTTAAAGACCTTGAGCTATTAGGCCTAGTTCTGCGATTAGTTCTCCCAGCCGGCAATAAGGGTTGTGATTCATCCTCCTCCAACACAGAAAATCTATTTTCAGTCTGAATAGACGGATTGAAAGCACGACATCTAGGTCTTGCAGTATGCTTAGGCATGACAAACTCGGAATTTGAATGTGGAGACTTGTTTTCTTTCGATTCTTTAATTGAATTTAGTTCTGACTGCAAGTTTGCGATTGTATCTGCAGCAAGTTGAACATCAAATTGTGTGGTTGTGGAGGATAACTTCTCACAGTCAGTTCTCAGCAGATCGATAATTACATCCTTGTCATAAACTTCTTTTTTCAACAATATCATATTAGTTTTCAGCTCTTCAATTTCCACTTCAAGAGCTTTAATTTCGCCTTCCGCTACCTCTTCACATTGCAATGAGTCTTCAAAATCAATTCGTCTTTTGTTTTCTCTGACTCCAAACAATTCATCAATAATTTATTTTCGTCAGCCATGCCACTCAAACAATTCTGTAGATCGTTATTTACTTTTATAGCAGCATCATATTTGTTTAGTAAAGATGTGATTTCGGAACCAAGTCGATTATTGCATCACTTGAATATTTATCACAGATCACAGAAAGTATTCCGTGAACTATCACCGCAATGTCAGCAACTTCCTGGTGAATTAGATCATTTTTTATGTTATTGAGGTTCTGTTGTGCTGAAGAATTTGCTCTCTCAATCTCGTTTCGGGTTCTAGTCATTTTATCTCCTCTATTTGAACAGGAAAAAATAGATAGGTATTAGAAGTGCCGAGAGAGCTATCACGACAGGAAGAAAATGGGATAGCTCATGGAAAAAGGAAAATGGATTGAGAGTTGAAATGTTAGTAATGCTAGAATTATTCAATTTTAATTCCGAATTATACAGAACAATAGGCTTGTTTTATTTAAACATCGATCCGCTAATTCGAAATTACCGCCAAGTGAATTCGCCGAAGTCAAAAGCCGAGTGAGCAAAGATAATAAACCGAAGATAGCACACTGCCTCTATTATCTTTGCAGATAAGCGCTCTCTGGGTCATGGTCACTCAACAGTTCAGTGGTTGTTTACCGTTGCCGTGGTGACAGTACGGGATCGCACAGCTGATCTAGCTTCCCGCCCAAAACAATTGAATTGAAACGTGAACAGTACGTAGGCCACAGTTGACAATTTCATAAACAACAGACTACAAACGTGTCTTGAATTGATGAGTAGATAATAAAATTTAGCTCTACTCACTGCACAGAAACGGACAACAGTTTGTAGGTTACAATCACAAAACAGAACTCTTCGGTCACTATACAGGCAATTTTCACCAAAACAATAATTTCTTAAATCCACCAACCCACAAGATACCTCATACTATAAACGAATACTAGAGATTCAAGTCAATTAAAAATTTAAAAGCAAATTAATTGTGGAACAGAGTAAGACAGTTTTCACTAGGCAGAACAGTACTGCCAACTCATTCTTGGTAAAATGCTTGTTAATGTTGAAATTAATGGTAAATCTCACAAACTGAATCTAGTAGTCACATTATTGCGTGGTCATAAGTCTTTATTAGGTCGTGATTGGTTAGAGATTTTGTTTCAGTAATTACAAATTCATTGTCTGTTTCAAATGTTGAAACCGAGCCTGCTTGTCAAGTCATTGCAAAAAATACTATTGTGTCTGATTTAGTTAAAAAATTTCCTGCTGCTTTTTCTCAAATTAATAATGTTAAGCCAATTAAACAATTCAAAGCTGATATTAATATTAAAGATGATTGTGTGCCTATCTTTTGTAAAGCATATGATGTACCTTTTGCCTTGAGAGAAAACGTAAAAGAAGAGTTGAAGAATTTAGAAAATCAAGGAATAATTTCAAAAATAAAATATAGTGATTGGGCATCACCCCTTGTCTGTGTGCCTCATAAAATGGTAAGCTTCGTCTGTGCGTTGACTTGAAAGTCACTGTAAACAAATTTGTCTGTGTTGATCAATATCCATTGCCTAAAATGGAAGACATATTTCAAAAATTTCATAATGCAAAAGTTTTCTGTAAAATTGATTTGTCTAATGCATTTTTGCAAATTGAAGTCAGTGAAAACAGTAAAAAGTTCTTAACAGTAAATACTATTAACAGATTGTATGTATTTAATCGTTTATGCTTTGGTCTGTCATCTGCACCAGCTATTTTCCAATCAACTATTGATAAAATTCTTGAAGGTATTGATAACTGTGCAGCTTATCAAGATGATGTTCTTATTGGTGGTGAAAATCACAAGTCGTGTGAAATTGTATTAAATGATGTATTGTCTAGACATAACCATCTATCAATTCTCAGACCTTAATGTACAAAGCAAGATGGCGGCAATATGGGCCTAGCCAAGCGTAATAGCAATAGTTGAAGTTGCTATTCTTTAGAAGTAATAAGACATAAATAGCATATTTTTTATTGTTAATCATTATGATATTACAATATAATCAATATCCAATACAAAAATAATAATCATTACAATATGATGGACTTCAAACTAGAATCTGATTTATTATTCTATGTGAAAAATAGAAATTCAAGACACTCAAATTCCAATCAGTTTTTCCAACATGTTTGTAGCCTACTTCACTTGCTGCTCATTTCAACTTTCTTCCGTCTCTGAACCTTTCCCCCAATATTTTCAGTTTTTTTCCTTTGGCTTGCAAGTTTGAGACATCTTATTGTCTTCTTCACACTTCAGTATCTATTCAAAAAATGTAAATTCAACTTCTCAAAACTTGTTTTTAGAGTGTTATTTAAGCTTTTAGTTGCGTATTTTTACCATTGCTTTACATATCTCAGATTTAAACTTTAAGAAAAAATATAATTAGTCCGGCGTTGTAGGCCTACCGTATTGTAGGCTATAGTCACAAATTAAGCACTGTTTGTAACCTAATCATTTGATATTTTGAAGCTAACTGGTACACAAGGCAGATCACTGATTCCATTAATTATTGTCTTTCACTTTTACAAAAAGCACATAGGAGCCTAGTTTGTTGGAATTGAAGGAAATGCATCACTTCTCTTGGCACTCCAATGTTTTTCTCGTAGCACTCCAATTAGTTAATCGTCTATGACAAGAAAAATGTATTTCTTGATAATAAAACGGTCTTCAAAATGATTAATACAAACTATCGAACTGTCTTTCAGTTCAAAATTTTGATAAAAACTTTTCTAACCAATATGTCCATTGAGAGTTTGTTTTCAGGAAACGTGAAAATATAAATATTAATTGAATTACCATACATGGATATTCACAATCATAAACACAACACAGACGACCCATTTGTAATAAATTATCATATTCTCAATAAAATATGCCATATTTTTTAACATAAAACAAGACGAATCGTAAGTGTAATCCATTGTCAACTTAGTAAACATTCAGTAGGCCTGCTTATGAAATGTTGCAAAAATTATTTTATAATAAAACATATGATTTTTTTTGTCAACATAACCAAAACGCTATGAAATCATGAATTTGGAGTAGGGCAATTACGTCCGCCATTTTCCATACAATCGATAGCTACATTAAGGTCTGAGAATTGATAGATGGTTATGGTCTAGACTTAATGAGTTCAATGTAAAAATTAATACTGATAAAAGTGAGTTTTTTGTTACATCTTTGGAAATGTTGGGCTACACTATTAGTAGTGAAGGTCTTGGTACTTCAAAGTCAAAAATTAAGAAAATATTAAATGCTCCTTGTCCACAGAATGTTACTCAACTCAAGTCATATCTTGGATTATTTAATTACTATAGAAAATTTGTAAATATGTCATCAGATATTCTTGAGCCATTGCACAGATTATTGAGAAAAGATACTGATTGGTCTTGGTCAGATGAATGTGAGGAGGCATTTCAGAAAAGTAAGTCAGTAATTTCACAGAAATCATTACTTGTACTTTTTGATCCTAGTAAGCCTATTGTCCTCACTTGTGACAGTAGTTGTTATGGTGTCGGCGCTGTACTTAGTCATGTCATTGATGGTATTGAAAAACCAATAGCCTTTGAGTCAGCTACTTTAACTAAAGCGCAACGTAACTATAGTCAGTTGCACAGAGAAGCATTGAGTATCATATTTGGTGTCACTAAATTTCATAAATATTTAGCTGGTAACTTCTTTACTATTGTCACAGATCATGAACCGTTGGTGTCATTGTTTTCTGAAAAGAAATACTTACCAAAAATGTCTAATGCTAGATTGCTGAGATGGTCAATCATTTTGTCATTGTATCAATATAAGATACAATATAGAAAAGGGTCAAATATCATGAATGCCGATTGTATGTCTAGATTACCTGTCAGTAATGAAGTTGATTTGTCAAATTCCAATAATGTACCGTTGTTGAATGAGAATTCTGATTGTAATTTCATATACTTGTCAACTCCTCTAGTATCACACAAAGAAGTAGCAGAAAATACAGCTAAGGATGTTGTACTCAGTAAAGTTGTTGATATTATACAAAAAGGTAATGTTAATGAAATGAGAAGTGTCAATGAGCTTAGCAAATATTTTAAGATAAGAAACTTGTTATCTGTACAAGAAGGTTGTTTGATGTACGGTAATAGAGTAGTCATTCCAAAACTGTTAATTCCAAAAATACTTGAGATAATACACTCAGATCACGTTGGTATTACTCGATGTAAGCTACTTGCTAGATCCTATGTATGGTGGTTCAATATGGACAGTGATATTGTACAAAAAGTTCAAACATGTAAAGTCTGTCAACTTACTCAAAATAAGAGTAAATCCAAATTCAAGTCTTGGCCAGAATCTAGTGGTCCTTGGCAAAGAGTTCATATTGATTTGCTAGATACTCATAAAGCAAAAATGTTGGTACTTATTGATGATTACTCTAAATGGGTTGAATGTTTCATTGTCAATAATACGAACTTGAATTCTATTACTAATAAGTTAAATGATTGTTTTTCAAGATTTTCTGTACCTTGTGTAATTGTCTCGGACAACGGTCCACCATTTCAGTCTTATCAATTTAAGTCATATTGTGAAGATAGAGGCATAAAATTGATGCAAATTGCTCCTTATAATCCTAGATCAAACGGATTAGCGGAAAGAGAAGTACAGTATGTCAAAAAAATGTTAGCAAAGTCAATTCTGTCAAACAATAATATTCCTCTTGAAACTAGATTGAATCAATGTTTATTTTCTTTGAGGTCAACACCATCAAGTGTAACAGGTGTTTCACCTATGAGCGTTATGTTGAATTTCAAGGCAAGAACGCCAATATCTGTATGTAATCCTGATTGTAGTCAAACAAAAAGAAATATAATTAAGGAAAAAGTCACGTTTGATTTGTCAAATGAAAAAGAGTTTGTTCCTGGTGAAAAAGTGCTTGTAAATTTGTATTACCAAAAAGGACCTGTGAAATGGTTTCCTGCTACTGTCATTAAAAAACTCAGAAATGTCATGTATATAGTTAAACTTTTGTCTGGTGAAAGTAAGAAAGTACATGTGTCTCAATTAAAAATTAGTCGTCTTGATGATAAAGATCATGAAAATGATGTCGTGCCATATTGGCCTATTGATGATAATGAACAAAGTTGTGATGTAAATAATGATATTGTCAATGATGAATCTACAGAGTCTCAAGTTGATAGACCGAGTAGAATAAGGAAAGCTCCTGTAAGATTTTCTCATAGTATGTATAATTAAAAGTAAATTTAAATAGCAGTGTATTTAATTTACTTATTATAGGGGAGAATAATGTTATGATGTTTTTATCGAGTGTTGTGTCTTTATCGATTATTAGTCGACTATTGAACCATCGATCGATAGTCAGTCAGTTGCTCTGTCTCAACTATGTCTTGTCGTGTCATACGTCTATTTGAAGTGTCAGTCAATAAATAATAATGACGTTTAATCTGTCTATTTATTTCAATACAAGTTCACAACAGTATTATTTCAAAATATGTGGATGTATGATCATGTTATGTGTAAATAAAAATTATTAAAAACATTTAAGTAATTTAATTCACCTTCCTTATTTATTTGTGATACTTGAACTTGTTAAAACATATTGGGTATGCAACCAATAGTGATTGTCATGAGGAAAATATATCAACATATACAGGGTGTTATCAGATGGATAAGAGTCTGAAAGCATACATTTTTTTATAATGGGGTAGATACTGACAGCAACATTTTTCCAAGACAGGTTTGAAAGGAGGTTAATTTCAAACTCCTTCTATGTGAAGGTGACAGAAAAGACAGATGTAGCAGCAGAGGGCAGCTCCAAAGAGAACTCAGCAGGAAAGAGCAATTGTAAGGTCAACAAGCTGCTCTATCAAAAACTTTGAGAAGCAACTGCGTGCTCAGCTTTAAAAAAAATGGGCATCATATCATCATCTGTTGCAGACATTTCACCCACTACATATTGAAGAATGAAGGAGAGAGAACAATAAAGGAGCATGAGAAGTTCTGTGCAGCTAACCAGACTGCCAGAATGAAAATGCCAAAGCCAAATCAAGATGGGAGGCTTCCAACCATGGAATTTGAAAATCATCTACATAAGTTTAGGTTACCATTGGTAGCCTACGCAAGTTTTGGCATGTATGAGTATTCTGTTGATGTAAGTGTAAATCTAAAAATTGTTTAAATAATTTTTTGTTTTCTGTTGATCATTTCTGAACATTAGTTGTAACATTCTGTAAAAATTGATGCCAGCTCCACATTGTAGTTTGATGGCATTGACTGGGGAACGGGATAGAGTGGGGAGGGGTTTTCTTATCTTTGGGTTTGTAAGGGGGTTAGAGGGGATAGATTAAGGGGAATATTTTTATTTTTTATAGTTAGTGGCACATGGCTTGGGACAGCTGTAATATATAATAAAAATAAATTGCTACTAGAGAAACGGAGCAAAAAGATACCTATGAGCTATTTGCATTGGACTCATTCTTGCACACAGGCAGTAAATACCTCTGCAAGAATTTTTATTTCATATTGTATTATATTACTGCATGTATTGCTTATTTTTAGAGGTTGATACTTTTTCAAGTGCATTTCAAATTTGTATTTCTGAGTCACTAAAGTTGCATTTGTATTTTCAGTTGCAGTTTTTTTTTCATTCAAATGATTTATAATTGAGTTCACCAATGAAATGGAGAGAGTTTTTAGAGGTTCATCAGGGGGGATCCAATTATTTGGGATATAGTACCGCCATATAGTACCTAAAGATAATCAACAATGGCTGTCCCCAAATGAGGATGGGTCAGATGGCACCTCCAGGACTGGCCAATAAAAACAGAAAATCAAGTGAAGAATGTGCCCTCTGTCACTGCAGTTCAGACTGGACTGTACATCTATGTGAAACTCCAGGGAGTGGAGAAGAAGTTACTGGTTAACACTGGTGCAGAAATCTGAGTACTGAAGCAAGCAGTACCAGGAACAAACCTAGCAGCAGTAGGCGTGCATGAATAAGAATAGAAAAAGAATTTTTTATTAGCCATTAAACATACACAATATTGCAATAGGCCTTGTCAACAGATACATTTGAAAATATAAATTACAATAATGCTAAAGCATTCACTGTCTAGTGATAGTGCTAATATCACAGTCTAAATACTCTCTAAGATTATAAAAAGGGGTTGTTTTTGAGCAAATTCATGATTACTGTTTTAAATCTTATCTCTTACAAATTTCTTATCACAACAGGAAGTTTGATAAATACTATATATATTCAATACATATGAGTTTTATGGGTCCTTGATAATCTAACATGTGGGGTAAGAAGATCTGAGTTATTTCTTGTATTATAACTATGATTATAACTATTCTAATAGTATTTACTCAAATGCTAGGGGAGTTACAGAAGATGCCCTTAGGATCCATGGGGACGGCCAGGGAAGGGCTTGGAACAGTGGAACCAGTCACAGATGGTCAGGAAGTGAAAACCTGGATGGTACCAGCAAGAGTTCTTTGTCTTGTCAGAATCTGTTAGAGAGAGAATTGGAGGTGAGAGAGCAAGAGAGTGGTTTGCAGAGCCACTGGTTGGAGCGGTTGCTCCTTGATGAGAACTGGATGTGGTGTGATTTCTGAGTAGAAAAGGGGACACTGAATACCAACCTTGTGGAAGAAATCTGACATCTACTCGTACTTCAACCTACCCACTAAGGAATAGGGCAATAACACTTGCCTAATTACTCTACCTACTACCAAGGCATCTCAACTAGTAGGGTGACCTGGTCACTGTGACCAGAAAGTTATCACAGCAAGCAGAGAGCAATACCAACTTTGTCAGATAAGTAGTCAACTAGCCAATAAGTTAAAAGATAATACCAAAATTCATAAAAAATGGATGGATGGCCTAGGGAAAGCACTCAGCAGTCATGAAATCTTACTTGATACATATGTAAATATTACTGGTAAGTTTCAGGATTAAGAATTAGCAATTGTTACTAGTTTGTTAGATTCAAGAACAATGCTGAATGCTATCAAAGAGGTGTCTCAGGGCAAATTAAGTCAGAAAGTTATCACTCCTTCAGAGTTAGAACAGATACTTGTAAAGGTGCATTTGAGCTTGCCACAGACATGACATTACTACACTTCTGTGGTAGGAGCTTGGCAATGATGAAATATTTAACCAGAAACTAGTTTGTTCATGATTTGTCCTTGTACAAGACAGCTGAGCCAGCTCCACACAGACCAACTTGGACTGAACAATTCAGGCCCCTGGAATTACACCCACCCCCCTGAACTATCTGGCTGACCAAGCATATTGTGGAACTTTCCACAATAACACAACATTTGACACACACAAAAAAACCCCTTACAACGTTCTTATTTGCTTACTTAGACAGTTTTGTGCATCAGTTGTCACTAAAGGCTTGCAACAACCCTGAAGTGTATTACCAGTTCCAGTTCTTCAGGGGAAAGGATTGGACACCAGACATGACAACACACAACCAACTTCTGCTATGGCTTAGTCCCCATACAATCTAGGACTTTGACCCTAATTGTCAATTTATTAATAGTTTGACATGTCAGTTACTAGCTTTACTAGAGCGTTGCCATGCTCTAAAGATGTCTTGAACAGGGCAGCCAGGCTAACAGTAAGTATGCACAAAAGGGATATAGAATGGGTGATTGTGTATCATCTCGATTTATTCATGAGAGGTGATGTCAATTCCACTGGTGTCTTAACACAACCGGCCTTATCAGAAGTCAAGGGGTCATACCAAAAGTTTGTCCATCAACAAAGCAAGAAAGGGTCCACCAAGGCATCATCAATGGTTACCTCAGTACAGGAGAAGCCAAAAGACTTGTTCCCACCTCCATTGAACGTTTCACTATCTACAAAAAAAAGCAAAATGCTTCAGATGGATGCAGATGGAGACATGCAGATTTTCCACCATCAGTTGTTTAGTTTGCTACTGGTCAACGTTGCAACTCTTGAAGCATTTGCTGTCCAGGTGCTCGGCCCTGGTGAACTGCTCTAGGCACTACTACTTGTACTTGTACTACAAAGATTGTGTTATAGGTACTGAATGTATCAATCTTGAGTATTGCTCACTTATATATAAATGGAGCTATCCTTTAGTAATAGAGGTAGAAGAGCTTAGCCAACCAATAGGTAAAAATTGATTTGTACATTGGAGTGGAGGAGGTCACCATCAACCACCTGATGCAATCAATGCACATGTTGGAGGCAGCACAGCCACACAGCAGTGACCAGCTGGCTCACTGGTGGTGCTACGTCATCGCAGCTGTCACCAGTAAGGTGGCATCCAACCAAGCAGCAAGGAGGTAACTGCACCAATTCCACAGGTGACCACCACCCAACAAGTGTGTGATAGTGCTAGTGCCAGTCAGGAAGTCAAAATACCAAAAATGATAAAAAGAGTGCTGTCAAAAAAACAGAAGGGTAATGCTCACCCTTGTCCAAAGGGGAGTATAATGTGATGGGTGAATATTGAGAGGTTTTCAAATTGCATTCTATTTTAATTTTTTGAACTAATTTCCAATAATTGGACACTTTTTGGACACTTTCTAAAATAATTATTAAAAAATTTTTGGACATCTCATTTTTGGGATTCACTTGCCTTTCACTAGGTAGCTCCAGTAAGCATTTCTGACTTCTAAGGTAAAGAACTTGGTTAAAGTTTTATGTATACAGACAGTTTACTATACAAAATAGTAACTGATATGCTATAACTAGTGTAACTGTACATGACTGTAGATATAACTATAGTAACTGTGAACAACAATATATATGACGTGATTGGGCAATTTAATATATAATTATCCTAGAGATCATTGTTTCTATTCTTCAGTGAATGAAAAATTGTTGGGAAAATTCAAGGATTAGGTTAATAACAGGATAGTTTTTGAATTTGTTGGTTTGCATGCAAAAATGTATGACCAGGAAATAAAAAAGGCAAAGGGTATTCAGTCAGCTGCATTGAAAAAATGTATCACATTTGATAAAAATAATAATATATATATATACATATTATGATTATAATTACATATATAATTAAATATATATTATGATGATTATAATTACATATTATGAACTGTCTGAACTTGAATCAAAACAATAGACTGATAAACACTTGTATCAGATTTAGAGAGCATCATGTCTACACAGACATTAATAAAAATGCTTCATCATATGATGATAAGAGAATAGTACTGGAGGATGGTATAACTACAGTAGGCTACCAATTGGCAACAAGAATTAAGGTTTTCTTAATCATCAAGTTCTATTCTGCTCATGTTCTATGAATGAATTTTTATGATTTATCATTGTAATCTTTGAATTTTCAATGAGTTATCAATATAATTATCAGTAAATTGTATGTGATTTGAATTTTAAAGGTACCATGAATACAATTCTCCATGTTCTGTGAAAAGTATTTCCATTGATTAATATTGTGAAAATTTATCCTTCTTTATTATATGGATAATTGAAAAATAACGATTTTTCCTCTCAAACAGAGATTATACTGAATATTGTTTTATAAAAAAGAAATATCTTTTTTGAATGTTTAATGTTGCAGATGACAATAAAGGTAAGAGAAATCACTTTGCTCTTAAATTGTAAATTCTTCAATATTATTTCAATAAAAACGGTTGATTTATCTCTTTTTCAATTGGAGAGAAATATTTTGTTCCATTAGCATAAAAATACCTTTTATTCATAAAGGATATTTCTTTTTAACCCATTTGAAGCTTCTCCATTTTGACATAGTAAAGAAGCTCTAGTAATTTTGATGACAACTAAGAGGGAAACATTCAGTGTGCTAGAAGTATGTATTATTTCAAAATATGTGGATGTATGATCATGTTATGTGTAAATAAAAATTATTAAAAACATTTGAGTAATTTAATTCACCTTCCTTATTTATTTGTGATACTTGAACTTGATAAAACATATTGGGTATGCAACCAATAGTGATTGTCATGAGGAAAATATATCAACATATACAGGGTGTTATCAGATGGATAAGAGTCTGAAAGCATACATTTTTTTATAATGGGGTAGATACTGACAGCAACATTTTTCCAAGACAGGTTTGAAAGGAGGTTAATTTCAAACTCCTTCTATGTGAAGGTGACAGAAAAGACAGATGTAGCAGCAGAGGGCAGCTCCAAAGAGAACTCAGCAGGAAAGAGCAATTGTAAGGTCAACAAGCTGCTCTATCAAAAACTTTGAGAAGCAACTGCGTGCTCAGCTTTAAAAAAAATGGGCATCATATCATCATCTGTTGCAGACATTTCACCCACTACATATTGAAGAATGAAGGAGAAAGAACAATAAAGGAGCATGAGAAGTTCTGTGCAGCTAACCAGACTGCCAGAATGAAAATGCCAAAGCCAAATCAAGATGGGAGGCTTCCAACCATGAAATTTGAAAATCATATACATAAGTTTAGGTTACCATTGGTAGCCTACGCAAGTTTTGGCATGTATGAGTATTCTGTTGATGTAAGTGTAAATCTAAAAATTGATTAAATTTTTTTTTGTTTTTTGTTGATCATTTCTGAACATTAGTTGTAACATTCTGTAAAAATTGATGCCAGCTCCACATTGTAGTTTGATGGCATTGACTGGGGAACGGGATAGAGTGGGGAGGGGTTTTCTTATCTTTGGGTTTGTAAGGGGGTTAGAGGGGAAAGATTAAGGGGAATATTGTTTATTTTTTATAGTTAGTGGCACATGGCTTGGGACAGCTGTAATATATAATAAAAATAAATTATTACTAGAAAAACGGAGCAAAAAGATACCTATGAGCTATTTGCATTGGACTCATTCTTGCAGACAGGCAGTAAATGCCTCTGCAAGAATTTTTATTTTATATTGTATTATATTACTCCATGAATTGCTTATTTTTAGAGGTTGATACTTTTTCAAGTGCATTTCGAATTTGTATTTCTGAGTCACTAAAGTTGCATTTGTATTTTTTTATTGATTTGACTCCTAGCAGAGGCAAGTAAAGGAGACGGCACAAGTGGGGAAGGTCTGCTTGCAACCACTTGGGTCCACTCCGCTTGACTGGCTGGTGCTCTCTTCTTGGTGATCTCAAAGCAATATCAAAGGAGCGAGTGATGCCAAGCGGCAAAGCGAGTCTATGCAAAATATTTTTATGCCATCCACACTCTTGACTACATTCATGTATGGCTTTCTGCCAGTCACTATTGTTGGTGTTTTGACAGCTGCTCATTATTATGCTAAGTGATTAGTTTTTTTTTCATTCAAATGATTTATAATTGAGTTCACCAATAAAATGGAGAGAGTTTTTAGAGTTCCATCAGGGAGGATCCAATTATTTGGGATATAGTACCGCCATATAGTACCTAAAGATAATCAACAATGGCTGTCCCCAAATGAGGATGGGTCAGATGGCACCTCCAGGACTGGCCAATAAAAACAGAAAATCAAGTGAAGAATTTGCCCTCTGTCACTGCAGTTCAGACTGGACTGTACATCTATGTGAAACTCCAGGGAGTGGAGAAGAAGTTACTGGTTAACACTGGTGCAGAAATCTGAGTACTGAAGCAAGCAGGACCAGGAACAAACCTAGCAGCAGTAGGCGTGCATGAATAAGAATAGAAAAAGAATTTTTTATTAGCCATTAAACATACACAATATTGCAATAGGCCTTGTCAACAGATACATTTGAAAATATAAATTACAATAATGCTAAAGCATTCACTGTCTAGTGATAGTGCTAATATCACAGTCTAAATACTCTCTAAGGTTATAAAAAGGGGTTGTTTTCAAGCCAATTCATGATTACTGTTTTAAATCTTATCTCTTACAAATTTCTTATCTCAACAGGAAGTTTGTTAAATACTATATATCTTCAATACATATGAGTTTTATGGGTCCTTGATAATCTAACATGTGGGGTAAGAAGATCTGAGTTATTTCTTGTATTATAACTATGATTATCACTATTCTAATAGTATTTTCTCAAATGCTAGGGAAGTTACAGAAGATGCCCTTAGGATCCATGGGGACGGCCAGGGAAGGGCTTGGAACTGTGGAAGCAGTCACGGATGGTCAGGAATTGAAAACCTGGATGGTACCGGCAAGAGTTCTTTGTCTTGCCAGAATCTGTTAGAGAGAGAATTGGAGGTGAGAGAGCAAGAGAGTGGTTTGCAGAGCCACTGGTTGGAGCGGTTGCTCCTTGATGAGAACTGGATGTGGTGAGTGGATTTCTGAGTAGAAAAGGGGACACTGAATACCAACCTTGTGGAAGAAATCTGACATCTACTCGTACTTCAACCTACCCACTAAGGAATAGGGCAATCACACTTGCCTAATTACTCTACCTACTACCAAGGCATCTCAACTAGTAGGGTGACCTGGTCACTGTGACCAGAAAGTTATCACAGCAAGCAGAGAGCAATACCAACTTTGTCAGATAAGTAGTCAACTAGCCAATAAGTTAAAAGATAATACCAAAATTCATAAAAAATGGATGGATGGCCTAGGGAAAGCACTCAGCAGTCATGAAATCTTACTTGATACATATGTAAATATTACTGGTAAGTTTCAGGATTAAGAATTAGCAATTGTTACTAGTTTGTTAGATTCAAGAACAATGCTGAATGCTATCAAAGAGGTGTTTCAGGGCAAATTAAGTCAGAAAGTTATCACTCCTTCAGAGTTAGAACAGATACTTGTAAAGGTGCATTTGAGCTTGCCACAGACATGACATTACTACACTTCTGTGGTAGGAGCTTGGCAATGATGAAATATTTGACCAGAAACTAGTTGGTTCATGATTTGTCCTTGTACAAGACAGCTGAGCCAGCTCCAAACAGAACAACTTGGACTCAACAATTCAGGCCCCTGGAATTACACCCACCCCCCTGAACTATCTGGCTGACCAAGCATATTGTGGAACTTTCCACAATAACACAATATTTGACACACACAAAAAACCCCTTACAACGTTCTTATTTGCTTACTTAGACAGTTTTGTGCATCAGTTGTCACTAAAGGCTTGCAACAACTCTGAAGTGTATTAACAGTTCTAGTTCTTCAGGGGAAAGGATTGGACACCAGACATGACAACACACAACCAACTTCTGCTATGGCTTAGTCCCCATAAAATCTAGGACTTTGACCCCAATTGTCAATTTATTAATAGTTTGACACGCCAGTTACTAGCTTTACTTAAGCGTTGCCATGCTCTAAAGATGTCTTGAACAGGGCAGCCAGGCTAACAGTAAGTATGCACAAAAGGGATATAGAATGGGTGATTGTGTATCATCTTGATTTATTTATGAGAGGTGATGTCAATTCCTCTGGTGTCTTAACACAACCGGCCTTATCAGAAGTCAAGGGGTCATACCAAAAGTTTGTCCATCAACAAAGCAAGAAAAGGTCCACCAAGGCATCATCAATGGTTACCTCAGTACAGGAGAAGCCAAAAGACTTGTTCCCACCTCCATTGAACGTTTCACTATCTACAAAAAACAAGCAAAATGCTTCAAATGGATGCAGATGGAGACATGCAGATTTTCCACCATCAGTTGTTTAGTTTGCTACTGGTCAACGTTGCAACTCTTGAAGCATTTGCTGTCCAGGTGCTCGGCCCTGGTGAACTGCTCTAGGCACTACTACTTGTACTTGTACTACAAAGATTGTGTTATAGGTACTGAATGTATCAATCTTGAGTATTGCTCACTTATATATATATGGAGCTATCCTTTAGTAATAGAGGTAGTAGAGCTTAGCCTACCAATAGGTAAAAATTGATTTGTACATTGGAGTGGAGGAGGTCACCATCAACCACCTGATGCAATCAATGCACATGTTGGAGGCAGCACAGCCGGATGACCAGCTGGCTCACTGGTGGTACTACATCATTGCGGCTGTCACCAGTAAGGTGGCATCCAACCAAGCAGCAAGGAGGTAACTGCACCAATTCCACAGGTGACCACCACCCAACAAGTGAGTGATAGTGCTAGTGCCAGTCAGGAAGTCAAAATACCAAAAATGATAAAAAGAGTGCTGTCAAAAAAACAGAAGGGTAATGCTCACCCTTGTCCAAAGGGGAGTATAATGTGATGGGTGGTTATTGAGAGGTTTTTGAATTGCATTCTATTTTAATATTTTGAACTAATTTCCAATAATTGGACACTTTTTGGACAATTTCTAAAATAATTATTAAAAAATTTTTGGACAACTCATTTTTGGAATTCACTTGCCTTTCACTAGGTAGCTCCAGTGAGCATTTCTGACTTCTAAGGTGAAGAACTTGGTTAAAGTTTTATGTATACAGACAGTTTACTATACAAAATAGTAACTGATATGCTATAACTAGTGTAACTGTACATGACTGTAGATATAACTATAGTAACTGTGAACAACAATATATATGACGTGATTGGGCAATTTAATATATAATTATCCTAGAGATCATTGTTTCTATTCTTCAGTGAATGAAAAATTGTTGGGAAAATTCAAGGATTAGGTTAATAACAGGATAGTTTTTGAATTTGTTGGTTTGCATGCAAAAATGTATGACCAGGAAATAAAAAAGGCAAAGGGTATTCAGTCAGCTGCATTGAAAAAATGTATCACATTTGATAAAAATAATAATATATATATACATATTATGATTATAATTACATATATAATTAAATATATATTATGATGATTATAATTACATATTATGAACTGTCTGAACTTGAATCAAAACAATAGACTGATAAACACTTGTATCAGATTTAGAGAGCATCATGTCTACACAGACATTAATAAAAATGCTTCATCATATGATGATAAGAGAATAGTACTGGAGGATGGTATAACTACAGTAGGCTACCAATTGGCAACAAGAATTAAGGTTTTCTTAATCATCAAGTTCTATTCTGCTCATGTTCTATGAATGAATTTTTATGATTTATCATTGTAATCTTTGAATTTTCAATGAGTTATCAATATAATTATCAGTAAATTGTATGTGATTTGAATTTTAAAGGTACCATGAATACAATTCTCCATGTTCTGTGAAAAGTATTTCCATTGATTAATATTGTGAAAATTTATCCTTCTTTATTATATGGATATTTGAAAAATAACGATTTTTCCTCTCAAACAGAGATTATACTGAATATTGTTTTATAAAAAAGAAATATCTTTTTGAATGTTTAATGTCGCAGATGACAATAAAGGTAAGAGAAATCACTTTGCTCTTAAATTGTAAATTCTTCAATATTATTTCAATAAAAACGGTTGATTTATCTCTTTTTCACTTGGAGAGAAATATTTTGTTCCATTAGCATAAAAATACCTTTTATTCATAAAGGATATTTCTTTTTAACCCATTTGAAGCTTCTCCATTTTGACATAGTAAAGAAGCTCTAGTAATTTTGATGACAACTAAGAGGAAACATTCAGTGTGCTAGAAGTATGTATTATTTCAAAATATGTGGATGTATGATCATGTTATGTGTAAATAAAAATTATTAAAAACATTTGAGTAATTTAATTCACCTTCCTTATTTATTTGTGATACTTGAACTTGATAAAACATATTGGGTATGCAACCAATAGTGATTGTCATGAGGAAAATATATCAACATATACAGGGTGTTATCAGATGGATAAGAGTCTGAAAGCATACATTTTTTTATAATGGGGTAGATACTGACAGCAACATTTTTCCAAGACAGGTTTGAAAGGAGGTTAATTTTGACCTCCTTCTATGTGAAGGTGACAGAAAAGACAGATGTAGCAGCAGAGGGCAGCTCCAAAGAGAACTCAGCAGGAAAGAGCGATTGTAAGGTCAACAACCTGCTCTATGAAAAACTTTGAGAAGCAACTGCATGCTCAGCTTAAAAAAAATGGGCATCATATCATCATCTGTTGCAGACATTTCACCCACTACATATTGAAGAATGAAGGAGAAAGAACAATGAAGGAGCATGAGAAGTTCTGTGCAGCTAACCAGACTGCCAGAATGAAAATGCCAAAGCCAAATCAAGATGGGAGGCTTCCAACCATGGAATTTGAAAATCATCTACATAAGTTTAGGTTACCATTGGTAGCCTACGCAAGTTTTGGCATGTATGAGTATTCTGTTGATGTAAGTGTAAATCTAAAAATTGATTAAATATTTTTTTGTTTTTTGTTGATCATTTCTGAACATTAGTTGTAACATTCTGTAAAAATTGATGCCAGCTCCACATTGTAGTTTGATGGCATTGACTGGGGAACGGGATAGAGTGGGGAGGGGTTTTCTTATCTTTGGGTTTGTAAGGGGGTTAGAGGGGAAAGATTAAGGGGAATATTGTTTATTTTTTATAGTTAGTGGCACATGGCTTGGGACAGCTGTAATATATAATAAAAATAAATTATTACTAGAAAAACGGAGCAAAAAGATACCTATGAGCTATTTGCATTGGACTCATTCTTGCAGACAGGCAGTAAATGCCTCTGCAAGAATTTTTATTTCATATTGTATTATATTACTGCATGAATTGCTTATTTTTAGAGGTTGATACTTTTTCAAGTGCATTTCGAATTTGTATTTCTGAGTCACTAAAGTTGCATTTGTATTTTTTTATTGATTTGACTCCTAGCAGAGGCAAGCAAAGGAGACGGCACAAGTGGGGAAGGTCTGCTTGCAACCACTTGGGTCCACTCCGCTTGACTGGCTGGTGCTCTCTTCTTGGTGATCTCAAAGCAATATCAAAGGAGCGAGTGATGCCAAGCGGCAAAGCGAGTCTATGCAAAATATTTTTATGCCATCCACACTCTTGACTACATTCATGTATGGCTTTCTGCCAGTCACTATTGTTGGTGTTTTGACAGCTGCTCATTATTATGCTAAGTGATTAGTTTTTTTTCATTCAAATGATTTATAATTGAGTTCACCAATGAAATGGAGAGAGTTTTTAGAGTTCCATCAGGGAGGATCCAATTATTTGGGATATAGTACCGCCATATAGTACCTAAAGATAATCAACAATGGCTGTCCCCAAATGAGGATGGGTCAGACGGCACCTCCAGGACTGGCCAATAAAAACAGAAAATCAAGTGAAGAATGTGCCCTCTGTCACTGCAGTTCAGACTGGACTGTACATCTATGTGAAACTCCAGGGAGTGGAGAAGAAGTTACTGGTTAACACTGGTGCAGAAATCTGAGTACTGAAGCAAGCAGTACCAGGAACAAACCTAGCAGCAGTAGGCGTGCATGAATAAGAATAGAAAAAGAATTTTTTATTAGCCATTAAACATACACAATATTGCAATAGGCCTTGTCAACAGATACATTTGAAAATATAAATTACAATAATGCTAAAGCATTCACTGTCTAGTGATAGTGCTAATATCACAGTCTAAATACTCTCTAAGGTTATAAAAAGGGGTTGTTTTCAAGCCAATTCATGATTACTGTTTTAAATCTTATCTCTTACAAATTTCTTATCTCAACAGGAAGTTTGTTAAATACTATATATCTTCAATACATATGAGTTTTATGGGTCCTTGATAATCTAACATGTGGGGTAAGAAGATCTGAGTTATTTCTTGTATTATAACTATGATTATCACTATTCTAATAGTATTTTCTCAAATGCTAGGGAAGTTACAGAAGATGCCCTTAGGATCCATGGGGACGGCCAGGGAAGGGCTTGGAACTGTGGAAGCAGTCACAGATGGTCAGGAAGTGAAAACCTGGATGGTACCGGCAAGAGTTCTTTGTCTTGCCAGAATCTGTTAGAGAGAGAATTGGAGGTGAGAGAGCAAGAGAGTGGTTTGCAGAGCCACTGGTTGGAGCGGTTGCTCCTTGATGAGAACTGGATGTGGTGAGTGGATTTCTGAGTAGAAAAGGGGACACTGAATACCAACCTTGTGGAAGAAATCTGACATCTACTCGTACTTCAACCTACCCACTAAGGAATAGGGCAATCACACTTGCCTAATTACTCTACCTACTACCAAGGCATCTCAACTAGTAGAGTGACCTGGTCACTGTGACCAGAAAGTTATCACAGCAAGCAGAGAGCAATACCAACTTTGTCAGATAAGTAGTCAACTAGCCAATAAGTTAAAAGATAATACCAAAATTCATAAAAAATGGATGGATGGACTACGGAAAGCACTCAGCAGTCATGAAATCTTACTTGATACATATGTAAATATTACTGGTAAGTTTCAGGATTAAGAATTAGCAATTGTTACTAGTTTGTTAGATTCAAGAACAATGCTGAATGCTATCAAAGAGGTGTTTCAGGGCAAATTAAGTCAGAAAGTTATCACTCCTTCAGAGTTAGAACAGATACTTGTAAAGGTGCATTTGAGCTTGCCACAGACATGACATTACTACACTTCTGTGGTAGGAGCTTGGCAATGATGAAATATTTGACCAGAAACTAGTTTGTTCATGATTTGTCCTTGTACAAGACAGCTGAGCCAGCTCCACACAGACCAACTTGGACTCGACAATTCAGGCCCCTGGAATTACACCCACCCCCCTGAACTATCTGGCTGACCAAGCATATTGTGGAACTTTCCACAATAACACAATATTTGACACACACAAAAAACCCCTTACAACATTCTTATTTGCTTACTTAGACAGTTTTGTGCATCAGTTGTCACTAAAGGCTTGCAACAACCCTGAAGTGTATTAACAGTTCCAGTTCTTCAGGGGAAAGGATTGGACATCAGACATGACAACACACAACCAACTTCTGCTATGGCTTAGTCCCCATACAATCTAGGACTTTGACCCTAATTGTCAATTTATTAATAGTTTGACACGCCAGTTACTAGCTTTACTAGAGCGTTGCCATGCTCTAAAGATGTCTTGAACAGGGCAGCCAGGCTAACAGTAAGTATGCACAAAAGGGATATAGAATGGGCGTTTCACTATCTACAAAAAACAAGCAAAATGCTTCAGATGGATGCAGATGGAGACATGCAGATTTTCCACCATCAGTTGTTTAGTTTGCTACTGGTCAACGTTGCAACTCTTGAAGCATTTGCTGTCCAGGTGCTCGGCCCTGGTGAACTGCTCTAGGCACTACTACTTGTACTTGTACTACAAAGATTGTGTTATAGGTACTGAATGTATCAATCTTGAGTATTGCTCACTTATATATATATGGAGCTATCCTTTAGTAATAGAGGTAGAAGAGCTTAGCCTACCAATAGGTAAAAATTGATTTGTACATTGGAGTGGAGGAGGTCACCATCAACCACCTGATGCAATCAATGCACATGTTGGAGGCAGCACAGCCGGATGACCAGCTGGCTCACTGGTGGTACTACATCATTGCGGCTGTCACCAGTAAGGTGGCATCCAACCAAGCAGCAAGGAGGTAACTGCACCAATTCCACAGGTGACCACCACCCAACAAGTGAGTGATAGTGCTAGTGCCAGTCAGGAAGTCAAAATACCAAAAATGATAAAAAGAGTGCTGTCAAAAAAACAGAAGGGTAATGCTCACCCTTGTCCAAAGGGGAGTATAATGTGATGGGTGGTTATTGAGAGGTTTTTGAATTGCATTCTATTTTAATATTTTGAACTAATTTCCAATAATTGGACACTTTTTGGACAATTTCTAAAATAATTATTAAAAAATTTTTGGACAACTCATTTTTGGGATTCACTTGCCTTTCACTAGGTAGCTCCAGTGAGCATTTCTGACTTCTAAGGTGAAGAACTTGGTTAAAGTTTTATGTATACAGACAGTTTACTATACAAAATAGTAACTGATATGCTATAACTAGTGTAACTGTACATGACTGTAGATATAACTATAGTAACTGTGAACAACAATATATATGACGTGATTGGGCAATTTAATATATAATTATCCTAGAGATCATTGTTTCTATTCTTCAGTGAATGAAAAATTGTTGGGAAAATTCAAGGATTAGGTTAATAACAGGATAGTTTTTGAATTTGTTGGTTTGCATGCAAAAATGTATGACCAGGAAATAAAAAAGGCAAAGGGTATTCAGTCAGCTGCATTGAAAAAATGTATCACATTTGATAAAAATAATAATATATATATACATATTATGATTATAATTACATATATAATTAAATATATATTATGATGATTATAATTACATATTATGAACTGTCTGAACTTGAATCAAAACAATAGACTGATAAACACTTGTATCAGATTTAGAGAGCATCATGTCTACACAGACATTAATAAAAATGCTTCATCATATGATGATAAGAGAATAGTACTGGAGGATGGTATAACTACAGTAGGCTACCAATTGGCAACAAGAATTAAGGTTTTCTTAATCATCAAGTTCTATTCTGCTCATGTTCTATGAATGAATTTTTATGATTTATCATTGTAATCTTTGAATTTTCAATGAGTTATCAATATAATTATCAGTAAATTGTATGTGATTTGAATTTTAAAGGTACCATGAATACAATTCTCCATGTTCTGTGAAAAGTATTTCCATTGATTAATATTGTGAAAATTTATCCTTCTTTATTATATGGATATTTGAAAAATAACGATTTTTCCTCTCAAACAGAGATTATACTGAATATTGTTTTATAAAAAAGAAATATCTTTTTTGAATGTTTAATGTCGCAGATGACAATAAAGGTAAGAGAAATCACTTTGCTCTTAAATTGTAAATTCTTCAATATTATTTCAATAAAAACGGTTGATTTATCTCTTTTTCACTTGGAGAGAAATATTTTGTTCCATTAGCATAAAAATACCTTTTATTCATAAAGGATATTTCTTTTTAACCCATTTGAAGCTTCTCCATTTTGACATAGTAAAGAAGCTCTAGTAATTTTGATGACAACTAAGAGGGAAACATTCAGTGTGCTAGAAGTATGTATTATTTCAAAATATGTGGATGTATGATCATGTTATGTGTAAATAAAAATTATTAAAAACATTTGAGTAATTTAATTCACCTTCCTTATTTATTTGTGATACTTGAACTTGATAAAACATATTGGGTATGCAACCAATAGTGATTGTCATGAGGAAAATATATCAACATATACAGGGTGTTATCAGATGGATAAGAGTCTGAAAGCATACATTTTTTTATAATGGGGTAGATACTGACAGCAACATTTTTCCAAGACAGGTTTGAAAGGAGGTAAATTTTGACCTCCTTCTATGTGAAGGTGACAGAAAAGACAGATGTAGCAGCAGAGGGCAGCTCCAAAGAGAACTCAGCAGGAAAGAGCGATTGTAAGGTCAACAACCTGCTCTATGAAAAACTTTGAGAAGCAACTGCATGCTCAGCTTAAAAAAAATGGGCATCATATCATCATCTGTTGCAGACATTTCACCCACTACATATTGAAGAATGAAGGAGAAAGAACAATGAAGGAGCATGAGAAGTTCTGTGCAGCTAACCAGACTGCCAGAATGAAAATGCCAAAGCCAAATCAAGATGGGAGGCTTCCAACCATGGAATTTGAAAATCATCTACATAAGTTTAGGTTACCATTGGTAGCCTACGCAAGTTTTGGCATGTATGAGTATTCTGTTGATGTAAGTGTAAATCTAAAAATTGATTAAATTTTTTTTTGTTTTTTGTTGATCATTTCTGAACATTAGTTGTAACATTCTGTAAAAATTGATGCCAGCTCCACATTGTAGTTTGATGGCATTGACTGGGGAACGGGATAGAGTGGGGAGGGGTTTTCTTATCTTTGGGTTTGTAAGGGGTTAGAGGGGAAAGATTAAGGGGAATATTGTTTATTTTTTATAGTTAGTGGCACATGGCTTGGGACAGCTGTAATATATAATAAAAATAAATTATTACTAGAAAAACGGAGCAAAAAGATACCTATGAGCTATTTGCATTGGACTCATTCTTGCAGACAGGCAGTAAATGCCTCTGCAAGAATTTTTATTTCATATTGTATTATATTACTGCATGAATTGCTTATTTTTAGAGGTTGATACTTTTTCAAGTGCATTTCGAATTTGTATTTCTGAGTCACTAAAGTTGCATTTGTATTTTTTTATTGATTTGACTCCTAGCAGAGGCAAGCAAAGGAGACGGCACAAGTGGGGAAGGTCTGCTTGCAACCACTTGGGTCCACTCCGCTTGACTGGCTGGTGCTCTCTTCTTGGTGATCTCAAAGCAATATCAAAGGAGCAAGTGATGCCAAGCGGCAAAGCGAGTCTATGCAAAATATTTTTATGCCATCCACACTCTTGACTACATTCATGTATGGCTTTCTGCCAGTCACTATTGTTGGTGTTTTGACAGCTGCTCATTATTGTGCTAAGTGATTAGTTTTTTTTTTCATTTCAACTATTTTCATTCAAATAATTTATGATTGAGTTCACCAATGAAATGGAGAGAGTTTTTAGAGATCCATCAGGGGGGGATCCAATTATTTGGGATATAGTACCGCCATATAGTACCTAAAGATCATCAACAATGGCTGTCCCCAAATGAGGATGGGTCAGACGGCACCTCCAGGACTGCCCAATAAAAAAAGAAAATCAAGTGAAGAATATGAATTTTCATTCAAATGATTTATGATTGAGTTCACCAATGAAATGGAGAGAGTTTTTAGAGATACATCAGGGGGAATCCAATTATTTGGGACCCAAAACACAAGTAATTATACTTACCTCAATTTTTTTCTCATAAACGGCTGCTGTTATTAGTGAGTTAGTTGAGGCTGAACGCTGAAGATCAAGCTATGAACATCAGTCAAAACGATGTAATTGTTTCAACCTAGGCCAATTTACCCTACCTATTGAAGTTTTATTGAAATTGTGTCTACTGATCAAATAATAATCTATTGGTCAATATGTATTGTATCGTAAAGGCACCTTATTGTTCAACTGGTTGATCTCCCGCTGAATTGTGTATGGGCAGGAAATTAGTTTGCATTACATAAAAATAAAATTAGACCAAATAGTTCCATTGCAAGACAATTTTAAGATTTCCCATTAAGACATTTTCTAATTGAAGGAAAACATAATGTAAAATTTTTAAAAGGGGGAAAAGTCATAATTAAAGATAAAAAATCTGGTCAATGGGTCAAATTAAAATCATTGAATGAAATTAGTCCAGTTATTTATAACATTGAAACTGATAGTGGAATTATTTGAGTAATAAAAGTAATTTTTTGAAAGAAATGGTAAATGTTGAAAAAACCAGTGATGGAATACATGTGCAAGATTCAAAATAACAACAAGAGGATAAAAAGATGTGGATTGTCTCTACCAGACAGAGCAATCGCGGCGTTCTACTTGATGGGTTTACCAAGGAATAATCATGCTGATTTCATAAGAAGTGTGTACAATGAAGTGTGTACAATGTACAACTAATGAAGGTGACAAAACCTATAAGTTTGTGAGGTCCCAACTTTTACTAGCAGAACCTCTTATAAATGAAGAGAATGACAACAAAGCAAAGGCATTGAAAGTTAAGAAAATACTAAAGAAGAGTCATCTACAAACTCCTGTTTCATTGAAAAATAGTATTTCCACAAACAGTGAGAACTCCAACCAACACAATTAAACAAATTTTTTATCAACTTCACAAAAGATATTGTAACAAAGTGATTCTTTGTAACTATTGAAAGATTGAAAAGGAGTTTGCTGTTTGGATATCCGACAAAGCAAAAGTCCAAATCCTGGTTGAGAGCCTCTTCTATGACGTCAGACAGGCGCAGTAAACAACTACCCTCTGCCTCCCTTTTTCTGACAAAGTCAGATAAGATGTTGTCTTCCTTAAACCTAACGCAGCAGACAGAGCTCTCTTCTCTACAGGTTTCCAAACAAGTAACATCTGCGTTGCAAGCAAATAAGTTTGTGGATATTAAATCTTAGTGTGTGATATAGTGATATCAACACTTGGCAACCGCGGCTGAACGGGCTTCACAGTGTTGTGTTGGAGAGGATTCCAAAATTCTGGGTTCAATTCCACTGTTTCCGGCGGTTTCCAGACTTGCAGGAGCAAGGAAAAGTTTTTGGTAATGTGTCTACTTACCACAAGGTAGGTGCTGAAAATTTCGTTATTTAACCATATTTGTATTGAGATTCAAATAGGTAGATCATACTACATTGATTATTGATATTTGAATAGCATTTTTTTAAATTAATCAGTTGTGACTGTGAACATTGACTAAGATGGACATCACACCCACACAGCTCATTAAGCTATTAAATAATACAGTGGCTTATTGTTTGTTGCCCACTTGTGTGATGGACAGTGGTTCATCCGCGACTGCAATTTATTGGACAAGTAATGGTTATTGGACCTGAGATAGATGATGATGGTAAGAAGAAGGCAATAGCGACCATGTCATGCATGGCCACTTTTGTACTTAGAAACTTTGGCATAATTGCTAGTGTTCCCAATCCTATTGGAGTGGGGTGGGTTGTTATGTTGGTTAGTGGTCTTAATGGTAAACATGGTAGCCTAGAGATCGCACCGATCTGGATTACATTGATGAAAAGATGGTTGGAGCAGATACTAGAGGTTCAGAAGGCATAGCGTTGATCAATAGCTCAACTAATGCGTTGGGTATTACAGGTCTCAACGCTGCAAATGCTGTTGTTATACTGGGGCCACCGCTATTCTTCCTTATCCCTCCCGTGTAAAAATTCAATAAGGATCCAATTAGAATCACGTTGAGGAAATTTAAGGGCTATTAATCCCACATGTGGCTCTTTCAACTGCCCAGCAGGGGAAATAGACACTGTGGGAAATCCACAACAACGCTGACCCCACTCTCCTACCCCACCCATACTCCCTCCGAAGCAGTGTTGGGTAAACTACTTTTTAGAAGTAGTTAGCTACAACTACAACTACTTTATTAAAAAAGTAGCTAAACTACTTTTTTTAAAAAGTCGCTAGCTACAACTACAACTACAAAACAGTACTACTTTTTTACAGTTGTAGTTGTAGCTAGCTACTAATTTACTATATTGATTGACATTCATTTATTATACAGATGTATAATAAAAGTAGCTAGCTACTTTTTCACTACTTTACAAAAAGTAATGATAGAATGTTTTTTTTCGTGTGGTTTAGGCAAATAATGTCCATCAAAACGCAAAAACGTTATGCTTATGCTACACATTTACTATATTGATTGACATTCATTTATTATACAAGTGTTTCAGAAGTAGTGCCGAGCGTTTTGAGGTATTGTACCTTGGTAGAAAACATACCTAAATATCATTTTCAAAATGTCTGAAAGTCCTCAATTACTCACACAGAAGCTATTTTTGTTTTCTCATTTTCATCTAATATTTCAATTCTATAATTCTGTAGCGGCCTTGAGAGGGTACTATAGTGGTCAATTAATATGTAAAATCAGCCGAGAAATTGAATAAAACATGTTAGAAGTTCATAACTTTGATGGTTATTGAGATAATTAGAAAAATAAGATGAAAAATACATTTTACAACTTTAAAGGGATAGAAATAGGATATTTAATTGTTGACTAGTATTTTCGATCATTTTACATTGTAGGAAATTCAATTCTGAAGAAAAAATGATAAGTGACAAATGCACCCAAACCTCACAAATCTCAGCAATCTTCTCATAACAGCTCTTTTTGTCTGTTTTGTCTTCTTTAAATTCTGATGTGTGAGGTTTGGGTGCGTTTTAGACAAAAATGTAAGTGAACATTTTTTATTCAGAATTGAATTTCCTACAATATAAAATAATCGAGAATACTAGTCAACAATTAAATATCCTATCTCTATCCCTTTCAAGTTGTAAAATGTAGTTTTTCAGCTTATTTCTCTAATTATCTCAATAACCATCAAAGTTACAAACTTCTAACTCGGCTAATTTTACATATAGATCACTATATGGACTATATAGGCAAGGCCGCTACAGAATTATAGAATTGAAATATTAGATAAAAATAAGAAAAACAAAAATGGCGGCTGTATGATTAATTGAGGACTTTCAGACATTTTGAAATGATATTAAGGTGTGTTTTTTACCAAGGTACAATACCCAGAAATGCTAGACACTACTTCTGAAACTTTCTTTATACTATTATCACAAAAATTTTTGTGATGAAGGGAAACTTGACTTTTGGAGCTGTTTTTAGTTGTCCTACACTAGGATGGCCACTTATCATTATAATTTCATTGACCAAAGGTTAACGAGAACGCCAATTGTAGGAGTGTCGCCCTCGCGCAACTTTCTCCTACTACCAATGAAACCCTCCCTCCCCACCAATAATTGGGGTGGCGAGTCTTCCTGCAAGGCAGAAAGCTTGTCTCATCCTTCTTCTTGCCCTGTTTTTCCTGAGGATGGAACTCTTCAGCGGCGTGATTGCGCTTGAGATAGGAACCAGCGCGTTCCTGTTTGTGAGTGAAGTGTAGAGCCAACTTGCGAGTGTGAGGAGTGCTGGTGATTCTGCGGCTGATGGAGCTGGCAAGGATCACAGCAAAGCAGAGGCAAGGCTACAATTCTGATCAGGTTGGAGATAGAATTAGTTGTGAGCTAGCGTCCCCGTCTGTAATTTCAGGGAGCTGTAGTGGTTGTCAGATCTCCATCTGGGGGGCCGCTGGGGAGGGTAAACCCTGTTTTATAATCCCAATTTTCTAGTTACGCAGGCGGCTTACCATTGCTGCCTCAGCACGTGGCCTGCTGCTGCCAGCTGTTTCCTGTCCCTTCCTTACATGTTCTAGCTTGGCACAGGGCGATACTACCGCCTCTGCAGCACATGGCTCGCCTCCGCCAGCTATCTAAGTGTTTCTTGTTGCTATCTCAGGCATAAGGACGCCCCATTGCCGCATTAGCAAGTGGTCCGCCTCTGCTGGAGTAGCTTATTTGTGCTTCTATCTATACCTAGCGTGGCCTGGAGCTAATCAGCCGCCCCTGCCATCATCCCAACACCCCTACCCACCTTCCCTTGAGGCAGGGGAAAATGCTACAGCCTTCTATATGCAAGTGGCCATCATCACTGCCCTGGCACTTTCCTTAACCATTAGGGGGGGAAAACTCTATGGCTGCGGGCTGAAGCACTCGGGCCTAGTGGAACATTCCACTGCAGCAGGGGGCAACCGCCACCGCCGGCGTGCTAGGGGCATCTGCCACTGCTTTTACCTCTTGTTCCTGACCTTGGGCTTGGAGTCCCATGCCACAGGCATGCCAGGCAAGTGGCTAACGGCCCTGCCCTTCTTGTCATAGTCTGTTTAGCAGCCCCTACTGCTATCAGCCTTGACCGCCGTGGCACGGGGGGTGGCCATATTCCTCCCATACCCCAAGTGTTATATGTAAAACCCTGGCAGGCTTGACCGCCACTGCTTGGCACAGCAGGGGCCAACATGTTGGCCCAATCCCTTGACCTGAAATAGGATTCCACACATTGCTGCCAAGGGGGCGGGTGACCCGTGGGTCATAATTTCAGCCCTACCAACGGTCATATACTTGGAGGACTCACCGTGGCTCTCTGAAACCTTTACTTACTGGCCCCGCCCACCTGCCAACTGTGGCCGCAGGCCCTGGATCAGCTGCACTGACCAGTTACTTATGAGAAGGCAACATAAGACAAGAAATATGAAGAGAATACCACCCATAAAGTAACATCAAGGGACTCCACCGCTAGTAACCAGTCCCGCCTGTAAGTCGTGTGCACATTAAACAGAGAAGTGAAATGTTTGAAGAGAGCTTATTGAGGTGTCACTGTGAACCAAAAACACGAATACAATTCTTTTACAAAATACATAAAAATATACTTAAAACCTAATAAAAACCAAATAAAAAAAATATATAAATAAAAATTATAAAAATCACAGTGACCCACAGAACAGTGCTGACACACAGTAGTGGCAGGATGGGCTAGGGAGTACCCTCCAGGGTTGGATTTGGACAGTAAAGAGAATGGAAAAATTTTAAAGAGTTAAACTCTATTTTGAAATGTTATACATTTCAGTGGTCAGAGCCTTGCATATTTGAGCTCTGGGTGGAGACCATCATCCATTGAGTTGCGGGTCTGGGACCTGTAATGAGCCAGTTTCGAACAATATATAATAGGGGTATTGGGTATCTGTGGACAATTGGCAATGTTTGACTATTTCCTTGTATTTCTTCATTATAGAAAGTGGTATAAGGATGTCAAAAAATGGTGAGGCTCCTAAGGAGCAGCGGAAGTTGTTGAGTGTGGAAATCAAAGATTCAATACATAGAATGCAGGAGGAAGCATCTGATCCCAGGTTGGGACAGATGGTTGGTGGACCGATGCAAGAAGTGTCTGAAGGTGTCTCAACAGATGTTGGGCAGACGTCGGCTTCAGATGTGGATGTCGATGTCATGACTGTAGTGAAAGAGTTTGCTGAGCATATTTTGAAATCGGCCAAAAAGAGGAAATCTCCAAAAAAGAGGCAAAGATCTGCCAAAGAAGGAACCAGCTCAGCTGTCAAAGTCTTTAGTGACTCAGATGAAGAAGAATCAGAATCAGAACAGACACAGCAATCACAGCAGACCTCACAGTTGAACCCACCTGAGAAATCAGGTGGGGGAAAGGTAGTGAAGGCTGCCACTTTGATGGTGGGCTTGGAACAGTGTATTAATGAGTTGCTGAAATACACAAGGATTGAAAGTAAAAATGTTGGGAAAAATGCGGCAGATTACTGCCAAAAGAGATAAAAGAAAATTTTGAGTGATGCCAGAGAACTTGGTAGTACCTTGGATCAACTTGGTTTGCCAAGAACAGAGACAGTTGAGCAAAGAACAGAACCTGGTCCGTCTAGGCCATATGCTGAGGTGGCAAGAGTACAGATTAAACGGCCAGAGGAAACTGTTTTCAAGATCCAAGGAGAAAAGGACAAGCCTATTGGCATATTGAAAGACAAGATACAAAAGTGCCTTAACCCGAAAAAACAACAGCTATGGGTTAAGCGTATGAGGCCAACAAAGACTGGTGGATTTGTTGTGGCAACAGAGGATAAAAGGTCTGCAGAGACAATCATGAAAGCAATAAGAGATAAACAGCCTACCTTGACAGTACAGCAATTCCAGAAGAGACTGCCAAAGGTCATAATATATGACCTTCCCTTGGGAGGCGATGAACAAGAAGTGTTGGAAGATTTGAGGCAGCAAAACACTCTTTTGAGCAAGAAAATTTCCATGCAGCTGTAAAGGTTGTGTTCAAGAAGGGCCGAAACAATGCAGACAGAAAGCACTATGTGCTGGAAGTAGATCCAGGAATAAAGACTTTATTCCTTCAGAGAGGAAGATTGTACAGAGGGTACAAGAGCCACAGGGTGGCGGAGTTTATTAGACCTTTGAGATGCAATAAATGCTTACATTATGGACATATGGCAAAGGCCTACGCAGAGCCATACATCATCTGCGGCAGGTGTGGACAGGCAGGGCATAAAGTCCAGGCATGCCAGACTGCGGTCAAAGATGCAACTTGTGTGAATTGTAAGAGAGAAAATAGAGCAGGACAGCATAACATCAATTCGAGAAAGTGTCCGGTGTATATGAGAGTTGTGGAGATGGAAAGAAGAAGTATTAGAACAGATGATTAGAGTATGTCAGCTTAATATTCAGGGTGCCTATGCATGCCAATCAGAGCTTGAAGAAATTTTAAATGAGGAAAACTATGATGTAGTTCTACTGCAGGAGCTCTATACAGTAGAGGGATCTTTAAGAGGATTCAATGGTTGGAAAAAATATGTATTTGGAGACAATCCGGCAGCCATTTTGGTCTCAGAGAGAAGTGATTCAATTATGATACAAGATTTGTCTAGTAGACATATGGTTGTTGTAAATCTAATCATTGGAGAGCATGCAATGACATTTGTGAGTCTATATTGCCAGTTCAGAGATCCAGTTCAGGAGTATCTTGTGCAGATAGAAAGAGTCATAGATAAGTTTCACAATTGTGCCATTATTGTGGGTGGTGATTTCAATGCAAAGTCTCCACTGTGGTTTGGAGCCGTGGTAGATCCAAGAGGTTTGGAAGTTGAAACTTTCATCATTGCTAAAGAGTTAGAGTTGGTCAATAGAGCAGGTGAGCTGCCAACATACAGAGGCAATGTTGATCTCAGAAGGCATTTTGATGGTACTAACATTGACTTAACTCTAACTAAGAATATAGAGCATTTTGAATTTGAATGGAGAGTTACTAACAAGAGCAGTAGTGATCATAGATTGATTGAGATTGAATTTCAGAGTCAAAATGTAAGAGAATTGATGGTGAATAGAGAGACACAATTTAACACAAGAAATGCTAACTGGGTGAGACTTGTAAGAGAAATTGAAAGGATGAATTTCAACTTTGAAGAATTGCCAGTTGAGGCAGCAGTTTCTGAATTCATGAACCGATTGAGCCAAACTTGTAATGAAGTATTAGGTCAGCGGAGACCACATCAGAAGAGTACAAGATGGTGGAATCAGGAACTAACCGAACTCAAAGGCCTGGTTAAGAGAAAGAGAAGAAGGCTTCATAAAGAACAAAGACCAGAATAGCGTGCTGTTCTAGCTGAAGACTATAAGCGATGTGAAAGAGAGTATTTCAATAAGATCAGAGATAGTAAGAGAGCTAGTTGGAGAACTATTGTTGAGGAATCCATTGAAAACCCTTGGGGCTTAGCCTATAAGGTGATTATGGGGAAGATGAAGAGAAACATTCCATTGGAAGCTATGAGATTTGAAAATGGAATCGAGATTGAACCCACATTTATTGTTAATCAACTTCTGAATTGCCTTATGCCTGATGACAGTATGGTCAGAGAAAACTGGTTCCATATGAGGATGAGGAGACAGGCAAACGTCTATGAAAATCTAGAAGATGGAAATGAAATAAATGAGGAAGAGATGCGACTTGCACTAGTTGGAATGGCTAGAAGGAAAGCTCCTGGCAAAGATGCCCTGACTGTGGAGATTATTCAAAGTATGTATCCTAAGATCAAGGATGTAGTGCTACAACTTTTCAGAAGATTATACCGTGATGGGCTATTTCCTACAGAGTGGAACAAAGGCATGTTAAGGCTTTTACACAAGGGGCAAGGCAAACCCCTGGATGATCCTTCATCATATAGACCGCTAACACTGTTACCAGTGATGGGCAAGTGGTACAAGAGGGTGATTAATACAAGATTAGTTGAAACATCAAGAGGCAAGTTACAAGAGACTCAGTATTGGTTCAGAAGTGGGAAGAGTACCGTGATGGCTATTGGTAAACTCATTGAGATGACTGAAGAGGCAGTGGAGCCATACATTTATGTTGTTTTCATTGATATAGCAGGAGCGTTTGACAGGCTTTGGTGGCCGTCTGTACTTTAGACCGTCTGATTCTCTGCTCAGAATATTGATGCCAGAAGGGTGCAGTCTGATGGCATATGCAGACAACTTGGTCGTTGTTATAAGAGGCACTTCAAGAGTTGATATCAAAGAACGGGCTTCGGCTGCCATAACACTTATTGAGAAGTGGTGCTTCATGCACAAAATGGAAATAAGTGTGAACAAGACATGCTCAATGATGTTGAAGGGTTCATTCCACAGATATAGAAGACCAAGAATTCTTTTACAGGGTGAACCAATCAGACAAGTTGATAAGGTGAAGTACCTTGGCGTATGGATTGATGAAAAGATGAGTTTCAAGGAGCATATTACAATAACTGGTTCTAAAGCAGTTGAGACTTTTTCTAAAGTAAAGCGCATCAGTAGAGCTAGCTGGGGTCTAAGCTTTGGCAATAGACTCCTGCTGTATAAAGCAGTATTTGAGGGTATAATCTTCTATGCTGCTGCAGTATGGGCACATAGAGTACAACTGGTTGTCTATGGAAAACTCTTGAATCGTTTCCAGAGGTTGGCATTAATGATTGTATGTGGAGGCTACCAAACCTTATCTCATGAAGCATTATGTGTATTAAGTGGCGTTCTGCCGGCCGACTTGAAGGCACTTGAGATTATGAAGATGTATGAGTTGAAGAGGCAAGGAAGGTTAACAAAAAGGAGAAAGTTGGAGATTGAAGCCGAAACTTGGGCTGTCTGGGAGTTGAGTTGACATAATGCAACTGTTGGAAGAAGACTTTATGAATGGATACCGAGTGTGATAGAAAGAAGGAGCTGGAGATGGCTAAAGCCTGACCATTACACCACTCAGATTTTGACAGGACATGGGAAATTCCAATTGTACTTGAGTAAGTACAATGTGTTGCTGGATTCTAGGTGTGAGAACTGTATGGATGTGGAGGATACTGTAGACCATATTCTACTAAATTGTACGGGACACAGAGAAGACAGAAGAGTAGCTGAGAGATTTTTGAGAGGTGTGAATGCTAGGTTAAATATGTATGAGAATCTAAGACAGGAGATGGAGTGGGCGATTGTGGTGCCGTTTTTGAAACAAGTCATCAGTGACAGGATGGCAAGAATTTAAAGTGAAGCAGTGGATGGACGCCTGGTTGAGGGGGATTGAGTACCTGAAGCCAGGTGGTCGGCCACTGTGGATCTGATTACCGGATGTGACAAATATTACTGGATTTGACAAGCCTTCAGGCAACTTTACCGGATGTGACAATATGCTCAGCTGAATAAAAGCTTAAGAAGGAGTGAGATTGATACCAGCAACAATACCTAGCTGAAGAAGATTGAGAAGGAAAGTCAGAATAACATCTACTGGCAATGGAAAGAAAGGACGATGGAATGCCAGAAATAACATCTACTGGCAAAATAATGGTGGAGTCAAGAAAAGCGACTCATGACAGACATGGGGAACAATTGCCTCCACATTGTTTTAGCTGATGGAGGTGTTGTAAGACTTGACTGGGTTTGCTCAAGGATATTATGAGGCACTGTGAACCAAAAACATGAATACAAACTACAAAATACATAAAAACACCTAAAACCTTTCAAAAATCAAATAAAAAGCTACAAAATTATATAAATCTGAGTACATCAAGTTTGAGACTGACTGACTGGGGCAAAATTTAAATTGAATATGAGTCTATTCTGAATCAAGCTCTTGAAGCTTGGGATCTGTTATTTTTATAAAAATCTATGAAATTTATTAAAATCACAGTGACCCACAGAAGTGGTGCCCTCGTTGCGCCAGTAGGCCAAATTAGGACACAATCAATAGGCGAATCTGGGGTGTGACCCAAGCCCTAAATTTTTCTGTAAAAATTTACTTAAAAATTACGTACTTATTTCCCTCTTAGCTTCTGTTTCTTAAATTATTAAAAAGTGTGTCATTTTGGAGGTAAAATTGATGGAATATTTGGCAAATAACGATATTCCAACTTATTCTTGATCATTTATTATATAAATAATTATGGGCCACCAGCCCACAGAGTTGATGAATACCAAAAGTAACGTGAAAATTAGCGTCATTTATGCTACATACTACTCTTGAAATGTAGCGACGCTACAATATTTATATTATTTTAAAAAAGTAGAGTCGTTACACTAAACCTAAAAAAAGTAGCACGCCCACCCCCATGACTAAGAGTCTTCTTTGACGGGTCTACAGGGCTGGAAACTGTGCAGTTGTTGTTTTTCTGTGGCAATGCCGATGATTGCTGATACCTGTCCATGGTACCACCCAGGCCAATGTATCTCCCACACATGTAGCCCTGACTCATACTTTTTTTACTTTTTTGCCGCAAATGCTGTCAGTGAAATAACATAAATTTTCTTCCTTGCAGAATGCAAACCGGTTGCACTGGATAACTAGGCAGTGAGATTTGTCATCTGGGTTCCATGCATGTTCCAGGTGCACCTTGTGTGAAGCTGGAGGTATGACAAATAACTTGCCAAGCTACTCAGGCTTGACAACATCTGCAAGGTCTTTGGGATTCACTCATCTTTCACTAGGTAGCACCAGTGAAACTCAGTGAGCATTTCTGAATTCTAAGGTGAAGAACTAATGGTGTGAGACCAATGTTTGAGACATATTAGGATATTGGCAATACATATTCAGTCGGCCCAAGTTAAAATTTGTCTAGTTATCCCATTTTACAGTAACCCAACATGAAAGAGAATGCTGAGTTCAAAAAACTAGTTGAGGACACCTAGCAAAGCGACCTCTGAAACTTAATCTCATCAAAGATGTTCAATATTGTCTTGTCAAAGACAGTAAATTCAGTATTAATTAGTGTCATAGTGTGCAGACAATTGAATATAGTAACAGTGTCTATTTTAATGCTGATGTATTGACAAATTAGAAAAGCATGCCACTGTGCATCCTCACTTCTCTCACTCTGTCTCTTTGGCTGTCAGTTGGTCATGAGTTACACCCATTGTCTTGGTAGAAACTGATCACTGGATGACAGTGGCAGTGTTCTGTTTCAATAAAATTCAACTCCCGATTGGAAAATATTATTTTTCCTATTGGGTAGAGATAGTTGAGCCATGAAAATGAACGGTGTAAATACTCTTGGCAAAATCTACTTGAAGTGTCCCTTGATTGTGATCCTGGGTGAGTGGAACGACATCTTTAAATCTTAGAAACTTTATCTAATAAACTACAAATTTTTCAAGTTACCAAATGTTTCCAGTTTATGCTTAATTTCCAATTCTTTACTCCCATCAAAGAGAGATGGCTAAATAATAATGTAATTAAGATTAAGGAGGAAAATTCCTATGCAGCTACAAAATTATCTTCATTTCATAAATTGGTAGAAGAGCTGTTTGAGCGTAGCATTCACCTATGTGTATTTATAATAAATTTTAATAAAATGATTGTTCAATAGGAATAATTTTAATGAATGATTTAACCCTTTTGGTCATGGTGGCTCATATATTGGACGATACTTTGAAGAAAGATTGAAAGGCATTAGATATAGTTATACCATCCAGGCATGTTGTACAATATAAGGTATGATGTTCTCATATGCTCTGATCAGTGCTGGCATCTGTGGGTGGAACTAAGAAGCAGTTTCACCTGATCTAAGAACACATAGAACACATAGAACCTAAGAACACATAGTATGTATGGTGCCAACCTCACTGGCTTAAAAAATAAAAATCTCACTTGACTAAAGAAATTCAAGTATTATTTTTTTCCACCAATATAAAACGTTTCTTAATTACTCTGCATTAATATTCTCATTTTTATATATTCTGGGTACAGCTGCAAAGAATCGTACAATATATTGGACAGCATGACTAAATGGTAAGGTTGAGCTTGCAACACAAACTAACCTAAAAAACTTACGTGTCTACGATTTGAGTGATGTTCTGTTCTTTGCAATACAAAAATGGATGAATTATTATAAGATAAAGTGAGTTTAATGAATAATGATGAAATTGATCGTTTATTACTGCTTTTGGAGAATGGAGATGATTCTGATATTGAGGGATTGGTCGAGGAAGAAGGAGAAAGCCTGGAGATTGATGCATTTGAAGGTAAATATCTATTAGAATTTTCCAATATTTCTTATTGTATGAATTAAGTTTGCAGATATTTGAATGTTGTTTTATTTTTGTCTGTTGTACAAATTGAATTATAATGAAATATTGTTATAGATTATTCCATCAAGTGAATAACATAAACATTTTTCAATTCAATCATACAAATTCTTGAATTATAAACAAACTCTGGAAGAGTTCATTTACTAATTTTACATTATAGACTCATCACTATTGAAATATGCTTGTGGAAAATGAACTAAGAATTCCTGTTTACATTTCCTCAATCACTATTTCTACAGTAAATTCATTGGAATAAAAGGCATAAATATCTGTTTTATGTTTAGATTCTGATGTGAGAGGAGCAGGAGAGGGCCAAAGTGAAGAGGAAACTGACATTGAAGATAGACCAGATCCAGTCATAACAGATGGACCAGACAGACCAGTGGAAGTTCCAGAAGAAGTTGGCACAAGTGTTATGAGATTTTTAAGATTATAAGATTATTTCAGATTGAACAATCTTACCAGTAGGAAAAACGTTTCTTGGGTGATTGGGACATTTGAAACCCCTCCTATTGATTTTCACAAACTTGCTGAAGCTGAAATAGACAACTTGCAAACTCCATTGACCTATTTCAGAGAATATATTTCTCTTGAGCTTGTATCCATGATGGTGGAAAACACAAACTTATATGCAGTGAGAAATGGGGTGACTTTTCCACCAACCTCTCTGGGAGAAATGAACACTTTTCTTGGTATAAATCTACTAATGGGTATTTTGAGTTTTCCTAGAATTAGGCTCTACTGGCAATCAAGATTCAGTATCCCTATGATCTCTGAAAACATGCCCATAAATAGGTTTTTCAAATTGAGGCAAAATGTTCACTTAGTGAATGATAAAAAACCCAATAATGTGGATAAGCTATGGAAAGTTAGGCCCTTGTATGATGCTGTCAGTGCTAGATGTAGAAAATTAGAAATTGAAGGAGAGTTGTCAGTTGATGAACAAATGGTTCCATTCAAGGGAAAAATTAGTATAAAACAATACATGGCAAAGAAACCTACAAAAATGGGGGATTGAAATTTTTTCTCTTTGTGGAGCAAGTGGCCTGATGTATGATTTCATCATATATCAGGGTTAATCAACTGAAATTCAACAACAGTATGAACAATTTGGTTTTGGTGCTAGTGTTGCCATGCAACTGGCAGAGAGAATCAGTGCTCCCAACTGTCAGTTGTATTTTGATAATTACTTTTCAACGTATCATTTATTCCAATACCTGAAAAATAAATCAATTCATGCTATTGGTACTGTCAGAGCCAATTGTTTCTACAAAGCTCCTCCCACTCCAGACAATCTTTTCAAAAAAAATCTTGATAGGGGATACAGTGAAGATATCATTAGTAGGGATGGGTCAGTTGTTATCATCAAGTGGCTTGACAATAACACTGTCACTATTGGGTCTAATTTTGTTGGCTCTAGGAAAAAAGATACATGTCGTAGATAGGATAACACATCAAAATCATTTATAAATATTGAGAGACCTGAAGTAATAGCCCTATATACAGGGTGTCTAGCAATTTGCATTTATGAAATTCAAGACTTTTTCCCGAATTTTTTCAATACAAAGTTGGAGTTTCTCTATGCGTTTTTAAACGTAAATATGATATGACTTCATGTCTAAAAAATACCACCCTATGTATTAAAATAGGGTATATTTTAAAATATACTATTAACATAATTTTATGTTTACATAAATAGTACGGTGCAATTGGACTCGTACCTCTATGTAATTCAATTTTTAACTAGTACTACGGTGCAGCTATTCAAAAAAAAACCGAACCTCAACATCCAAAGAGAAAGGACGATTCTTACGCCAACTTGTTCTATACAACCCCTTTTATTAGTGTTTGGTAAAAAGTTACATCCTTTTGAGCGTCGGGCTTTGGGGAAAAGGGGATTGAAAGGTGCGAAATTTCAGTTTTTCGTGAATTGATAACACTTGCATCCGTATTTCAAAATCCCTCACGGCGAAATTAATTTCTCTTCAATTTGAGACCAAATTCACTCTTCTATGTTCGGTGGTTCATGTGCTACAGCGATTTTAGAAAACCCTTACACCCCCAAAAACCAATAAAATCATATTTTATAATACAAAAAACATACTAAGAATATTAGGATTTGCTCATACTTCTAGGTTTCTTCTCTTGAAACCCTAGAGTGTCTTAAATATTGTTCGCACGACCAATAATATCATATAATTCATGGGGATTGGTCAAAGGCATCCTTTTATTTTCAATCATTTATATTCCCTCATAACTTTTAAATGGTACGTCGGATTGTATCGTTCAATAGCTCATAAATTTCTACTTATTACAACGGTATAAATTCATATATTATAATCCAAATTCGGTGAAAACCTCGAAAATTCAGATTTAAATTATACTCTTGAATAATAATAATACCTGCACATTGGAAATTCCAATTTTTCACATTTTAATGCTCCCAATCCGGAAGTTGTGATCGAGAAATCTAAAAGCTATCAAGAATTGTAGAAAAATCGTCCTTTGTCAGATGGTTACTATAAGAATTGCAAGAACTTTCACATAAGAAGGTTCACAACCGATTTTTATCATCCTTTTTGTGATAAATTCACTCATTTTTCCAATTTTTGTAAATACTCCCAAATTTTATTATCTAGAAAAAAACGTTCATGGAATTATTTTGTCCAACGCTTGGTTCAGCACCAATTCACGAAAAACTGAAATTTTGCACCTTTCAACCCCCTCCCCTCGAAACCCGACGCTCAAAAGGGTGTTAGGCCGGGCGTATGCTGGGACACACTTGAAGCAGCCCACGCGAACTAGCCAATCACAGCTCATATTGATGAAAAGAAAAGAGCTGTGATTGGCTAATTCGCGTGGAATGCGTTACGTGCGCCCCAGCATACGCCAGGCCTAACCATTTACCAAACAATAATAATGTTGTGTAGAACATTTTGGCGTAGGAATCGTCCTTTCTCTTTGGATGTTGAGAGGTTGGGCCTCTTTTTTTCAACTAATTCTACCGTACTAATTAATATGCTTTATAGTACTAGCTAGGGAAATATTGAAGAAGCAAAGTGGAAACACTGAACCGTCTCCCCACTAAACTCTTTCTAGTGCCTGGCCATCAATGTCAAAAATATCGGATATTGGTTCAAAAATATCAATATTTGCAAAATATCGATTTTCTATAACCTACTTGATACTTGTTCAGGCCCGCCCCGCCCAATATGAAAGTAACTCAACTAATACGAAAAAAATTAACAACTTAATAATGATCGATGGATTTCCCGACTCAACTTAAAATTCCAGGATAATTCCCGACTTTTCCCGACCTTATTTCATTTCCAGACTAATTCCCGATTTTCCCGACTGCTAGACACCCTGAATATTGTGCTATTGAGTTTGTACTTATTGTGTGGAAATATTTGAGCTGAAATACTCAATTCAAATATGTTTTAAACAATTTCCTGTGTAAATTCACCAGAGGACTAGAGTTTTCCCACAAACTAAAAAAAAATTTGTATTAATAATACTGATTTGAAATAGTAAAATACCGGTACCGTACTGGTTTCTTTCTTCCATCAGCAATAATTAAATAAACACCAATTCTACATATACCAGAACATCAAGGTATAAATATATTACATAAATATATTACGTACAACATATTATGTTCAAGTCTATGTTACTAAATTTATTGAAGTATACTCTGCTATAAATTGTTGGTTTCATTTAATGTTACAATTTCTAAATCGTGCAATTTTATTATTCAATTCAACATTCATAAAGTTATTTTTGCAAAATCTCTTCCACGTTTCTCATCATTTATCAATTTGATAAGGGCATGGATTTAAGCATTCTACTTCAGATTTTTTAATCTTTAAAACTTCAAGGATTCAAGAATTTTTTTCATCTTTTTGAATTTGTGATGTTTGAATCTCCAACTCAAGTGTTATTCAAGGATTCAATTTAATTTGCATATTATTAATTCAATCATTGCTTTTTGAACGAACTTTCATTTTTGCTGACAAAGAAATTCATGGACTTATTCAGTTTTGATTATTATTAATTTGTTAATGTATTCATCTCAATTCATTGTATCTAATTTCATTCATATATTTGATTATTGACTATTCATATAATTATTTGATTCCTTCTTGATGCAATTGAACCTATTCATATGAATGTTTCTATCAAGATTTATCTATTTCGAATAAACATTGTTTGATTATTATTACTGATTCTTTTTATTTTACAATAACATTTGTTTGCAAAACCTACAACGCCCACACCCCGAACTTAAAGTAAGGAACTCCACCACTACCACTCTGATTCTTCCAACTTTCACCAGCCCATTTATGAAAAAAAAGATCCTGTTCAACTAAAAAATGGACTGAGTAGAATTCTACAACTATGACGTCTTATCAGACGAAGACATGATCAAGCTAGAAGCAGTAAGAATAACCTTTTCCTTCAATGTGAATTCACCCCATCTACAATCAGAAAGTAGGAATAATTAGGAAAAACTCATAGAAATTTGTAGCTTTTTTCAGTTTTATTGAATAATATTGTTAATTGCTGGATAATTTTTGTTATTTTTCCTGGGTACATAGGACGGGGTTAGAGGAATCCCAGGTTTTTTTGGGAAGGTTCAAACAAAATCGCGGGGCGACTTTGTTGCTCAGTTTGGTCCAACTACAGTTTAGTCTTGAGGCTGAGGCCAGACGAACTGCTGCAGATCTTAGAAGATGCATAAACCTGCCCTTCAACTTGTCCAAATTGAAAAATCAAACCGTAATAGAACCGCTTCATGCAAGAAGGGCATCAGTTCAAAAATCAAATTTTGGATTTGACCGAAATTGAATCAAAATTCCAAGGACAAATTTTGGAATTGACCAAATTAAAATTAAAATTCCAAGGATAAATTTTGGATTTGACCAAAGTAAAATCAAAATTCCAAGAACAAATTTTGGATTTGACCAAAGTAGAATATAAATTCCAAGGACTGATGTTCTTTTTGCAGAAATCTGTGAAAGCCAGACACTCAGAACATATGTGGTACATAGTATTGATGATACAAGTTCCGTTTCTACAGAAAATTTTGTAGAATACTAAATTAAGATGGAAACAACCTGAACATACACTTTTTGTATAAAGCGATTCGATTGTAAAATCTTATCATCTTTATAACTACCAAATAAACATGTATAAAAATAAGGCATCATTTCTAGGGAACAGCTGAGAGATTACCAAACATTTATCAATGAGTGGGGCTGGAATACAGTACAAATAACATGGGAGAGCAATGACTTGTTTACCCTGAAACAATACTCAATACCTATTGTAAAACTTGAATGAAATTTGTTTATGGAAACTTGAAAATTCCATTCGTCTTATCCACTTCCAACATTGGAAAAAAATCATCCAAATGCCTCTAGGTGTAGATCCCCAAAAATATGGGCGCCCCTTCTGACTTCCCTAAGAACTGAAAATACAAGTTGCGCATAGAGATGGGATTTTGCCTAGATGACTGCTGTTCTATTGAATTATTGATTTGATTCTATTCTCCTTTGCCACGACAAGACACATGGCAAACAACAAATCAAAAAAGTAGATTTTGAAATCAAACTAAAATGAATCTTTCAATGATTATAGAATCTTTTTATAATAATAGAATTTTTGAATGGGTAGATAGATCATTATGTAGTGAAGCACATACTCCAACTCGTTAAAAATTACCACTCTATGCATTCAATAGAACAGAAGTTAGTATAATTTCAACTCCTCGAGCAGCGACTCTATAAGCAATTGCATCAACAGTGCCAAGTTAATAATAAGATGAGTAATATATAAGACATATTATCATCATTTAGTTTCTATATCTGATTGTATAACAATTTCTTATCATATTTAGTTTACATAAGATTATCCTGTTTTTCATCATTTATTTGAGATTAATATTACTAGCAATACTTTCGCTCACAATATTGTAAATTGCAAATCAGATAGATAAATCAGTTCTTTTCGTTATTGAATCAACTGATAAATTAAATTGTTTGAAGTCAATAAAACACTAAATATATAAGGCAGACAATGAGTCCTTCAACATTTTTTTATAAAAAAACTCTCAAGTGAATTATATATAGACAAAAACTTGATACTCATAAAGTTACATATTGCTTCAAATTTACACCTCCCTACAATTCTAAATTTCATGGTCTTACCTACAGTTATGGTTCAAAATAATAAATATGTTTTGAATGATTTCAAATTATCATTATTTCCTTGATCTCATATGATTTTGAATAAATGATTACCCTAAAACATAAATTGACTGAAAAAATATCATGAAGAACCTTAATCATAAAAGGTAAATCTTTGTGATATTCGGCTACTATTTAGTAATTGTATTACCTTTGTAATACTACTAGTACGAGTTGAAACTTTTAATTAACTAAAATTAATAACATCGATTTTGATAAATCTTACTACTTAGTAATTATATTACCATTGTAATATTACTAGTACAATTGAAACCGTCTAAATAACTAAAATTAATAGTACAATTTTGATGAGACTAGTTTTGTCTAGAAAATAAACTGGGAATGAACAAAAACTACCTGATTACCTGGATCGCATTAAAGTGAAAACTCCAGCTACAAGAAACAATCCCGATATTAGTCACATTTGTTGAGTCGAATTACCATTCCATGTTTTGTTTTCATCGTCATCATCCTTGCGATCATTGCTATCTCTGAGTGTGTGCACATTGTTTCTCCTTCTTGCCGGCTGAGGTACTCTTCTGTACAACATAATAAAAGGAAAAAATCAAGTTAACAAAGAATATATTTGGTGAAATTGAGAAAATGGAATATCTATTTAATACAGAAAATTTCAGAGAATAGAGTTAGTTAGAGCAGAATTCTTCAATTGACAAATTAAGGAAGTCAATACAATAGCCCAGATATTAGTAGGCTACTCACAACTATCTTCATACATGACAAATTTAGCTTGTAAAATATGACAAAAAGAGTCACCACCTCTAGGATTAATAAAGTTTTATTAATCCTTTCTAATTGAAGATTAGAATGTTTCCTACAATTTGAGATCAAATTTATGATCTTTGAACCAATATTGACCGAGCTGTGGTCATTTTCCCGTTTTGCCAGAATGTCTTCTTTGCTTGAACAGACTGTAAAATATGGTGACGGTTTAGATAACATTTTTTTTCTAATGAATGTCATTGAAACTTGTCTTAGAGACGAACCATCAATTTTCAGTTCATTTTTTTAAACTATAACAAGAATAAAAACTTCAGTTCATCCAACGACGACTAAAGCAGTTCTGAGAGCAGCTATGAAACTGTATGCACAAACTATCAGCAGAAGTTTTAAACTAATTCAAAAGACTTCGTTCTCTTAAGCCTCCTGATGTCTTGATTTTGGAGTAGGCCTGCCTCAAGGTTGACATGATGATGGAGTCTGGACTCATGGCGCATAGCAAATCGTCTTATCTCACTAGACACAAACGGTATACGTAGATCTCTGTGCAAATCACTGTTTCTAATGTACCAAGGAGCGTTGACCATATTCCTCAATACTTTATTTTGGAATTTCTGTATCAAATTGACATTACTCTTACAGGCACAACCCCAGAGCTGAATCCCATACACCCAAATTGGTTTTAATATCTGGTTGTATAGAATTATCTTGTTCTCTAGAGATAAGCTGGATCGACGACCAAGCAACCAATACATTTGTCCATATTTAATATCAAGCTGTTTCCTTTTTATTTTGATACGTTCCTTAGATAACATATAATCTAAAAATAAAAACTTATCAGTTTATAGGAAATTTTATAGTTTTGACTTGAATGTACAATGGATGATAAGTCTCGATAAGGAACAATAATAAGGGTGCTAATTTAAATCGAGGTTTGTAGTAGTTATGGTACTTATTGATATTGAATTTCAATATAAAAAAACAATAGCCTACCTAACAGGCTCGGGTTGCACATTTTGCCTTACAGGTCGGAAAATGTTGACGATGTATGTCCAAATATTCCAAATTGGATTCACCATGAACCAAAGTAAATTTGAAATACCAGATATCACACTCAAGGAATTTTTGGATTGTACCTGAAAATCAAAAAAATTGTTGACAATAACCTTCTTGAGAAATAACAAATCAAAACTATGCGAATTTAGCTAAATCACACAGTAAGAAGGTTAAAAATTTTGCGTTTGATAGGAAAACAGAATTTTGAAGAATTTTCACTCTGACGTAACTAGAATGAGAAATCTCTAGCTATTGTATTTCACAAAAAGTTTAGCGTCCATTTTTAGCGTTCCATTTCACCAGAACATCTTTCAAACCCTTAAAATTTAGACATCTTCAAGTTCTTCTAATTTATGCCTAGTCTTAATAGAATTATGATGCATAATGTAAATGTAAGAAAAGAGAAACGTGAACAGCTGGTCTGTACCCAGATAAGAAACGATCTCTCAGTTCCCAATTGGGAGAATGGCCGCTAAAACAAACTTTGAATAAAAAAGTTTGAAAAAGAGTAATAAGTGAGATAAACGTGAGTAATCTTGATATGTATAGGAGTAATAATGATATAAGAAATGATCTTTAAGAATATAGTCAACGAGATACACAAGTCAAGACAAGATCTTGACCAAATTCAATTTGATTGAATGCAAAACTCAAGAATGGTTTTAGAATAAGATGTGTAATATGAATTATTGAATGTATTCCAGTATTGATTGGATATATCTATTTATATAATTTGTAATTACCGGGACAATCATGAGAACTGCTGAAGGAAATAACTCCAATTCTCGAATTGTACTAGCTGAGTTTTGAAGTTGTTTATATGGGTGGTATGTAAGCAGCTCATATCTAGAAGAACAAATTCAAACTTTAAGTATCAAAACACAAAGTCTCGCATACCATACTGAGTTTCTAAATCTTTGTAGCCATGGAAATATCTACATTTCCTTTCAAAAATATACAAAAAAGTTACTTCCAATAATATACAATAAGTTATTCAGATTTGATAGGGCAAATACGACTCAATACGATAACAAGGCGTTTAATAATGATACAAGACCTTCGAATTCGATTGTTCAATTTGGTATAGGTATTTCATTATATTGACTTATGTATTTCCTTCATGTAAATCAAGCCGTTGGCATTCACAGCCCAACATTCAAAGTGTAGACTACGAAAATATAATATTAGGTTGAGCTGAATGGTTTCAAAAGAGTATCGTAGGAAATAAGTTATGAAATCGTACAATGCAAAACATTGCTCACTAAATCATGAAAATGGATTAATACAGCAAAGCCTCGATATTAAAGTATCTATTTCAAATCTCCTTGGATCTTGAAAATACACTCAATATAGTGTTATTGAAACTTTGTTTTCAATTACCCTGGTTTCAACACAGCCTTGAGTGACACCGGGTTTGGACTATATTAAGTTGTGTGTTCAAGGAACAATTTACAGTACTTATTCAATTGTCAATCAAAACTCGATAGAGGCTGGAAAAAGTCACCAATATTATTGAGTAAGAATTCCACTTATCCATTATAGCGGCTCGAGAAAAACATACGATTAGGATCTAACCAAGATAACTCAGAGATAACCTATGGCAACTCCAATGCAATTGCTCGTCTTCCAACTGCTTTAAATACTACAGGAATACAACGACAATAACGATGATTATAGTAATAATACCTGAAAGGTGGTTTGATTTCTGTGTCCACAAAATTTCGCAGCGTTAGCACTGTGTCGTCCAATTGAAATGTATTCGATTTAGCATTATTATCAGGCATCCTAAATAATATGCGAGACTCGACGATGCTTGGTTTTCTGTAGAATGATAACATTTTGTTGTGAAACACAATAAGTAGGCAAAAGAAGTTTAGAAGATTAAAGAATCACACTAGAGTACCTGCATGTCTATATCAAATTATTATTACTAAATAAATTTCATAAAATGCATTTCCCATTTGAAACAATGTCAAATTCTTGTTTAACTGTTCATCACTGAAAAATATTCTTATAAGAAAACTACAATGTTTTTTGAAAAAAATCAATAACATCAACAGCAAAGAGAAGGTAATATTATACTTTCTCTAAGGCAATAGCGAACAGTATAATGTATATATAATACACTGCAATTTAATATACCCAATTTCCATTCAACGCTGTTATATTTACTGGAATAAAAGTGAATTATCAGTGACTCATACTTTGAAGCAACCTGCTCACAATTGAAATACTTGACAAGCTCTTAGATTTACAAGCTCTGAAGATTTACAGTTCTTACTACAAAAATACTGAAAGAACAACTGGAATCTACTGCGCAGTATGTATTTCACTGCAAGATTCAATCACTGATAACAGAATTTTCCAGGTGGAGGAATTAAAAAATAGACGTATGATTAAGAAAAATTGAGCCAGAGCGATAAGAAAACAACAAAATTTGAACAGTTAATATGAAAAAAAGAAAAGTAGGTATTACTTTTAAATTATTCATGGAGGGAATACTTACTCTTCTTTCTTAGGAGCTTCTACAGGTTTAGTTATAATCTTCTTGGACAATGATCCTTTTGAACACCTGGATTCAACTTTTTCGTCTGTAATAGCAAGCAATAGACAATAAGAAAATTAAACGATAAAAATGTCAAGAGAATAATATACGGCGGTTCTTATAGGTACCTTACTCAGCAAAGAAAATTTCATTAGAACTTTGCAAAATTTACAAAAAGCAACACTTAAATGATTGTTTGTCAATGAAGGGCCTAGGCCTACCAGCTGGTTGCCAGTTTCATATTCACTTCACTATACAGTTCGTCCAACCAAAGACATCCCGGCAAGACGGGAAAACGACCCCAACCCGGCAAATACCGGCCCAAAAGCCATAAATTCTCAAACAGAACCCACAGCCCCCGAACCAACACTGACCGAGCCGAAGACACCCCCCACCCCGCCAGAATGCCCTCTCAGCCCGGACAAACCATACAGCAGGCAGGCCCGCGGTTTGCATGAAATGCTCTGTGGGCCCGGGCACGATTTCCGCCCCTCCCCATCAATCAATGGGGGTTCACGGGCATTGCCGATGACACTCGAACTAACTACTCATTATTCATTCAGCCGCTGTCAATTTAATAGAGTCAGGTGCAAAAACAAGGAATAGTTTTAAAATTTAAATGGGTTTATGTATAAAAAACTTCAAATTCAATCAAATTTAGCTTCAATTTAAGGTGAAACTACAAACATAAATATTCTAAAGTTTATATGATTGGTTTTTTCCTACATGTTTTCTCAGCAAACTCGTTAATGGCATCATCAAAGTTCATTTTTAGGGTTACATCACTTTCAGTACACATTATCATTGAATTGTTCCGCTTAGTTGGTTCGAGTGTTGACCTAGTCACTGACTTAATCCTTCTTAGAGCTGTAAACCCTCGTTCATATCAGCTACACATATTAACGATGTATGGAAGTTTTTGGAATTGATGAGGTATGCTATTAAAGATGCGCCCAACGTTTTTAATTAAAAACATGTTATGATAATAATAAAATTGGCGACAGAATATATTCATAAATTCAATACATAAAGTGATTCAAAGATGAGCAATGAGCATAAAATTTATTTTCTTCTTTTTAGTTGGGTTTATAAACCTTAAGTTTTTAAATTATTTATTTCTATCTTTTCAATTTTACATCTTGTATGATTTATGTGACTCGCCCTGTCAATATTGCGCCCTATCAATCTTACGCCCTGGGCCCGGGCCCATATATAAACGTGGCCGACAGCAGCGAATAATAATCAACCAGGATGATTACGTGCTAACGTGTGGTTAGCACGTCGATCCTCTCAACCATAAGCCAGTCTTCACAACCAAGTGAAGATGCAGAACACCTCTGAACAACATCCAACAATTACTTTTCTTCCAGAAACGGGAAACCACTGTTCGTTTGCATGATCAATTATACACTTGACATTATTCATATGGATGATGACGATGATAATAAATGAATTATTATGAGTCAATCACTAGTAATATACTGATATGAAATTAATAAGTCTTATACATTTCATCCTAAAACTTTCATTAAAGAAAAAACGTTGACTAGCATTCTCTTATCATGGAGAGTTGAAAATTTTGTTATCTTTTGTTAAATTTTGTTATCGAATTGTTGTGTCAGTGAAAATCAGCATTGCCGAAACGCGAGTGCGTGAGTTTGTGCGTGTGCGCGTGCGCTTGCGTTATGCAAGTCACCGCGGTCGAGTTTCGCTGTTCGTCGGTGAGAGCTGAATCAGTGATTCCATTGTGAAAATTAGACTATGGATAATATGGCCGATAAACCAACTACACTTATTTCAATTACTGAAGACAATAAAATAGTTTCATATGAAGTTCGAACAGACCTACTCAAAACCGTTATGAGATTTAAAATGTGATGTAAACTGTTATAGGATTACATTATTGAATAATGGTAGCCTTAAAATCAATGTTGAATCTGAAGACTATAAATTAGCTACGTCAGTGCTGAATGACAAAAAAATGCATTGGTCTTCGTTTGAAAACAAGCAAAAGTTGGAAGCAACCAACACTTTGGAAGAAGTTGCACAGCTCTTGCAACTCACAGGAAATAAAAGAGGAGCTTCAGGAGAAAGGGTTTAAAATACTGGATATGGTAAACATTCTTAAATGGAAGACAAAGGAACCGCTCCCAATATTCGTACTAACTTTTGAGAATACAGAGAGCATAGATAAAATTTATGAAATAAGAGTAATCATGGGTAGGGAAAGTTGAAGTAGTCCCTCTGAAAAAATCAAAATTTCTACCACAATGTAAAAATTGCCAATCTTGGGGACATTCAAGAAATTATTGCCAGAGAGAACCAAGGTGTGTGAAATGTGCCACACGTCACTATCAACAGTACTAAAAGTAGAGAAGTTAAGCCCAAGTGCTACAATTGCGGAATGGATCATCCTGCCAATTAAAGAGAGTGTGTTGTAGCTCAAGGGCTGCAGGCACTTCGAAATAAGACAAAATACAACAAAGCTATCCCGACAGTCAGCATCAGAAGAGACCATCCTATTGTGCTTCAGAGAGATGTAACAAATAATGACAACAGAGTCAAGGAAAACCAGAGTTATGCTGATCGACTGGAAAATAAATCACAAACCAACAAGAATGAAAGCTCAAATCTTCAAGATTTAACGTGAGTGAAGATTCTAAACTCAGTATTGAATCACAACTCAAATTGATTCTTGAAAACCTTGTTACACAAGAGAGCATCAATAAATCAATTTTAAGTAGATTAGGAAAATTAGAAAATATTAAAGTAGCTGAAGAAACCACACATAAGAAACGTGGTCAATAGATTCAAAATCATGACTTGGAATGCCAATGAATTACTACAGCACAAAGATGATCTATTGGTAATACTTAATCAACATAGAGTAGAAGTCTGCCTTATTTCTGACTCATTTTACCAAAGAATCCTACTTCAATATTAGAGGATACAAAACATAACATGACACATCCCAACAACAGTGCCAGAGGTGGAAGTGCGGTTATTGTAAAAGAAGAGTTGAATCATCATGAATTCAAGAAGTTAGAATTGCAGGAGTTTCAATCAATTTCAAAGTCATCGGTAGGCCATCTAGTTTATCACAATTGGAGCTGTCTACTGTCCACCACGATTCAATTTGAAGAATATAGAATACATCGAATTCCTAACTAAGTTAATAGGAAAATTTATTATTGGAGGAGACTTAAATTCAAGGAATACTCAGTGGGCCTCCCGACTGACCACAACTAAAGGCAAGGAGCTGTTATTGGCTGTAAATGAATACCACTGCGATGTTCACTCAACAAGGAAACCAACGTACTGTCCAACAGACAGAACAAAAATTCCAGACCTGATCGACTTCTTCATTACAAATAATATTTCACCAAACTTTGTTGAAGTTGAGGAAGAATTTGACCTCAATTCTGACCATTCGCCAATAGTTTTGACAATACATAGTACTGCTGTTAAAATAGAACGACCACGTCAACTTGTCAACAGGTACACAGATATAGAAACTTTTAAAAATATGATTGACATTAAAATAAAATTGAACATATCTCTACAAACTATCGATGAGCTAGAAAATAAAATGCAGGAGTTCGTAATCAATATCCAACAATGTGCCTAGGAAAATACATCATTTCTTCAAAGCAGAATTATTAAAGGAAATTGCTACCCTGTTGCAGTGAGAGAGTTAACAGAAAGAAGAATAAGAAAATTATAGCAAACAACAAGAAACCCAAGAACCAATACAGAGCTTAATAGAATTACTAATCTCCCATATAGTCAAGCTTGACGAAAGCTTTGCATGTGAGTAATTGCATCAGAAGAATTAGACAATTTTATTTTTTTCCATAACATTTATAAAAATTCTAAGAACTTTTTTTTTATTTGCGTGTTATATTATTGTTCTTTTTCAGAACTCATACAAACTGTATTGTCTTCTTTTATAATGAATGGATCATTATTTCATTTCATTATTTCATTAATGAAATGAGAAAGATGATACAGGATATTGAACAACATGACATAAATAAATACTTAGAAGAATTAACTAATGAATTCAATACAAATTACTCTTTATGGGAATCAACCAGAAAACTGAAAAGACCTCTTGAACAAGTTACACCAATAAGGAAAGATCATGATAACTGGTCAAGAAGTAACAAAGAAAAAGCCGATTTGTTTGCTGATTATCTGGAAAACGTTTTCTCTCCCCATAAAGAAATAATAGTAGATGAAGATCCGCATCATCTGGAAGCAGGCATCATACCTCCAACATCGCCGAGAGAAGTAAAATATGAGGTCAAAACTTCGAGAATAAAGAAAACGCCAGGTTTTGACTTGATAACTGGTGAGATTCTACAGGAACTCCCACGAAAAGCAATTGTGAAGTTATGTCAGCTCTTTAATGCTTCATTTCGATTGAAATATATGCCAAGTTTCTGGAAGGTAGCTGGTGTCATCATGATACCTAAACCTGGAAAGCCACCACATGATGTATCCTCATACAGGCCAATCTCACTGCTGCCTGTGATATCAAAATTGTTTAAGAAAAGATTGAAACCCTTTCTGGATGAAAATGAATTAATACCAACTCATCAATTTGGATTCCGTGACAAACATAATACAATAGATCAGGTCCACAGAATTACAAATATTATTGAAAATACCTTGGAGGAAAAGAAAGTTTGTTTGACAAAGTATGGCATACAGGCTTGTGCTACAAAATGAACCAGTTCTTACCAACAGAATACAGTATGATATTGAAATCATATCTTCAAGAGCGTTATTTCAGGATTAAACAGGACGATGCTTTTTCATCTCTCAGAGAAATCAGGGCTGGAGTTCCACAAGGAGTGTGCTGGGTCCCCTAATGTACCTTCTCTACACATCTGACATACCCGATACCCCAGCCTGAAAATGTAACAGTAGCAACATTTGATGATGATAAAGAATTCTTATCAGGTGGTGAAACTGTTGAAGACTCTACAGGGACTCTGCAGATGGCAGTCAACAGAATCAATGTATGGACAAAGCACTGGCTCATAAAATTGAATGAAGCAAAGTCAGTTCATGTAAACTTCACAAACAAAAGATTACAATACATCCCCTTAACACTCAACGGGCATATTTTACCCTACTCCAACACTGCAAAGTATCTGGGCATGACGCTGGATGCCAAGCTCAGATGGAAGGAACACGTTAAGAAGAAACGAGAACAACTAGGCATCAAATTCAAGAAAATGTACTGGCTTCTCGGCAGGGCATCAAAGTTGTCAATTTATAACAAACTACTTCTCTACAAGCAGATTCTCAAGCCGGTGTGGACCTATGGAATTCAACTGTGGGGCTGCACCCGACCATCCATGTCGAGATCATCCAACGCTTTCAGAATTAAGTGCTCAGGAGTAGTGTTGATGCTCCTTGGTACATCAGGAACTCTGATCTCCACCGCGACCTGGGAGTGGCATCAGTCATCAGTGAAATCCAGAGATTTGCAGTCAAGCATTGGAGAAGACTTCATCAACATGTGAACGTGGAAGCAATCCAGCTGCTCAACGTGCATGGGATACGAAGACTTCAACGCAGGAAGCCACACGAATTAGTTTAGTGCTAAAGTGAAAAGTTCAGTGTTCAAAAGCTGAGTATCCTTTCTTACTATGTGAATATGTTGAAACAATTTATTAGTAATTAACCAATATAGAAGACTAAACCAATGAATACCTTCTCTAATCACTTGTCTTAATTTAAGTTAGAAAAGAATAGCTTATTAGTCTCTTACTAGGTGCTATATTAATGAATTGGAAAAAAATAGAATGGATGAATTTATTTATTGTAATAAAACAATCATTTGAATTTATTCATTGATTAATGCCCTTGCATTGTGCTTCATATCAAGAGCCGAGTGGTTCAATTTCAGGTCCCAATATAAAATTATCTTCCAGACGTTTAGAAGCAGATGAATGTAAAAACAAGACGAATGAAAAAACTAATATTGAATTGAGAACTTACTACAGAATCGAGCAGTTTCTTGAAGACAGCTCAACATAATTTTAGGATCGGAAATTCTATTTATAACCTTCAAAGGGATTCCTTTCTTCTCAATGAATGCTAAGCATGGTGTTGGTAGATTACCATCTGTATAGGTATTAAGGATAACATTGAGAAATTATCATCATATTATTTAATAGTACAAAGTAAATGTTAGTAGCCAATCAGTTGCAACAGAAAAATATATCCCACAACCTAATGTATAATGTCACATACATACTGTGACAATTTCAAAGTAGTGAAATGTGACAACCCTACAGACTTGCATGGAACACATAATATTTAACCTTGGTATACTAGCTACTAAGGGATTGATCACACGAGTAAAGTCAACTTGATCTAGTAGAAGCATAGATGCATTTGATATTTGATTCAATGTTGTATAACCCTGAATATTATTCCCCACTCAAGCTTGAAGGGATGTCTCAACTTGCAAAAAATCATTACTTTATTGTCGCACCGTGTATTCATAGTATACTGGGTGAAGTTTTATTCAATTTATTCAAGCTAGGGTTTGCTGACAATCAAAATCATGGCCTCATGGGCGATCGCCTCAAACCCAATACGTTTGTCAACGGTATTAAAGTAAAATTATTACTGTATCATTTTTCCAGTATTAATGTGCCACATATCCAGAAAATATTCTGGCCTACGGAAATTTCTAAGTAATCTAATAAGACTAAAATTGACTGATACGATTCTCGAATTTTACTTGAGGTCAATTTTTAGAATTCAACTTCAAAGTGGAATGCGACAATCTTATATTTTCAATTATAGAGGTTCTAAATCATCAATCCTACAAATTTCATTGCGAAAAACTCATACAGGTAAAACGGTAAAAGAAAGATCAATAATTCGTCAAAATTTGAATCTTTAAATGCATTTCAGTTTGTCAAGGATACAGAGTTCTATGAAGTCCGAATAATGAGGTGAGCTTTGAGGCACCTTTGCAGTGATCAAGTTGGGGAATGTTTGCAAATTCAGCTCTGAAACAGCATTTTTCATAATGCTAGTCTTTTTTGCATCAACGCCTGTAACATACAAAGGATTAAAAATTATGAGATACAGAGCATAATGAATTAATCATAAAATAAATCTAGACTAATGTTGATTAAAGTATATTTCCCCCAACAAGTTAAAGTTAACAACAAAATCTGCGAGAAACCCTCAAGTAGGTAAAAAGGGCTCATGCAACCAAATTACCAAATTGAAACACGCAGATTCAAATTCATCTCTAACAAAAAAAGGATTGCTATCCTAAAATATTCAAATTGCAGATGATGGGGATAAACTTCTGCATGATTGGTCAACGTCACAAGAATCGTTTAGCCATCATTTTTGCAACAAGGAGATAAAAACTAGATAGGCTAGGTTACTGTAAGATAACTTGAATTTGTAAGTATCTTAAATGTTCCAGACATAAAATCTATAACTATTAAAATACGTATAAAATCTATAACGATTCTATAACTAACTAAAATTAATAACTTGTTCTCAAAATAAAATCACCTGAAATATTTTTACCATTTTTCAGTACAGTAGATTTTTTTATCAAACTTAGCAACAAAACTCTACATGATGCACAAGAACCAAATACCGTAAGGTTAGGTACATGTTTCATAATTTAAAACTTCTCGTCGGTAGGCTGCATTGAGATTAGAAATAAATCACAATTATTATTATTCCCATAATTTATTTCTGCAATGATATTTGTAGAGGTAAAGAACATTAATAATTATAGTAGCATACCTTCTACGATAACCATGACAATTTTGTCCTCTCTCTTGCTAAGTTCCAGCGCATCATTCAAATTCGCCTCGAAATTTGGCATCTCAGTAAATTTTTACAAGTATCTGATTTTAAAAAATAAAAAATAATACAGTAAATTCAGTATTTCACTGCAGGATCTAACAGTCCTCAATATCCTGATAACGGGAGTGCCTCATTAGCTCCAAGGATCAAAAACTCCACAATGTTAATTTGGGTTGCCGATGAAATTGGACTTGAGGTGTTTCAAAAACTCCAAAATCACAAACTCCAAAATCCCGTTGCAGGCTGATACACAGTTAGCTACACCGTTGCACATCAGTTCTCGATCTAGATACAGCATGTTTTGGAGACGTTTACTGTGTTGCATTTTAAATACAGAATGATACAGAGCTGTTTTATTGCTAGAGGCTGTATCAGAGACATCAGATTATCAGATACCACATACCATAACAAAATAGGTTATGTTATGTTTAGTAGTTGAATCTCATTGATTATTACTGTTTAATATCCAGTTAACTTAGGACCACGAATTAACATTTTGGTGAGTTTTCAGCAATATTATTCTAGTTTAATATTAAGAACCGGAACCCAATATTCTCATCAATCTGCATTTAAAACTTATCTGTAACTTTTTGAGCTTTATAGTAGACCTAATACTTTCTGTAACTTTTTGAGCTGTATCTGTAGCTTTTGAAATTTGATAACAGGGATCATTCTCTCTTGTTAGAGGCATAAAGCAGTAATTGAATGCTGAATTAGTCTAACAAATTATAGGCTACATTATACTTGGTACTTGACTACGATGAGTAGGCTACTAGCTTTACCTAACTTAGCAATAATTTTTTACTTTAATCTTTTAGCAATATTACTATTACTGTAATTTTCTTCCTTGGTGAAGAGCTTAAAATATACACTGTTAAATTGGGTTCTGGAAATAGATTATCTTCAAATGCAAGAGTTGCTGCACGGTGCAGAAGTCTTTTGAAAAACTTGAAGTTTTATTCCAAGTGGATTTTGACATTTACTTGGTGGATTCTAGCATTAGGCCTTATGATTCTAGCATTACAGGTGGAATAATTTTGTCAAAATTCATGCAACTCGTACAGCAGATACTTGCTCAATATTCAATGATTGAAATTTAAATGTCAAGCCACAATAAGTAAATGTACGTTTATGAATTATTATTTCTAATGAATAGACTAAGTGTAATTAATTTCATCATTATTTTTACAGGCAGTTCATTCTCACTTGGAGATTTCAAATTTGCAACTGGATTAACTTCAAATATTTTCTCCACAAAGATACTGGATTCCTCAACATCATACTGCATTAAGTAAAGTGATTTTTTTTTAACTGTGTTTCAATAAAAATCATTAATGATTATGATTGAGTCTAATCGCCTGATCGCAAGATTCACCTGAGAAAATCATGTATGATTATTGATGCAGTAGAAAGGTATGGTACGTAGTGCTTTACTCATCATCTGAAAAAAATTATTTTCATAGAAACTTTTCCTGATAAAAAATTATAGGTAATTATTTTTGGTCTAGGACAATCTAATTAAATACTGTACGGAGAAAAATCACGTGAAAAGTGATACATGACGATTTTATAGCTGGTTTTTCGATGAATTTCCCAAAGTGCTTTACTCATCATCTGAAAAAAATTATTTTCATTAAAACTTTTCTTGATAAAAAATTATAGGTGATCATTTTCGGTCTAGGACGATTCAATCGAATAATGTATGAAGAAAAGTCATGTGAAAAGTGATACATGACGATTTTATAGCTGGTTTTTCGATGAATTTCCCAAAGTGCTTCACTCATCATCTGAAAAAAATTATTTTCATTGAAACTTTTCTTGATAAAAAATTATAGGTAATTATTTTTGGTCTAGGACGATCTAATTGAATACTGTACATAGAAAAATCACGTGAAAAGTGATACATGACGATTTTATAACTGGTTTTTTGATGAATTTCCCAAAGTGCTTTACTCATCATCTGAAAAAAATTATTTTCATTAAAACTTTTCTTGATAAAAAATTATAGTTGATTATTTTCGGTCTAGGACGATTCAATTGAATAATGTATGGAGAAAAGTCATGTGAAAAGTGATACATGACGATTTTATAGCTGGTTTTTCGATGAATTTCCCAAAGTGCTTTACTCATCATCTGAAAAAAATTATTTTCATAGAAACTTTCCTGATAAAAAATTATAGGTAATTATTTTTGGTCTAGGACGATCTAATTAAATACTGTACGTAGAAAAATCACGTGAAAAGTGATACATGACGATTTTATAGCTGGTTTTCAATGAATTTCCCAAAGTGCTTTACTCATCATCTGAAAAAAATTATTTTCATTGAAACTTTTCTTGATAAAAAATTATAGGTGATTATTTTCGGTCTAGGACGATTCAATTGAATAATGTATGGTGAAAAATCATGTGAAAAAGGAGACATGACGATTTTATAGCTGGCTTTTCGATGAATTTCCCAAAGTGCTTTACTCATCATCTGAAAAAAATTATTTTCATTGAAACTTTTCTTGATAAAAAATTATAGGTGTTCATTCCTGGCCTAGGACGATTCAATTGGATAATGTACAGAGAAAAGTCATGTGAAAAGTGATACATGACTATTTTATAGCTGGTTTTTTGATGAATTTCCCAAAGTGCTTTACTCATCATCTGAAAAAAATTATAATCATTGAAACTTTTCTTGATAAAAAATTATAGGTGTTCATTTCTGGCCTAGGACGATTCAATTGGATAATGTACGGAGAAAAGTCATGTGAAAAGTGATACATGACGATTTTATAGTTGTCAATTTTTAGGCCATGACCTTGATCATTATTTCTTTTTTTCAGTGAACAGAGTGAGATGGAAGTAGATTGCTCAAGTAAAGCTGTCACTAACATAATCTTACCTGATATCAAACATCTGATGGCGTCTGGATTATACTTGGATATGGTCAATATTCCTTTTTTCTTTCTAATATGTTTATGGTATTTCCAATTGCTTCTATTTTTCTTATAGTTCAAAATATTACTATGCACAAAAATATTATTAAGAGATATTATGTTCAATCAACTATAATTCTATCAAGTGATATTGATAATGATAAATCTCATGTTAGAAGGATGTAAATTTTGTCGAACAACCAAAAAACATCAATATTTCTAAGGCCACTCAAAAATTCGATATTAAAGTTCCAATATCGATTAAAAGTTTCCACGTTTCTGGCAATTACGACCACTTGTGAGCTGGTCGGATCATGACGTCAAAACCTCGGGGGAGGAGCTTGGGTCCAAACACTCAGTGGACGGAGTATAGTTCTATCACAATTTGCTGCGGTACGTTGATAATTCCTTGCTCTTCACACATTAACACCAGATGAGTGTTATACACAGAATGGATACACTGTTGCGTTCAAGGTACTTAGATTAGATTACTATAATCTAATTACCTTCGTTGTGTTAACAGTGTGAGAATGCTGGGTTATTGAGAGGTGTGTAAGACCCTACACTACCTAGACCCTATTCACAACAATCACCACTTACTTGGTCCGGCATTAGAATCAAAAGATCTTGCATCATTTTCGAAACATCATGTACTCATGTATAAAATTTGATGGACAATCGTTTTGAAAGAAAATTTATCTATTATTTGATATAATTTTTTTACAATTTATTGTGTTATACAAATGTCTATCAAGTCTCATATGTAAGTTATTTGAGCCTCTTTTAATATGTAATAGAATAGAATTATGTAGCCAATGCATAGATATTAACTGTTGTGATCATTTTGAGCTTGATAAGAAGGGATTTGGCATCTTCAATATTATTACTATTACCGTCTTTAATAATTATTATTTTTTTTATACAAGAAACACACGTTGCATCAAACGTTTGATCAAACTAATATCAGCTCCACAAATTCCATAAAAGGTACTATGTAGGCCTATTGCAATGATACTAGTGAATATTGATCAACATTTATTAATTATGAAAGTTTTTATGTCTTTTACGTTGTACCAATTCATTTTTGTTTTCTTGCAGAATCATTCAGCAGCAGCTACCACCACCACCACCACCACAGTATTCGAAATGGACAAGCAAAATTAACCTATCCTTGCCTCTGAGTGGGAAAGATAAATAATTTTCATATTTTGTTTGATGAATAAATGTTATTGTTAGTTATTTCACTTTCATACTGAGAAGGATCAAATGAACCATACTTTTTATCCAAGTTTTCAAGTCAAATAGCATCTTTCATTATTGTTGCCAAGTATTTATTTAATTGTATTTCAATTTTTGTTAAAGTGAATATGAATAAGAATAAGAATGCTTTTATTTCTTCAATGCTTACATGCAATGCTATAGTAAATGTCAGTCAACAATATAATACGAACCTTCATGTTTTAAATTATACTGTAAAATGTACGTACATGGTACAATACAGACTAAGTAATTCAATAAAGTTCAAGCTGGTCTTGTTTATTGTTTGGATGAGACATAGAAAAAAGAGTATATTTACAAGTCATTGATTATTTCACTCTTCAAATTAAAATATATTGCACATAGTTGGAAGTAATATGTCCTTAAGTTCAATTCTTACCTTGTATTTTCAATAGTTTTATGACGAATTGTATTCAGAGTAGAGTTTTTTATTGTGCCCCAAAATCTAAGGGCGGAGAATATAGAGCTGTCTTTACCAGAACTTTGAATTATCATTCCAAACCCTAAAGACCCCTCCCAATAGTTGTCTCACATATTCAATAATTGAATACCAAAAATTGTTTGCTTCCATTCATTTAACATTTTTAGATTTTACAATCACAAAAATCCTTCATCAAAATAGTTTTTTCAGCTACTTTCACGTAATATTTGAATACCAGTTTTTCTGAACCATCATCCTACTGTTACATGTAACTACATTGTAAAGAAAGTTTACTATGTGAAATTGAAGCTCATATCAAAACATTATCAAATACGAACATCAAAACAGGAAAATTTAAATTTTGAAAATCTACCAGAGATATAATCTAATTTTCTCTCTCTCTCTCTCTCTCTCGTAGAGGGGATCTGGAGCTCTAAATTCGCCCTGAAAAGGGTATTCAATCAATCAATTATTTTCTAATATTACTCTAATTTTTAATTATTTTTCAAGTTTTGAGGCAGTGTCTCATACTCTTGAGGATATCATGAAGTATCATGTCTGTGTTGTGTCCGCCAGAACATATTTTGATAGCTAAAAAACACTTGTGACTCTTCTTAACTTTTATTACGATTATTTTATCTAATTGAGATTCAAACCGTTTTAAATTGTGTTGTTGTCCTTTGCACGTAATTAGGCTATGTAGGCTTCTTCCATTCCTATCAAGATATAGGTGGGTAGTATCAAGATAGAGGTGAATAGTTTGAAAACCAATACCATAGTCTAACTATACAGTATACAGCTTAGTATATCTACGCCAATACTAAGGTGGAAAAGATGAGAAAATAATTTAGAAAGAGAGAAATTGATCAACAAGAAAGAAGATGATGAGTAGAGCATTATAAAACCAGTGATTCATTTACTCCTAGATTATGATGTTCAAGAAATTTAATAAGAGAGAGTCTTGTATCAATTAGATTCTTCCTGAATCATTTTCATGTAAGACAGCTCAATATCAGCGTTTTCTTATGTGGAAAAATGTAGAAGAGATACTTGAGAGAAAAAGGTGATGACAGTCATTATCATCAGTTTCAATATTATTCAACAAGTGCTTCCTCAATATAGTATAAGTCCAAGTATAAGCATTTTATTCTGCTAAATAAGCATTCTCATGAAAAAATTGTGCAATCAAACTATAATAGTTACGTACCATGGAAAATATCACCAACAAAATAAAATTTATGAATTGGAGAATCATTCTAAAAAAGTTTAATTTAAGTTTAAAGTTTAAGTTTGAAGACACTGAATTAATTTAATCAAGTTAATGTGTTTCAACAAAAATGAAAAGCATTGTGACCATAAACACCCAATCAATTTCTATAGTGTATGTGAATGGATTTTTGCTTGCTAACTGAAGTTCAAAAGAAAAATTGTTATAACTTTGTTAGTCTATAGGGAAATCATTCAAATTGAAGTCTATACTATAGTGAATAGTAACTGACGCCAATTACTTGGGCGGTTGGCGAATGACAGTTATTAATTCTCAGGACAGTTGGCGAGCTGTCTGCAAGAATACAAAAACGTAAGTAACTTAACCACAGCTATACTAATTCGTTATCGAAGGCAGATTCGGACTGTCCTAACTGCAGCTAAGCATAATAAAATTTTCCAACTGCCCAACTAATAGGCATCAGCTAGGCCTATATGATTTTTTTTTTTTAATTCGTTGGTATTGTTATCAATATACATCTGAAAAACCGTCACGCACCCAAATTTTTATTCAAACCTTCCACTTCGACTGGCTTTGGCGCGCCGCTTTGCCATTGGCCAATCATTGCGCCAAGGCATATGATTCGCAGGAAACGGCGGGCTTTTGAATTTGAAGGCGGCCTTATATCAGATAGACTGAAAACAGCCATTTGCTCTTCATAGTGAATGCAATCATTAGATAATTACAATATCATCATTTTTGAAATTTACGTAAAAATTTGTTTGTCCAAAAATCAATAGTGATAATTTTTGGATCAAGTTAATTTATGTTACTAGTTGAATTATATGACAATATGTTATCAACAACTGATTCACAACAATGAATGTTGTAAAAGTCTGACACTTGCTCTCTTTGTGTTCCTATCTTTTCTTTATTGGAATGTTTGCTAGAATGCTTTTCTAATAATTCGAATGTTTACAATATTTTGTAGTTAGCTAGGTTCAATCAATCTGGATATTTCCCTTTGAACTTCAACATAACTAACTATTTTACACATTATCAAAAAACCACTAGATGGGTTAAAATTCGTTAAATAATGCTATAAGATTTGGTAATAATTTTGGATACAGTACAATAATATTGGGTATTAAAAATAAAAATATAGGCTTCCTGAATCAGGAATTCACTGCAAGTGCCTATTGATTCCACTGAAAATATTGCAATGTAAATATGTACTAAAAAACTAATTTTAAAAATAACTGTGATATTTGTTTTAAGTTGCTTGTACATTTTCACTGGTGAAAAATCTTTGGTACTGTTTGACCAATAAACGTTTAAAACTATTTTCCATTTCATTTTCCTTGAATCATTTTTTATATTAATATTAGATAGTTTTTAGCACTGGAAACTCTTCTATATGATTTGCATTTGATCGATAGTTTTAATTCAGGCTACGTATTATTCAATTTAATCATTGCCACTAAACAGAAATCAAACATAAAATTCAGATTTCAATATTAACATAACAAAAATTACTACCGTATATATTCAGTTATTGACACAAAACATGTATGTACAAGGAATTTGTAGCAGGTTGTAAAACTAACTGTGGCTCAAATAAATTAATTTTCATCCACTTCCACACGAGCTAGAGCATAGCCACCTTTAAAAAAGACTATGTTCTTGAAACTGACAACCATGTAGAGTAGGAGTCGGTCCATTTGAAAGAATTGAAATCATTTCTCAATCAACTGTTTTATCGAGAGTTTCTCATGTGCGTTCTCACATTTGATTAGCTACAAATCATAGCTACATTGTTAAGTCACGAACACTGTGGACTACTCTTGGATGAGTAACCGGTATTTGGCCAAGTACACATTGGCAAGGTGGAACTACCCATAAGGGTCTTCCCACCATTAAAAGTAATGAGAATATTTTTATTATCTTTTGACATAATTGTCTATTTTCAATCTTATTTGCTAATCTCTATCACAAACCATTACAGAAAACACGTAGGCTACAAGGAATTCTAAACCAATAAGGTTTCATGAAAATATTTATAATTCAATAACTTACATAAAGAGATTCAAAGTTAACCAGAAATTTATTTTCTTCTTTTTAGTCGGATTTAAAAACGTCGGTTTATGAAAGTTTTTCAAATATATTTATTATAAAATAAACAAAAATTTTTTAAGTAAGTATTTGGTGATGTAATAAGAAATTGATAACTCAAAAAAATTCTTTATGAATTCATTCTTGGTTAGATTTGAATTGTGAACGATAAATGCGTGATGAAATGACAATAAGCAACAAATTATTGATTAAAATTAAAATTCAACAATAGGAGAATATAATGTAGCTTTTATTTAAATGAATAGATTAATTTCAAATATAATAAATTGAAACTCATAATAGTTTCAAAAACAAAATAAATAAAAGTATCCTTCATGGAGTTGAAAGTATTTTATAAATGCACAGAAATTTTTTGGCTCTCAGAACATTTTAAATGAGTCACATTGATTATATTTATTGCGTTGGAGCATCCATAACTTAGTCATATATGAAAAATTGTTGAGAGTTGAGTCATCATAAGCCTAATTTTTAAATAAAACTGAGATAGATGTAGGTTATGTGAAATTATTCATGAAGAAATAAGTTTCCTTCCCAAAAATAAATGAATTTGAAATTCTTTAAGGGACATAGGCCTATGGTATAATAGCCTAATTAAAATTTACAAACCAAAAGTTATCTTTTCTTAAAGTTCATCACTCCAGACAGCCCGCCAACTGTCCTGAGAGAGCTGAGAATTAATAACAGTTATTCTCTAACCGCCTAACTGACGTCAGCTATTCATGATTAATTATTCTATGACTCAATAATATTAACGAGAATACTTTGGGAAAATCACTGAAATACTGAATTGTATCATTGTAGAAGCAGGGCCGTATTTCTAAATAGGCTAAGTAGGCTGCAGCCTAGAGCGGCAAATTTTCGAGGCGGCAAATTGGAAAAAATCAAAATTTATAAAATAATTTCAAAAAATAAATTAAATATTCTCTACGATCTCTGAATTCACTTTGAAAAACATGACCTACTAGTAATTCTTGGGACGTAGTAGCCTATTATTTTAGTGCATATAATCGGTTTGGTCTCTGAATACACTAATAGTACGGTGCAATTAGACTCGAACCTCAACATCCGAAGAGAAACCAACCTGTTTATGACAACTTGTTCTATACAGCCCTTTTGTATGATAAAATGTAATTTTGGGGGTTTTGGGGTTGTAAGGTTTTTTTTTAAATCGGTGTAGCACATGAACCACTGAACATAGAAGTGTGAATCTGGTCTCAAATTAAAGAGAAATGAATTTCGCCGAGAGGGATTTTAAAATACGGATGCAAGTGTTTTCAATCAAAGTTACTAACTTTCAAAGTAACGGAATAATTCCTGAGAAAAAATTGGAGTTTTCAAAAAAATGTATCTTGAAACAGTTGATGATACACAGAGTAGTAATTGGTCTCAATCTCTTCCAAATTCTGTTCTCTTGAAATAGCATGCATTGAATTTTTCCTTCCGACGCTTGGTTCGGCACCTGTTCACGAAAAACTGAAATTTTTCACCTTTCAACTCACCTACCCTCAAAACCCGACGCTCAAAAGGGTGTAACTTTCTACCAAACATTGCAAGGGTTGTGAATTGTATACGACAAGTTGGCGTAGGAATCGTCCTTTCTCTTTGGATGTTGAGGTTTGAGTCTAATTGCACCGTAAACATAAAATATGTTAATGGTATGTTTTTATGTATATATTAAAATATACCTTATTTGAGACTTATAGTAGTATTTTTAGACATAAAATCATATCACGAGTTGCAACGCTTAAAAATGCACAGATAAACCCAAACTTTGTCTTGAAAAAGTATTGAATTTCATTCATGCAAATTTCTAGACACCCTGCCGGCTACAACTCACGAAAAACTGAAATTTTGCACCTTTCAACCCCCTCCCCCAAAAACCCGACGCTCAAAAGGGTGTAAGGTTCTACCGAACAATAAAAGGTTGTATCAAAGCTTCCTTTAATAGATGTTGAAGGAGGCTATGGTTGTTTAGTACAAGTTGGTATAGGAATCGTCCTTCCTCTTTGGATGTTGAGGTTCGGTCTTTTTTGAACTAATTGCACCGTACTATAAAGTCCACGGGATATTTTTTGCTACATGCCCATCTATATAAATATATCTTACTATCTTACTACTGATTTGGCTCTGACTGCCGCTTACCCACGTATCCCTCTTAACCCATAACGAGTCGGAATAAGCAAAGTATAACGTATAAGTCTCAAGGAGGCGGCAAATTTACATTTAGCCTATAGGCGGCTTACTCTTAAATCCGGCCCTGTGTAGAAGGCTGTATCATTTAAATTGATGGTACAGTATCATTTCAGTACTTGATACAGTATCAAACGAGTATATGATACTGTATCCTTCTTGTTCGTGCCCCGATCTCGTTTTGGAGTTTGTGAACTTGGAGTTTTTGAAACTGTGTGGCGGTTTGGTTTTGGAGCTAATGATTCTTGGAGTTTCTGGCGTACACCCCCTGATAACGTGATAATTAGCTAACCACAAATACAAATTCAAGTCATTTCATCAGCTGTCCGCGTAAGGTACGATTTGGCTGGTGCGTAAAGCTAGGATTTGGTTGGTGCGAAACGTAACGACCGTCGGTCGTTGCGTAAAAAAATGGTGGACTGCTTTTGTGTTAAATCATAGGACCGATTTCGTTCATGCCTATCACCAACGACCACGACCAACAACCGCATTCGATGACGACCGTACTCCTCCAGAAAGCTAGGATTTGGTTGGTGCGGAACGTAACGACCGTCGGTCGTTGCGTAAAAAAATGGCGGACTGCTTCTGTGTTTAATCATAGGACCGATTTCGTTCATGCGTATCACCAACGACCACTAGCGGATCCAGAGGGGGGGCACGGGGGCACGTGCCCCCCCCAGACGGATGAAACATACACTAGATAGGATGGACTTAATTGAATTATACTGTACTTATAAACTCAAATTAAAAATTTTAAGTGGGTACAAATATAAGTTTTAAAACTTCTTTGAATATACTTTTTAGAGTAAAAAAGCAAAAAAATTTCGGGGCAAGCCCGGACATTATTTTCAGCGTGTATTGAGTAGCCCAATAGCTGACGTCAAAAAGTTAGTCGGATTTGTCTGCTTGTATGCTTCAACAGCTGATGCTGTCGATTAGAGTTGTCATTCAGGTAAGCCTGGATGGTGTATTTAAAATTTAAACAGACAAATAGATGCTTTAGTAGTGGGCTACATCAACGAGGAAATTAGACTGAAACCTCAACATCCAAAATAAGAGTTTCTCCTCAACTCTAAACTGGTATATTCAATATTATTTTGTAAAAAAATAACACGAGTTTTCACGTTTGGGGGGGGCACCAAAATATCTCAGGAACTATGCGGCTCAGCGCAAAATGTGTCAACATTACAACAACTTTAAAATAGTGGTCCTATGCAAAATTTCTCTAAATTGAACGGTTCTCAAATTACAAAAGGAAAGGGGTGAACGTATACATTTTCAGGCCAATCTTCGAGATATTTTGGAAAACTAGAATTACACATTTCAGCCCCCTCCTCAAAAACATGAATTTCAATAAAATGTAGCATTTCACCAAATTTTTATTTGAACAATTTATAGTTTACAGATGTATAATACATTTTGGTATTGGGGAGAAACTTTACTCTTGAAAATAAGGCTAGGACCTAGGCCATTATTTTATATAGATTAATTGCACCATACTAAAGGTAGTATTCCCAAGCTGCAGCTTGAGATGCACGGCTCGAGCTGCCTGGCTCTTAAAGGTACGATTCCCAAGCAGCAGCCACGCGGCTTGAGCTGCCCGGCTCTAAATTCTCTGCCGGGGCTGCCCAGCTCTAGCTGCACTGCTCTAGCCATCACAACTCTATTCACAACTATATTATAGATGTTTACTCTGCTATTAGGGCTACTAATGTAAACTAAATCAATAAATAGCGAAATTTACTTGAAAATGACTCAAAAAGGGTGAATATCATTATTGATTTAGTATACATTAGTAGCCTAATAAGAAAGAGAACATTTATAATCTAGGTAGTTTATGAATAGAGTTGTGATGGCTAGAGCAGCGTAGCTAGAGCCGGGCATCTCAAGCAGTGCAGTTAGAGCAGGGTAGCTCTAGCCGCGTGACTCAAGCTGCTGCTTATGAATGCTACCATAAGGTTGGCTTTAAATAAAATTACCTGTCTGTTTCGTATGAGTGGAGCTTAAATTATGATATGTTGGTGATACTTTCTGAATACTATAATTTATTGTATTTGTAGAATAACTTTCAAAGTGAAGAGAGTATGATATGGGGCCTTGACGATTGATCAGTATGACCATCATACCCAATACCCATATCAACTAGTCAGAATCAAGGAAAATGGTTTGGAATGATTGCTCTCCTGTAAGATTGAAAATACCTATTGGATGGCTTTCTTTCTAAATGCATTTGAGACCTTTAAACCAAAATCTCTGGGGGAAAACCCCTGAGCCCTTTTTTCCATACCGTAAGAAGTAAAAATATCAAGTAGCCTACTAGATAAGAATACATGTTGCAATGAGAAACAAAAGTAATCTACCGGTATCAAAAATACATGAGTTAGGTAAGCCACTTACTTTCAACATTTTTTCATATTCAACCAGCCATATTTATTTCTTGTTTTTTTTTGTAATTGAATTAAAGGGTTAAAACTGTTTTCATATAATTTAGAGGAAAATTTAATCTTTTTCAAATTCCTAAATTAAATGACCCGTCCTATTATTTGATGATACTTCTTTATATTATTTTATTATTAGGGGGGGGGGGTGATTGAGTATGGAGAGGGGCTTGTGAAAGATTGGGGGAGGGGGTTGATAATTTCATAACCTGGGTTGTGCCCCCCCCAGAAGTAAATCCTGGATCCGCCCCTGCCAACGAACACGACCAACAGCCGCATCCGATGACGACCGTACTCCTCCAGAAGCAGTGTTGCGGCGACCAGTCGCAGTGGATTCTAACCTCAAATATTTTGGAGACTTGGAGAAGATGTAGTAAGTTATGATTGAGATGACCAGGAGGGAAATATTGATAATTATGAGGGATATTAATATCAAAGTTGATGAAATTTTGATTCAAATAGTACCAAAATGGAGTAATTTTCATTTTTCAATAGTAGATCTGGATATCATGAAGGCAGATCATTGCGACTGGGTCGTGCCAACAAAAATGGTTCAGCCGCAGCTGTATGCGTACATTGCGGCTGACGGTCGTTACGTTCCGCACCAACCAAATCGTACCTTAACGTAAAGACCGTCGGTCGTTGTTGATCAGCTGTAGCCAATCACAGCTCTTCTTATTAAATCTAAAGGACAATACAAAACAAGATAAGAGCTGTGATTGGCTACAGCTGATCGACCACGTCCGACGGTCGTTACGTTCCGCACCAGCCAAATCCTAGCTTTATCCGCGGAAGCGCTGATCGTCACGACCAGTGTTTCCACTTGACGGAAAATAATATCCCATGCTAAGTCAAAAAATATCCCACATTTGTTCGCGACATTCCTCAACTTCCTGTGGAGCAATCATCATAGTAAATTATTATATTGATTATAAACCTCATTCTCATAACTCATTCACCTAGAACTTCGGCTAATTTTGTGACTAAAAATCTTGAAAACTTGAATGTTCTAAAACATCTTGAACATTCATGCGATATAGCGGATCGTTTTGTTACTATAAAATTAAAAAAATGCATTTGCATGCGATCTAGCGATACTATTTAGTACTATCTCATGCACTTCTGAGAACATATTTTATTTATTTATTTATTTATTCATTATCAAACAATATGGAAACAACAGGACATGCCCAGATATGTTTCCTTAACTCAAATATAATATAAAATCAATGATTTAAGCACTTTACAATCGAAAATAAAAATAGAAAACAGAGTAACTTAGAATGTAAGAAAATAAAAGATACAGTAACTCACATGTGACAAAGAGGCTGCTAATGGCTAATGATAGATTGGTGATGATGGTAATGGTGATGATGATGATGATGATGATGATGATGATGATGATGATGATGATGATGATGTTGATAAGAAATCATAAAAATAGGGAAGATTACAGAGAAGATACTAAGAGAGAAATTCAATAAAAGGACATAATAGCCAAAAATATAAATAAATACAAATTGGAAATATGAATGTTGTGAGTGATTATTCAATTAAACTTTCAAAATAATGTGAGACATTCAAGACAAGACCAAGGAGTATCCCACTCATCAGCCCAAAAAGAAAACCTCAGGTATCCCCATGCTGTATCAGATGTTTGCTTATTTTTGACCTAAATGCAAATGGACAATCAGACCAAACGTCCAGCTCACCACCCAGACCATTCAGTAGCCGAGGCATATGGTTGAATGGAGTGAAATACCTGCTGGCCGTTCTTGCCCTTTGGACATTGAACAAGGGATGCCACCCTCAGCCAAGAGTGGGTACAGCAAATCCAATCCTTCCAAGCAGATAGGGAGAGTCCACATCATTTCTTAGAAGCTTATAAAAAATAATCAATGATGCGATTTCATGCCTAAGCTTAAGGCTCTCAATCCCAAACAGCGTCCTCAACTGCTGAGTAGGAAAGTCATACTCACAGGACTGACCAAACCTTTTATAAAAGAGATACCTGAGAAATTTATTCTGCAATCTCTCCAATCTTGCTATGTATGTGACTTGATAGGGGCTCCAGACTGGTGCTGCATACTCAAGTAGACTTTGTATTAAAGCCTTGAATAAATGCATTATGGGCTCCCATCTGAAAATGGGAGCCTGAAAACCTGAGCACGTTCTGAAGACAAAACCCATCAGTTGATTGCACGATGATGCCAGGTGTGGAGTAGACACGTGGTGTGTATCTATGATCTATAAGATGAACTATGAACTATAAGATGATCTATTTGGAGTACAGTGACATATTATCTAGAGTTTTCTATAGCTGTATTTGAGTTGAAGAATCTTGTTCCAGAAACATGGGCTGAATTGAAGTGAGTCATGGGGGGGGGCAAGATCCCCCCCAGGTCGTTCCAGAAAATTTTGTGAATGGTTATTCATAAATAAATAATATTAGAACTACCGGTAGTTACCTAATAAATATCGATCTTATCAGAAAAAATTATAAGTTTTTTTTTTTAATTTATCATTGTTTCTAATTAATGATTTGTGATTTTATATGTTAAAATTGCTGAAGCGACCGATCAAGGGGATTGGATGCCTACGATCTGACCTATGGTCTGTGGTCTATGGTCTGTCCTGTCCAAGCAAAGAACACCCTCTGGCAATGGGAGAATGACTCAAGCCAATACCTACTAATACATCAGGCCTCACAGGGTGGCTACAAGTGTTCCAAAAAACCACTCTTCCAAAAGCCAGCGCAGCCACAGCCATTATTTGTCAATGCCACAGCCTATCGTCTGCCTTCTGCCTTCTATCATTTCGTATTCGACCAAAGAGTCTGTTAGTTCTGTTTACTATAACTAAGGTTTACTATAACTAAGGTGACCAGACGTCCCGTTTTCGTAGAAATATCCCAGTTGATTGTCTATACCTAATTTATAAGTCATTAATAGAATTCATAATCAGATATAGAGTTGAATCATGGGGTTGTGCAGCCAATTACCTATTCTTTAGGGTTGAAAAAATACAATTCAGGATTCTCAAAGTTATAACCTCTAGAATACCTAATATAAATTTAAATCTGAACAACCTTCAAATCTTACAATTTTTTTATCAAACTCTGACACCAAAAAATTTTTACACTTTCAAAATAATATTATTTTTTAAAAACAGTTTCCATTATAGATTATTCTTAGCTCCTCTTGCCCACTACAAAATTTCAGGTCACCCGTAATATACCAAATTCCAAGATTCAATAATATTTATGGAAAAGGTCTCTTTTCTATGTACTGCCTTTCATATTTAAGAGATTACCTGCTAACATAAGAGACTACTCAAAAATGGATGTAATTATCAATCCTAATTCGCTTTCAATCTAGTAAAATCCCAAAGTGAATAAATTATAGTAAAATTCATGAGTCTTAAATTTTAATATTATTATTATTTCAATTATAATTCAATAATTTGTAAGCATCTGATGAACATTTCCTTTTATTTATCTTATTTATTTATAATATTTGCTGGTACAAAATTATTTTCATTGTATAATCACTGCCACCAGCCTGAACGACTCATAATTTAGCTTTTATAATTACTTAGGCCTGGTAGTATATTTTATTTATTTATTTCCTTCTTCATCTATCTTTTACCATTTCTTTTAACTTCTTATCATGGTACTATTCCTCATTATTTTATTAATTTTTCCTAATCTTTTTGCTTCTCAGCAATAATTACTATAATTTTCCTACTTTATTTTTGTAAAGCATTAATAATTAAGACAATAAGATTTTTCTTTTTTATTTTTACTTTTTTCAAACTGTGAATTTTTTGTATTGAAATTGGCACCTGCTGAAAAACCTACAGGTTTAGCGGGACAAAATTAATAATTTAGTTGTAATAATTTATTTGTCAATAAAATTGATTGATTGATTGATTGATAATAATGGTAGAGGATTTTACATTATTCTTTAAATTTTCATTATTATAATTTTGTGGCAAGTTATCACATCACAAAGTTTGTTGGTCTGTTTTGGAAAAATTCTGTATAAATGAGCAAAACAACACCCCTCCCCCCCCAAGCCGGTTTTGTGGCCGTCCCGTTTTCACTACCTCAAAATCTGGTCACCTTAACTATAACATAACCTTATTCATAGTTTTGTTGAGTGTTATTAACAGATAATATGTCATTCTAAATCAAATATTTATGAGATTTTTAATAAAATTAGAGCTCTGGAAGATTTTTTCAAGTTGGAGGGGGTTTAAAGAGTTCTTAAGCAGGCCTAGGATATACTACCGGATATACATAAACCGAATATGGTATAAGCTAAGATAGGCTGACACTAAATTTGATTCAAACATTCAGTGTGTAAATATACAATTTAATTATCATCATGAAAAATTATTGGCCCAAGAATGATGTATTTCAATTTTTAATAAAGTTATTCCTGAAAGTTACAACAATTAACTTAGCTTTGGTAAGCTACGGTAGGCTAGTTCGAAACTTTATTCTGCCAGGCTGCTTTTTGAAAGTGTTTTTCAAAGTGAAAATTGTACGGTAATGTTAGCTTCCATCATCTTTCATTCACCAAATAAACATTATCATTCACTCACTCATCATCACCTTTGTGAACACTTGTTATCAAGTCGCATTAATTGTAAAAAAATATTACAGTAACTTAATTGAAAAATAAATAAAACTCAAACACCCTTTTTTGAAAACTTTAAAAATTATAAAACACACATACATGTTTCGGGATCTAAGCCCATTTTCAATGTGGATAAAAATAGTTATGAAATAAATAAACAAAATTAAAATATAAGTAAAATAAAATAAATCATATGGTTACAATTGAAAGCATATGTACACATCAAAATCTAGGCTTTTGATGTGTACATATGCTTTCAATTGTAACCATATGATTTATTTTATTTTACTTATATTTTAATTTTGTTTATTTATTTCATAACTATTTTTATCCACATTGAAAATGGGCTTAGATCCCGAAACATGTATGTGTGTTTTATAATTTTTAAAGTTTTCAAAAAAAGGGTGTTTGAGTTTTATTTATTTTTCAATTATTTTAAACAGCCCTGTTTTAAAGTTCTTTATACAGTAACTTAGTTTGAAAAACGTTTTTACTTTTTCTTCTAACAACTGCGCTGTTTGCTTCTTATAATTGAACATTCAGGTCTATTTATAATATAATATAATATATAATATAATATATTTATTTTGCCAAAAATTACAAACAGTAGTTAATTACAAAATATGAATGATACATACAAAATGCATAATAAATTTAAATTAAAATAAATCTAAATGATTTGGCACAGCCAGCAAAGAAAACTTGTGCGCTAGCTGCGAGTTCATCTTCTAGAAACAACTAAAAGCTTTGCCAATTAATCTGTAGTTTTTTTCTTTACAAGTGTGAAGTGTGGGCTTAGCTTGGCTTTTTATTATTCTCTTGCTGAGCTTGAGTATTAGGCCTACAGCAGAATGATATGAACCTATATAGATCGAAATTTTCCTCAATATGAGTAAAATTGCAAGTTATTCTCTTTGATATGGAAAAGTCTAGAAGGTCTGGGATTTCATTTGTGTCTCTTGGCCAATAAGTTAGACTCATTGAAGAATGGAAATTCATCCTAATATTCATTGATAGCATCTCTCAATTCTCTTATACCGCTTATATACCTTATATAAGTTACCTTATATACCTCCTTCTTCATCCATTACTTTTGTGGATGACAAACAAGAATCCCAGTACATATGCTTAGAATGAAATCTCCCCCTAGAATAAATCTATCACCCAGCAAGTGCTCTAGTACCGTATCATTTTGTATTGATTATTTTTTAAATTGTATCCAGGAGGACAGTAGATTGCTCCAATTCTAAGATTTTGAGCAAGTGTTTCAACTCCTATTACTGTGGCGGTGTGACCTGTGCTTCTGTCAATAGTAGATTGCATTCTTTATAATGTTCTATATATTTTTTTTACTATTATTGCACAGCCCCCATGAGCTTCAATGTCCATCATCCATTGGGTGTATTAGTATGTTCATATTTATAGAATAATTGTGTACTCACAATTATTGTGACACATAAATTCAGAAACACTGGAAGAAGTTTGTCATAATATCATTCACTTGATGTGATAATTAATGCAATACAATCTTCCTCCAATGTTAAATATATACGACATGATGAAAGTTTATCATTTAAACTCAATTGAATATTGTGATCTGAAAACTTTTCAACCTTAGATGCCTGAGGCTCCAAAGGATAGTATCAGTGGAAATTGGGAACTAAAAAAATAATGATCACAGTACTTTTGAACCGAGATGATTAAAAATTTTATTAATCTTTATCTCTATTACACTTTTTGAGCAATTTTGAAGGTGATATTGTGGTAGTTATCCATATACTACTTTATTCAAGTATTTAATGACCTTACCTGATTTACCTTAATTCAAGTATAAAATGAAATGACTAGATGTTGTTGAACCACTGATTTATTTAAAAAAATCCAGATACCGGTTTTGGTTGCTACACTATTATCAATGTCTAGTAAACTCTGGCGTTTACCAGAGATTGATAATGGTGTAACAACCGAAACCGGTATCTTGATTTATTTAATAAATCAGTGGTTTGACAACATCTTCTTTTTTCATTTATTACTTTTGATAGAACCAAATGACTTGTTAAAAATATTCCTGTAACTTACAAATTGATAATAAACAACAGCCATTAAAATAACCACGTTGAACTTTATTGTGAAAAAATCAAGATATTACAACAGAAATAAAAAAATCACATATTAGACTAGTGGTAAACGTGCGCAAATTCCAAAACAAATTTCTGTACAGTTTATTCATTAAATTTATCCTCATTGGATCAAACTAATGAGAGGTAGGAGGGGAGACCGGATATGGCTTTTGTACAATTTACTTCAATTTTTACTTTACTTTTGTACTTTTGATCTAATATTTTGTACATTATAGTAATAATGAGTTACAAATTCATTGCTCTTGACTTTGAAAATTCCAAAATAAATTAGAATTTGATCTTTTTGATACATTTGAGCAATTATGATATTAAAAAATATATATATATTACTGGGAATTAAATTGGAGTTTTCCATAGCCAAGTCAAGAGTATGCCCTCCTATAATAAGAATAATGATTGTAATTTCATAAATATATATTGATTTCATGAACAATATTTTCCAAACCGGAGTAAGATCAAAGCAGTTGAGTATTCATTCATCTGTGATTTACGTATACTTGGGCTATAGCATACAAGAGGTATCATTATCATTATTAAATTTTGATAGTGGATTTTATGCAAGGTGTATAGAATAGTATTTAATATTTTAAAAACCGAAACCGGTATCTTGATTTATTTAATAAATCAGTGGTTTGACAACATCTTCTTTTTTCATTTATTACTTTTGATAGAACCTAATATTTTTTTGGCGGAGTGAAGCAGCTGGCTGTGAAAGTAAATTTTGACGTCACTGAGTTCCTCTAGTCAAAAATTTAGCATTGATTTCCCTATCCTAGACAAAAAATTGCGCACTTTTTTTCAATTTTCAAATTACAGAATTGTTTAATAGAGCTTGTAGAGAATTCGAAGACCTACATTTTGAGTGATTTAAATCTATATTTTACTCAAATTTAACATAAGAAAAAGTCCGTTGATGTGTCTTGGGAATGCTCTGCAGCTGGGCTGATGCAATTAAGAGTAGCAATGCTATTATAAGATACATTTATAATATCATTGCATTCGATAGCATTGCTATTCATAATTTGCTTTAGCCCAGCTGCAGAGTATTCCCGAGACACATTAATGGACTTTTTCTCATGTTAAATTTGAGTAAATTATAGATTTAAATCACTCAAAATGTAGGTCTTGGAATTCTCTACAAGCTAATAAAAGAAATTTACCTATTAAATAATTCTGTAATTTGAAAATTGAAAAAAAGTGCGCAATTTTTTGTCTAGGATAGGGAAATCAATGCTAAATTTTTGACTAGAGGAACTCTGTGACATCAAAATTATAACTTTCACAGCCAGCTGCTTCACTCCGCCCCACCCCTACTCTTCTATACACCTTGGATTTTATGTACCTAATATTTTTTTTCAACTACGGTATTGATTTTGAAAAGATTTTTCAACTTGGGTGTATGAGTATGTCCATTAATTTTTTTTCATCAAACAATGCATAATTACTTGATTAATACCGGGATACTTTAAAAAATTCGATTTGAGAATGATAGGATTGAAACTATTTCATAGTTATTCATAAGTTAGAAGCATAATTTACGGTATGGTACCATATAGTTAGTCCAACCCAATGAAGGAATTGGGTTTTGAATTTGCTCATGTTTATAGGATTAGCCTACTGTGATAATTTTTGTAACTTCTTTTTTTTTATCAATACCGGTATGTAATGTTTTTTTGTTCCAACCTGAATGTAAGTACTGTATGTAATGACGGTATGAGTAGGCCTGTCGATTTTCATTGAACAAGCAATGCATAAGCATAAATAATTACTTGATAAATACCGTATTATTTCATTCATTTGACCACTAATTATAATGAAAGGAATAAAACTACTGTAGCCTATTTCATAGCTACCTATGAAATATGTAGCCTTTTACAAGTTACCAGCATAACTTAGGGAAGACTGGGGCTAGTTTGGACACAGGGCTACATTGGAAATTTCTATAATTTCTGCAGATAGAGTTAATCTGCCAGTTCAGTATGTAATTCTTCTTTTACTTATCAAATGTATGTAGATTAATGGTTAAAAAAAAGTAATTATATTTCAAACGAGGCCCTTTTTAAAATTCCAGATTATGTAAATTTTCTAATAATAGGAGATATCTGAACTAAAGTTAGTGAATGGAAGCTGAGCATCAAACATTAATCATATATTACTGAATGGAATGGCCAACAGGCTTAGCCTTCCCCCTAAACTGTCATTAGAAAAAATGATAGAAGTTTTACAAATGGATATGTACATTGAAAGTATTTCTTTAAATTGGATTAAATTTCTGAACAAATGAATGCCAAAAGCAATCCTTTTTATAATAATCAAAATCGGTAGGTATGCAAAGTTTCAAGTTTGTAGCCTATACTTACTTTATCAATAAGTAAGATAATGATAAAGATGAACCTTGTAATAATTTCCAATGGAGTGGTACAAGATGCTGAAGTTGTCTAAGAAAAGCAACTTGAGTTTTCATTATTTTAAAGGAATAATGTTTGGTTGGAATTCAAAAAGTTCTGCTTTGGTCAATAGGCTGAATTTAGTCATTATTCAGGCAGAAGATCAAGGGTAGCCGGCTGATACCTGCTGATTGGGATGAATAGGACTGGCAAACCGTGTTTCAATACCGGGGTATTGTTAACTACACTGGAAAGAAAACTTTCGAGAGGCAATTCAACAAATAATATATTTTAGAATAGCATAGAGGGAGTGAGTGAGAATGTGTGTGTGGGCTAAGTGAGAGAGAATGAGTACGTGCTTTACAGACCAACATTAAGTTGGCTCCCCAATAATATATTTTCGAATTTTCTCAACACCATCGTTTTGAGCTCGTTTTGAGCTGATTTGAGCCACTTTTATTCCGTTTTGAACCCCCACCATTTTCAAGATATGGGATCTTGAAAATTGGAGAGCCAACTTAATGCTTTTTTAAATTTTCAAAAATCAACAAAATAAACATGCCATCGTTTTGAGCTGATTTGAGCCACTTTTATTTCGTTTTGAGCCCCCACCGTTTTTGAGATATGACATCTTGAAAATTTGAGAGACAACTTGATGCTTTTTTAAATTTTTGAAAATCAACAGAATAAACACGCCATCGTTTTGAGCTTGTTTTGAGCTGATTTAAGCCATTTTTATTTTGTTTTGAGCCCCCACCGTTTTCGAGATATGACATCTTGAAAATTGGAGAGCCAATTTGATGCTTTTTTAAATTTTCGAAAATCAACAAAATAAACATGCCATCGTTTTGAGCTTGTTTTGAGCTGATTTGAGCCACTTTTATTTCGTTTTGAGCCCCCACCGTTTTTGAGATATGACATCTTGAAAATTTGAGAGCCAACTCGATGCTTTTTAAAATTTTTGAAAATCAACAGAATAAACACGCCATCGTTTTGAGCTTGTTTTGAGCTGATTTGAGCCACTTATTTTGTTTTGAGCCCCCACCGTTTTTGAGTTATGATATCTTGAAAATTGGAGAGCCAACTAAATGCTTTTTCAAAGTTTTGAAAATCAACAGAATAAACATGCCATCGTTTTGAGCTTGTTTTGAGCTGATTTGAGTCACTTTTATTTCGTTTTGAGCACCCACCGTTTTTGAGATATTAAGTCTTGAAAATTGGAGAGCCAACTTAATGCTTTTTTAAATTTTCAAAAACCAACAAAATAAACACGCTATCTTTTTGAGCTTGTTTTGAGCTGATTTGAGCCACTTTTATTTCGTTTTGAGCCCCCACCGTTTTCAAGATATTAAGTCTTGAAAATTGGAGAGCCAACTTAATGCTTTTTTAAATTTTCAAAAATCAACAAAATAAACACGCTTTGGTTTTGAGCTCGTTTCAAGCTGATTTGAGCCACTTTTATTTTGATTTGAGCCCCCACCGTTTTCGATATATGACATCTTGAAAATTGGAGAGCCAACTTAATGCTTTTTTTAATTTTTGAAAATCATCAAAATAAACACGCCATCGTTTTGAGCTTGTTTTGAGCTGATTTAAGCCTTTTATATTTTGTTTTGAGCCCCCACCGTTTTTGAGATATGACATCTTGAAAATTTGAGAGCCAACTTGATGCTTTTTAAAATTTTTGAAAATCAACAGAATAAACACGCCATCGTTTTTAGCTTGTTTCAAGCTGATTTGAGCCACTTATATTTTGATTTGAGCCCCCACCGTTTTGGATATATGACATCTTGAAAATTTGAGAGCCAACTAAATGCTTTTTCAAAGTTTTGAAAATCAACAAAATAAACATGCCATAGTTTTCAGCTTGTTTTGAGCTGATTTGAGCCACTTCTATTTTGTTTTGAGCCCCCACCGTTTTTGAGATATTAAGTCTTGAAAATTGGAGAGCCAACTTAATGCTTTTTCAAATTTTCAAAAATTAACAAAATAAACAAGCTTTTGTTTTGAGCTTGTTTTGAGCTGATTTGAGCCACTTTTATTTTGTTTTGAGCCCCTACCGTTTTTGAGATATGACATCTTGAAAATTGGATAGCCAACTTAATGCTTTTTTAAAGTTTTGAAAATCATCAAAATTGACACGCCATTGTTTTGAGCTTGTTTTGAGCTGATTTGAGCTACTTTTATTTCGTTTTGAGCCCCCACCGTTTTTGAGATATGACATCTTGAAAATTTGAGAGCCAACTTGATGCTTTTTAAAATTTTTGAAAATCAACAGAATAAACATGCCATCGTTTTTAGCTGATTTGAGCCACTTTTATTTCGTTTTGAGCCCCCACCGTTTTTGAGATATGACATCTTGAAAATTTGAGAGACAACTTGATGCTTTTTTAAATTTTTGAAAATCAACAGAATAAACACGCCATCGTTTTGAGCTTGTTTTGAGCTGATTTAAGCCATTTTTATTTTGTTTTGAGCCCCCACCGTTTTCAAGATATGACATCTTGAAAATTGGAGAGCCAATTTGATGCTTTTTTAAATTTTCGAAAATCAACAAAATAAACATGCCATCGTTTTGAGCTTGTTTTGAGCTGATTTGAGCCACTTTTATTTCGTTTTGAGCCCCCACCGTTTTTGAGATATGACATCTTGAGAATTTGAGAGCCAACTCAATGCTTTTTAAAATTTTTGAAAATCAACAGAAAAACACGCCATCGTTTTGAGCTTGTTTTGAGCTGATTTGAGCCACTTATTTTGTTTTGAGCCCCCACCGTTTTCGAGATATGATATCTTGAAAATTGGAGAGCCAACTTAATGCTTTTTTAAATTTTCAAAAATCAACAAAATAAACACGCTTTGGTTTTGAGCTTGTTTCAAGCTGATTTGAGCCACTTTTATTTTGAGCCCCCACCGTTTTTGATATATGACATTTTGAAAATTTGAGAGCCAACTAAATGCTTTTTCAAAGTTTTGAAAATCAACAAAATAAACATGCCATCGTTTTGAGCTCGTTTTGAGCTGATTTGAGCCACTTTTATTCCGTTTTGAGCCCCCACCATTTTCAAGATATGGGATCTTGAAAATTGGAGAGCCAACTTAATGCTTTTTTAAATTTTCAAAAATCAACAAAATAAACATGCCATCGTTTTGAGCTGATTTGAGCCACTTTTATTTCGTTTTGAGCCCCCACCGTTTTTGAGATATGACATCTTGAAAATTTGAGAGACAACTTGATGCTTTTTTAAATTTTTGAAAATCAACAGAATAAACACGCTTTGGTTTTGAGCTTGTTTCAAGCTGATTTGAGCCACTTTTATTTTGAGCCCCCACCGTTTTTGATATATGACATTTTGAAAATTTGAGAGCCAACTAAATGCTTTTTCAAAGTTTTGAAAATCAACAAAATAAACACGCCATCGTTTTGAGCTTGTTTTGAGCTGATTTAAGCCATTCTTATTTTTTTGACGAGCCCCACCGTTTTGAGATATGACATCTTGAAAATTGGAGAGCCAATTTGATGCTTTTTAAATTTTTGAAAATCAACAAAATAAACATGCCATCGTTTTGAGCTTGTTTTGAGCTGATTTGTGCCACTTTTATTTCGTTTTGAGCCCCCACCGTTTTTGAGATATGACATCTTGAAAATTTGAGAGCCAACTCGATGCTTTTTAAAATTTTTGAAAATCAACAGAATAAACACGCCATCGTTTTGAGCTTGTTTTGAGCTGATTTGAGCCACTTATTTTGTTTTGAGCCCCCACCGTTTTTGAGATATGATACATCTTGAAAATTGGAGAGCCAACTTAAATGCTTTTCAAAGTTTTGAAAATCAACAGAATAAACATGCCATCGTTTTGAGCTTGTTTTGAGCTGATTTGAGTCACTTTTATTTCGTTTTGAGCACCCACCGTTTTTGAGATATGACATCTTGAAAAATTGGAGAGCCAACTTAATGCTTTTTAAATTTTCAAAAACCAACAAAATAAACACGCCATCTTTTTGAGCTTGTTTTGAGCTGATTTGAGCCACTTTTATTTCGTTTTGAGCCCCCACCGTTTTCAAGATATGACAGTCTTGAAAATTGGAGAGCCAACTTAATGCTTTTTAAATTTTCAAAAATCAACAAAATAAACACGCTTTGGTTTTGAGCTTGTTTTGAGCTGATTTTTACTTTTTATTTTGAGCCCCCACCGTTTCGAGATATGACATCTTGAAAATTGGAGAGCCAACTTAATGCTTTTTTAATTTTTGAAAATCATCAAAATAAACACGCCATCGTTTTGAGCTTGTTTTGAGCTGATTTAAGCCTTTTTATTTTTTGTTTTGAGCCCACCGTTTTTGAGATATGACATCTTGAAAATTTGAGAGCCAACTTAATGCTTTTTAAAATTTTTGAAAATCAACAGAATAAACACGCCATCGTTTTTAGCTTTGTTTCAAGCTGATTTGAGCCACTTATATTTTGATTTGAGCCCCACCGTTTTTGGATATATGACATCTTGAAAATTTGAGAGCCAACTAAATGCTTTTTCAAAGTTTTGAAAATCAACAAAATAAACATGCCATAGTTTTCAGCTTGTTTTGAGCTGATTTGAGCCACTTCTATTTTGTTTTGAGCCCCCACCGTTTTTGAGATATTAAGTCTTGAAAATTGGAGAGCCAACTTAATGCTTTTTCAAATTTTCAAAAATTAACAAAATAAACAAGCTTTTGTTTTGAGCTTGTTTTGAGCTGATTTGAGCCACTTTTATTTTGTTTTGAGCCCCTACCGTTTTTGAGATATGACATCTTGAAAATTGGAGAGCCAACTTAATGCTTTTTAAAGTTTTGAAAATCATCACAAATTGACACGCCATTGTTTTGAGCTTGTTTTGAGCTGATTTGAGCTACTTTTATTTCGTTTTGAGCCCCCACCGTTTTTGAGATATGACATCTTGAAAATTTGAGAGCCAACTTGATGCTTTTTAAAATTTTTGAAAATCAACAGAATAAACATGCCATCTTTTTTAGCTGATTTGAGCCACTTTTATTTCGTTATGAGCCCCCACCGTTTTTGAGATATGACATCTTGAAAATTTGAGAGACAACTTGATGCTTTTTTAAATTTTTGAAAATCAACAGAATAAACACGCCATCGTTTTGAGCTTGTTTTGAGCTGATTTGAGCCATTTTTATTTTGTTTTGAGCCCCCACCGTTTTCAAGATATGACATCTTGAAAATTGGAGAGCCAACTTGATGCTTTTTTAAATTTTCAAAATCAACAAAATAAACATGCCATCGTTTTGAGCTTGTTTTGAGCTGATTTGAGCCACTTTTTCGTTGTTTTGAGCCCCCACCGTTTTTGAGATATGACATCTTGAAAATTGGAGAGCCAACTCAATGCTTTTTTAAAATTTTTGAAAATCAACAAAATAAACACGCCATCGTTTTGAGCTTGTTTTGAGCTGATTTGAGCCACTTATTTTGTTTTTGAGCCCCACCGTTTTCGAGATATGATATCTTGAAAATTGGAGAGCCAACTTAATGCTTTTTTAAATTTTCAAAAATCAACAAAATAAACACGCTTTGGTTTTGAGCTTGTTTCAAGCTGATTTGAGCCACTTTTATTTTGAGCCCCCACCGTTTTTGATATATGACATTTTGAAAATTTGAGAGCCAACTAAATGCTTTTTCAAAGTTTTGAAAATCAACAAAATAAACATGCCATCGTTTTGAGCTCGTTTTGAGCTGATTTGAGCCACTTTTATTCCGTTTTGAGCCCCCACCGTTTTCAAGATATGGCATCTTGAAAATTGGAGAGCCAACTTAATGCTTTTTTAAATTTTCAAAAATCAACAAAATAAACATGCCATCGTTTTGAGCTGATTTGAGCCACTTTTATTTTGTTTTGAGCCCCCACTGTTTTTGAGATATGACATCTTGAAAATTTGAGAGACAACTTGATGCTTTTTAAAATTTTTGAAAATCAACAGAATAAACACGCCATCGTTTTGAGCTTGTTTTGAGCTGATTTAAGCCATTTTTATTTTGTTTTGAGCCCCCACCGTTTTCGAGATATGACATCTTGAAAATTGGAGAGCCAATTTGATGCTTTTTTAAATTTTCGAAAATCAACAAAATAAACATGCCATCGTTTTGAGCTTGTTTTGAGCTGATTTGAGCCACTTTTATTTCGTTTTGAGCCCCCACCGTTTTTGAGATATGACATCTTGAGAATTTGAGAGCCAACTCAATGCTTTTTAAAATTTTTGAAAATCAACAGAAAAACACGCCATCGTTTTGAGCTTGTTTTGAGCTGATTTGAGCCACTTATTTTGTTTTGAGCCCCACCGTTTTGAGATATGACATCTTGAAAATTGGAGAGCCAACTTAATGCTTTTAAATTTTCAAAATCAACAAAATAAACGCTTTTGGGAGCTTGTTTGAGCTGATTTGAGCCACTTTTATTTTGAGCCCCCACCGTTTTTGATATATGACATTTTGAAAATTTGAGAGCCAACTAAATGCTTTTTCAAAGTTTTGAAAATCAACAAAATAAACATGCCATCGTTTTGAGCTCGTTTTGAGCTGATTTGAGCCACTTTTATTCCGTTTTGAGCCCCCACCGTTTTCAAGATATGACATCTTGAAAATTGGAGAGCCAACTTAATGCTTTTTTAAATTTTCAAAAATCAACAAAATAAACATGCCATCGTTTTGAGCTGATTTGAGCCACTTTTATTTCGTTTTGAGCCCCCACTGTTTTTGAGATATGACATCTTGAAAATTTGAGAGACAACTTGATGCTTTTTAAAATTTTTGAAAATCAACAGAATAAACACGCCATCGTTTTGAGCTTGTTTTGAGCTGATTTAAGCCATTTTTATTTTGTTTTGAGCCCCCACCGTTTTCGAGATATGACATCTTGAAAATTGGAGAGCCAATTTGATGCTTTTTTAAATTTTCGAAAATCAACAAAATAAACATCTCATCGTTTTGAGCTTGTTTTGAGCTGATTTGAGCCACTTTTATTTCGTTTTGAGCCCCCACCGTTTTTGAGATATGACATCTTGAAAATTTGAGAGCCAACTCGATGCTTTTTAAAATTTTTGAAAATCAACAGAATAAACACGCCATCGTTTTGAGCTTGTTTTGAGCTGATTTGAGCCACTTATTTTGTTTTGAGCCCCCACCGTTTTCGAGATATGATATCTTGAAAATTGGAGAGCCAACTAAATGCTATTTCAAAGTTTTGAAAATCAACAGAATAAACATGCCATCGTTTTGAGCTTGTTTTGAGCTGATTTGAGCCACTTTTATTTCGTTTTGAGCCCCCACCGTTTTTGAGATATTAAGTCTTGAAAATTGGAGAGCCAACTTAATGCTTTTTAAAATTTTCAAAAACCAACAAAATAAACACGCTATCTTTTTGAGCTTGTTTTGAGCTGATTTGAGCCACTTTTATTTTGTTTTGAGCCCCCACCGTTTTCAAGATATTAAGTCTTGAAAATTGGAGAGCCAACTTAATGCTTTTTTAAATTTTCAAAAATCAACAAAATAAACACGCTTTGTTTTGAGCTTGTTTCAAGCTGATTTGAGCCACTTTTATTTTGATTTGAGCCCCCACCGTTTTTGATATATGACATCTTGAAAATTGGAGAGCCAACTTAATGCTTTTTTTAATTTTTGAAAATCATCAAAATAAACACGCCATCGTTTTGAACTTGTTTTGAGCTGATTTGAGCCTTTTTTATTTCGTTTTGAGCCCCCACCGTTTTTGAGATATGACATCTTGAAAATTTGAGAGCCAACTTGATGCTTTTTTAAATTTTTGAAAATCAACAGAATAAACACGCCATCGTTTTGAGCTTGTTTTGAGCTGATTTGAGCCACTTTTATTTTGTTTTGAGCCCCCACCGTTTTTGAGATATGACATCTTGAAAATTTGAGAGCCAACTAAATGCTTTTTCAAAGTTTTGAAAATCAACAAAATAAACATGCCATAGTTTTGAGCTCGTTTTGAGCTGATTTGAGCCACTTTTATTTTGTTTTGAGCCCCCACCGTTTTTGAGATATTAAGTCTTGAAAATTGGAGAGCCAACTTAATGCTTTTTCAAATTTTCAAAAATCAACAAAATAAACACGCTTTTGTTTTGAGCTTGTTTTGAGCTGATTTGAGCCACTTTTATTTTGTTTTGAGCCCCTACCGTTTTCGAGATATGACATCTTGAAAATTGGATAGCCAACTTAATGCTTTTTTAAAGTTTTGAAAATCATCAAAATTAACACGCCATTGTTTTGAGCTTGTTTTGAGCTGATTTGAGCCACTTTTATTTCGTTTTGAGCCCCCACCGTTTTTGAGATATGACATCTTGAAAATTTGAGAGCCAACTTAATGCTTTTTAAAATTTTTGAAAATCAACAAAATAAACACGCCATCGTTTTGAGCTTGTTTTCAGCTGATTTGAGCCACTTTTATTTTGTTTTGAGCCCCCACCGTTTTCGAGATATGACATTTTGGAAATTTGAGAGCCAAATTAATGCTTTTTTAAATTTTCAAAAATCATCAAAATAAACACGCCATAGTTTTGAGCTGATTTGAGCCTTTTTTATTTTGTTTTGAGCCCCACCGTTTTTCAGATATGACATCTTGAAAATTTGAGAGCCAACTTGATGCTTTTTTAAATTTTTGAAAATCAACAGAATAAACATGCCATTGTTTTGAGCTTGTTTTGAGCTGATTTGAGCCACTTTTATTTTGTTTTGAGCCCCCACCGTTTTTGAGATATGACATCTTGAAAATTTGAGAGCCAACTAAATGCTTTTTCAAAGTTTTGAAAATCAACAAAATAAACATGCCATCGTTTTGAGCTTGTTTTGAGCTGATTTGAGCCACTTTTATTCCGTTTTGAGCCCCCACCGTTTTCAAGATATGGCATCTTGGAAATTGGAGAGCCAACTTAATGCTTTTTTAATTTTTCAAAAATCAACAAAATAAACATGCCTTCGTTTTGAGCTGATTTGAGCCACTTTTATTTCGTTTTGAGCCCCCACCGTTTTTGAGATATGACATCTTGAAAATTTGAGAGACAACTTGATGCTTTTTTAAATTTTTGAAAATCAACAGAATAAACACGCCATCGTTTTGAGCTTGTTTTGAGCTGATTTGATCCACTTTTATTTTGTTTTGAGCCCCCACCGTTTTTGAGATATGACATCTTGAAAATTTGAGAGCCAACTCAATGCTTTTTAAAATTTTTGAAAATCAACAGAATAAACACGCCATCGTTTTGAGCTTGTTTTGAGCTGATTTGAGCCACTTATTTTGTTTTGAGCCCCCACCGTTTTCGAGATATGATATCTTGAAAATTGGAGAGCCAACTAAATGCTTTTTCAAAGTTTTGAAAATCAACAGAATAAACATGCCATCGTTTTGAGCTTGTTTTGAGCTGATTTGAGCCACTTTTATTTCGTTTTGAGCACCCACCGTTTTTGAGATAATAAGTCTTGAAAATTGGAGAGCCAACTTAATGCTTTTTTAAATTTTCAAAAACCAACAAAATAAACACGCTATCTTTTTGAGCTTGTTTTGAGCTGATTTGAGCCACTTTTATTTCATTTTGAGCCCCCACCGTTTTCAAGATATTAAGTCTTGAAAATTGAAAGCCAACTTAATGCTTTTTTAAATTTTCAAAAATCAACAAAATAAACACGCTTTGGTTTTGAGCTTGTTTCAAGCTGATTTGAGCCACTTTTATTTTGATTTGAGCCCCCACCGTTTTCGATATATGACATCTTGAAAATTGGAGAGCCAACTTAATGCTTTTTTTAATTTTTGAAAATCATCAAAATAAACACGCCATCGTTTTGAGCTTGTTTTGAGCTGATTTGAGCCTTTTTTATTTTGTTTTGAGCCCCCACCGTTTTTGAGATATGACATCTTGAAAATTTGAGAGCCAACTTGATGCTTTTTTAAATTTTTGAAAATCAACAGAATAAACACGCCATCGTTTTTAGCTTGTTTCAAGCTGATTTGAGCCACTTATATTTTGATTTGAGCCCCCACCGTTTTGGATATATGACATCTTGAAAATTTGAGAGCCAACTAAATGCTTTTTCAAAGTTTTGAAAATCAACAAAATAAACATGCCATAGTTTTCAGCTCGTTTTGAGCTGATTTGAGCCACTTTTATTTTGTTTTGAGCCCCCACCGTTTTTGAGATATGAAATCTTGAAAATTGGAGAGCCAACTTAATGCTTTTTCAAATTTTCAAAAATTAACAAAATAAACAAGCTTCTGTTTTGAGCTTGTTTTGAGCTGATTTGAGCCACTTTTATTTTGTTTTGAGCCCCTACCGTTTTCGAGATATGACATCTTGAAAATTGGATAGCCAACTTAATGCTTTTTTAAAGTTTTGAAAATCATCAAAATTAACACGCCATTGTTTTGAGCTGATTTGAGCTACTTTTATTTCGTTTTGAGCCCCCACCGTTTTTGAGATATGACATCTTGAAAATTTGAGAGCCAACTTGATGCTTTTTTAAATTTTTGAAAATCAACAGAATAAACACGCCATTGTTTTGAGCTTGTTTTGAGCTGATTTGAGCCACTTTTTTTTGTTTTGAGCCCCCACCGTTTTCGAGATATGACATCTTGAAAATTGGAGAGCCAACTAAATGCTTTTTCAAAGTTTTGAAAATCAACAAAATAAACATGCCATCGTTTTGAGCTGATTTGAGCCACTTTTATTTCGTTTTGAGCCCCCACCGTTTTCAAGATATTAAGTCTTGAAAATTGGAGAGCCAACTTAATGCTTTTTTAAATTTTTGAAAATCAACAAAATAAACACGCCATTGTTTTGAGCTTGTTTTGAGCTGATTTGAGCCACTTTTATTTTGTTTTGAGCCCCCACCGTTTTTGAGATATGACATCTTGAAAATTTGAGAGCCAACTAAATGCTTTTTCAAATTTTTGAAAATCAACAAAATAAACATGCCATCGTTTTGAGCTTGTTTTGAGCTGATTTGAGCCACTTTTATTTCGTTTTGAGCCCCCACCGTTTTTGAGATATGACATCTTGAAAATTGGAGAGCCAACTAAATGCTTTTTCAAAGTTTTGAAAATCAACAAAATAAACATGCCATTGTTTTGAGCTTGTTTTGAGCTGATTTGAGCCACTTTTATTTTGTTTTGAGCCCCCACCGTTTTTGAGATATTAAGTCTTGAAAATTGGAGAGCCAACTTAATGCTTTTTAAAATTCTCAAAAATCAACAAAATAAACACGCTATCGTTTTGAGCTTGTTTTGAGCTGATTTGAGCCACTTTTATTCTGTTTCAAGCCCCCACCGTTTTCGAGATATTAAGTCTTGAAAATTGGAGATCCAACTTAATGCTTTTTTAAATTTTTGAAAATCATCAAAATAAACACGCCATCGTTTTGAGCTTGTTTTGAGCTGATTTGAGCCACTTTTATTTTGTTTTGAGCCCCCACAGTTTCTGAGATATGACATCTTGAAAATTGGAGATCCAACTTAATGCTTTTTTAAATTTTTGAAAATCATCAAAATAAACACGCCATCGTTTTGAGCTTGTTTTGAGCTGATTTGAGCCACTTTTATTTTGTTTTGAGCCCCCACAGTTTCTGAGATATGACATCTTGAAAATTGGAGAGCCAACTAAATGCTTTTTCAAATTTTTGAAAATCAACAAAATAAACATGCCATTGTTTTGAGCTCGTTCTGAGCTGATTTGAGCCACTTTTATTTCGTTTTGAGCCCCCACCGTTTTGTGCTTTCAGAGTCATGTCACACTACGCCACTTCAGACGTGCGTTCGGAACAGCGCGTTAGGCTCATCCAATTTCTTCCCTATAGTATCAAATACGAGTGGCGCGTATCCCTGTCACACTTCGCCACGCGTTTTTCTGAGACGCGCTGTTGGGTCGACCGTTCGCGTTTCCAAAGCCACTCAGAAGTGGCGAGCCACAGGGTCAGCAGCTGTAACGTTATGAGAACGCGCCGAACCTGTCACACTATGCCACTTCAGCGCCACTTGCAATTAAAAATCTTATCACTCCACCAAATCTAAATCACATGATCTTGAAGATAGAGGAATTCTGATTTCAGATTTGGATTCAGCGTTCTCTAATTAGTAAGATTTCCCACATGGACAAAAAAATATAAAAAATTTAGAAATTTATATAATCTTTGATAGTTTCAATTCATTTTATACTACTTATTCAGTTTCAATGATCACATAGTAAAAAATTATAAGTATTATTGCTCTACAAATTATTACAAAATATAAAATTGCAGCTTCTATATTTCCATCAGAATCATCAGTATATATTTTTTTCTTGATTATATGAGAAAATATTTTAGTTTGCTTTAATAAAAACACACAGGCGTAATCAATTTTGTCAGTATTATAATCAAGCTTATTATTACTTTTCAACCACAAATGTAGATGAGTATAATCTTATAATTCACATGATAAAATCATTCTCCAGAGTTTTTGATGGGCATATGAGCAAGATATAATAAATTATGAGCAATTTTTTATTATTATAACAATTATATCAAATCATTGATAATAATAGTAATAATAATATGAGATGTATATTCAATGAAAAGTCTATGCACTAACAGCTACTACTAATATAAGATGTTGTTGACAAAACCGTGTCATCCTGATGGCAGTTGTTTCCAATAATTCTTAAGAAATAATAATTGCCTACATTTCAATACAATTTAGTTTCAATTGACCACCCAGTGCTTGATTATTAATTTAATAAATTCATTATTCAATAAATATTATTTTAAAAGGGTACTAAGATCTTCATTAATTATTGAAAACTTTAATAGTAGGTATAGTTTGTCCAAGCAAAGAAGACCCTCTGGCAAGATAGGAAAATGACTCAAGCTCGGTTAATTGTTGTTCAAAAATTATCAATTTGATTCCAATTGTGTAATTTGATCTACTATTAAGACCATATTTATAATTCGTGAACAAATATTGACCAAGCTGGAGTCATTTTCCACCTTGCCAGAGTCTTCTTTGCTTGGACAGGCTTGTAGTACAAGTTTTTTAT